>CM044549.2:1659097-1739097 GCA_024416835.2 Perccottus glenii | reverse complement strand
TGTGTGCGTGTGTCTGTGTGTGTCTCTGTGCGTGTGTGCGTGTGTGTGTCTGTGTGCGTGTGTGTCTGTGTGCGTGTGTGTCCATGTGCGTGTGTGTGATTGTGTGCGTGTGTGTCTGTGTCTGTGTGTGTGTTTGTCTGTGTGTGTGTGTGTGTCTGTGTGCGTGTCTGTCCATGTGCGTGTGTGTCTGTGTGCGTGTGTGTCTATGTGCGTGTGTGTCTATGTGCGTGTGTGTCCATGTGCGTGTGTGTCTATGTGCGTGTGTGTCTATGTGTGTGTGTGTCTGTGTGTGTGTGTGTCTATGTGCGTGTCTGTCCATGTGTGTGTGTGATTGTGTGCGTGTGTGTCTGTGTGCGTGTGTGTCTATGTGTGTGTGCGTGCGTGCGTGTGTGTGTGTGTGTGTGTGTGTGCGTGTGTGCGTGTGTGTCTGTGTGTGTGTGTGTGCGTGTGTGTGTGTGTGTGTGTGTGTGTGTGCGTGTGTGTGTGTGTGTGTGTGTGTGCGTGTGTGCATGTGTGCGTGTGTGTCTGTGTGTGTGTGTGTGTGTGCGTGTGTGTGTGTGTGTGTAAGAGAGACGTTGTGAGGTGGAGGTCACCCTTTTTCTCTGAGGACACAACATGAAGCCGTCTGAGTGGAAACAGAGGTATCACTTTGACTGAGCTGTTCTAATAATAAGGGAACAGCAGAGACAGAAGTCACACCACAGTCACAGAGGTGTCAGGCCGAGCCTCTGATGCACATTCATGAACAGCACAGATGTGACTCTGTTTTCTGCGCTCGGCCACAAGGGACACACTGCGTGAGGGAATATGTGTTAGCATAGCATGTAATGTAATTCAGCTAGTGTTCAGCAGCACAAGACAAACTGGAATCAAAGAAGGAAATGTGTGGTGTGCACCTGCTGAGTGTCTGCTAAAGAAACATAATACTGCTGTAAAACTCAGTTAATGAGACAGGCAGATATCGGAATTAAGTTAGGATAGCATTACTTCATTGGAAATATCATTAAGTATTACAGAGTGTTGACGAAAAAGACTTTGCTTTTTGACTGATGCGTTTTTTTTCCAAAACAAAATGACCACCTTTCATCATGTGTCTCATTAAAGCCCCAGTGTGCTTACTCTCGATTGCTCCACACCCACTGCACACTTTCTTCTAAAGTGTCAGGCGCACCTGTTTCTCATCTCTAATTATCCCAGCAGCAGTGGTGGAGGAAGTACTTAAGTTTGGTACTTAAGTAAAAGTACAACTACCCTGCAAAATATATACTTAAGTAAAAGTATAATTACTACATCAACATCTTACTTAAGTAAAAGTCATAAGTACATACTTTTAAATTTACTTTAAAGTATTTTTTTTAAGTAAAAGTACAATCAGTTGTATCAATGTCTGGGCTGTTCAATTGTAACAATCACAAACAATATCTATTGTGTACTGGAAAGAGTTGTTGTGCAATACTGACACTGTAAAAATCTGGTTATTTACTTATTACTCATTAAATAATAATTAGGCTAAGCCAATTATAACATACAATTTATTTTATTTTTACTATACTATTAAGAGCAGTCAAAAAAACCTCAAAAGTACACAGGTGAGTGTTATTCTGAACACTTTAATCAAATTTGTATGACCAGTTTATTCTGCTCAACAACAGTTGCTTTAGTCCTTTACCTAGGCCTGCATGGGGAAAACGTAGCTAAAACTGCATTTGAGGCTTATACTCCATTGATTACAGAAAATCCAAAAGTATTAGGCTAATAATGTATAACACATTAGAATGAGAAAATAATAAGCACCAAACAAAATTTGATATAGCAGTAGTTTGCTCATCTCCAAAAATGTAACGTACTAGCAAGCTATCGTCTCTGCTGTGCTAATAACCAGCTAAAGAAGTTGCCCTGTTAGGGCACCACTAACTTACGTCAAACAAATATTATACTGGTGTAATATTTTTGTTATGTTGACATCCGTTTTTCTATAACAGTCATAGCGCCATGTCATAGCATAGTTTGTAACTTAAATATTAATAACTAGCATTGCATGTCTTACATCTATATGTTTCTTCAAATTTGAAGGGGAGTTTTTAAACGCCAACAGTTCTTTGCGTTGAGGTAGGCACTTGACACATTGAAAACGCCAGGAGTCATTCTTTGAACCTTTAAATTCAAATAACTTGCTTAAATAAGGCCAGGAATGTCTCTCAGAATCAGAGCTGCAGGGCACAGGCTCAAGCTCCGTCGACGTTGTTGGCTTTTCGTCCATGTTTGATATTTGGTGTCTACCGTGTCCTTTTCTTCGATTTACTTCAGCTCCACTTGTGTTGTTTCAAAACGCGCGCTGAGCGCGGGAGCTCTTTGACCAATCAGATCTCCGATCTGTTTCAACGTGCATTGGCCAGCAACGCCAAAACGTTAGTCGACCAAAATTTTTTTTATGCAAGATTCGGAAGGATGTAACGACACGCATTTTAATAATGTAGTGGAGTAAAAGTACAGATAATTACTGAAAAATCTACTTGAGTAAAAGTAAAAGTATGCATTATTTTTTTTACTTAAGTAAAGTATAGATACATAAAAATTTACTTAAGTACAGTAACGAAGTACAAATACTTCGTAACATTCCACCACTGCCCAGCAGACGAGCTCCCATCCCAGGGTGACACAGTCTTTGAGCCAGCCTTTGAATCATTAGGTGCGTTGGATTGACCTTAGTAGTCAAGAGTTGAAAGGCTGCTGCAATAAGCAAAGATACACAGGGGTGTTCCAATCTGGCACTTGGGAGGAGCTTAAAAAAAACAAATAAATAAACTATTGCTCCTCCATCAATCACTCCATCAATCCTGAGGGCCATCCCTGGTCTGGGGGAAGCCTTTTCTTGTTGTGTGTGCATGTTTTTTTCCAGGTTCAGATAAACATAATCTAAGTTATTTTTTATATAAAAAATGGTTGGTAGCCGCTCTAATAGATGTGTATGGGACTGAAAATACTTTGGACAAACTGAGGGTGCTCTCCAATTGGCTTCTTAAAGGTTTGCCCTGAGACGCAAAGAGCCACATCCGTGGCCCATCAGACTATTTGAACATATCTTTATTTCCTTTGTGATTGGTTCTTTCCACCTGTCAGTCAAATCACAGTCTGCCCATCAACAGCCTTAAAACAAACCCATACAGCCAGTGGTTGTTTCTTTAAAAAAAATACTTTACTAATAATTGAGCAGAACCAGCAGCAGGTGTGTCAGGGGAAATTGAAATGTATTTTAGGTCAAAACTGGAACAGGACCCCCACCACCACCACCACCCGAGGTGCGATTATGCACACGAGTAAGATTCCAGCTCAGCGGTTTTTCCTGGACACTCCGCTCCATCTCCAGGCTCCATTATTGATTCCGTGCGCGGCCCAGTCCTCGGTCCCCTTCCTGCTTGTTCCCCTTCATCCTCTAATTTGATGGGCTCTCCCTGCGAGTGCTCCTCATTGACATGCCGTCCCCCTCCTCACATCCATCAGAGCTTCGCCTCCCCTCGCACCCGCTCCTCTTATCTCATTACTCTCTCTAATTAGCCTCAAACGAGCCCGCAGGAACCTGTAACAGGCCTTGGCTCGTGCATACCAATGAGGCTGACGCGGCCGTGCTTCAGGTGGCTCTCCGTGGACACGTGAAGGGGATTGTGTGAGTGTGCCTGGGCAGCTTGTGTCTCGGTTGGAAAGAGGAAATGGGTGTTTGGTGGGGAACAGGTGATGGTGTGAGTCTGAAGCAGGAGGGGGTCGGTACACAGTCCGTTCAAGCAGTAGGCCCGGGAGGTTTAACTGTACAATATTTAGAGGGAAAAGACAACAAATTTCTTCATCTTCAATAGTAGGTGCTACAGTAAATGCTATTGACAGCCTACTGACAGCAGAGCCTGAACTCAGTCCATAAAAAGGAGCATCACCACACTGACAAATAAATACTAGCTACTATCTGATAGCCAGACTGTGCTTTTAGCCCCCACGCACATTCAAACGCCCCGGGGAGTCGACCAGGGAGCACTTGATCTTCTCCAGACACAGGCAGGACACAGCGTCCGTGACTGAGATGGTGTGTCCTTCCACCTGATGAGAACCAACGTCCCAGGTGGGAGGCAAAGGTCACTGAAGTCTGTCACGAGTGCTCAGGTGGATCTGTCCAGCACCACGCCAAACACCTGTGGATGTCAACTTCTCAATCTTTATAACTCTACAACTGTAAATACATAAAATAAAACTATCAATTCCTTTTTCTACTTTCTAATTTGACATTGTCCAAATTCCATGTCAAATTTGAAATTCCATGTCAAATTTGACCACCTAGTAGGCCACTTTGAGTGCCTACGAGGTGGAAAAGCGGTATCTAAAAAAATAAATATAGTAATAGTATATTACTATATAAATATAGTATTATAATATATAATACAGAATACTGTATGTATTTTGAAACCAGAAAAACTATAATTGAAAAAGACAAATGTAAATTTTAACTCAATAGATCACTGAAACATGCACATACAGTGGGGATCGAAAGTTTGGGCACCCCAGGTAAAATTTTTATTAATGTGCATAAAGACGCCAAGAAAAGATGGAAAAATCTCCAAAAGGCATCAAATGACAGATTAGACATCCTTATAATAAGTCAAAAAAAGTTAGATTTTATTTCCATCATTTACACTTTCAAAATGCAAAAGTTTGGGCACCCTGCAGAGTTAATTACCTTGTACTGCCCCCTTTGGCAAGTATCACAGCTTGTAAACACTTTTTGTAACTAGCCAAGAGTCTTTCAATTCTTGTTTGAGGTATCTTTGCCCATTCTTCCTTACAAAAGTCTTCCAGTTCTTTGAGATTTCTGGGCTGTCTGTCACGCACTGCTCTTTTAAGGTCTATCCATAGATTTTCAATTATGTTGAGGTCAGAGATTGTGAAGGCCATGGCAAAACCTTTAGTTTATGTCTCTTGATGTAATCCACCGTGGATTTTGAGGTGTGTTTAGGATCATTATCCATTTGTAGAAGCCATCCTCTCTTTAACTTCAGCTTTTTCACAGATGGCATCAAGAAATTTTATTGAATCCATTTTTCCTTCTACTCGTGAAATGTTCCCTGTGCCACTGGCTGCAATACAACCCCAAAACATGATCGATCCACCCCCATGCTTAACAGTTGGACAGAGGTTCTTTTCAATAAATTCTGTTCCCTTTCTTCTCCAAACATACCTTTGCTCATTCCGGCCAAAAAGTTCTATTTTAACCTCATCGGTCCACAGAACTGGTTTCCAAAATGCATCAGGCTTGTCTATATGTTCATTTGCAAACTTCAAAAGCTGATTTTTGTGTTGAGGACGTAGAAGAGGTTTTCTTCTGATGACTCTTCCATGAAGTCCATATTTGTACAAGTATCTCTTTATAGTGGAATAGTGTACCACAACTCCAGTGTCTGCCAGATCTTTCTGGAGGGATCGTGCAGTCAAACGTGGGTTTTGACTTACTTTTCTCACAATCCTGCGAGCCGTTCTGTCTGATATTTTTCTTGGTCTTCCAGATCTTGCTTTAACTTCCACTGTTCCTGATGACTGCCATTTCTTAATTACATTCCGAACAGAGGATATTGGCATCCGAAAACGCTTTGCTATCTTTTTATAGCCTTCTCCTGCTTTGTGAGCGTCAACTATTTTCAGTTTCAGTTTTCTAGACAACTGCTTAGAAGAACCCATGGTGCTGATTGTTGGGGCAAGGTCAGATGAGTCTGGGCATTTAAAACCTTTCAGATTGACATCACCTGGTCTATCCAGACGATGATTGAGAACAATCCATGACACTGTCAGGTCCTAGCTTGCCAAAGGGGGCAGTACAAGGTATTAACTCTGCAGGGTGCCCAAACTTTTACAGACACCATTTTTTTGTTTTCTGTTATTTTGAAAGTGTAAATGATGGAAATAAAATCTAACTTTTTTTACTTATTATAAGGATGTCTAATCTGTCATTTGATGCCTTTTGGAGATTTTTCCATCTTTTCTTGGCGTCTTTATGCACATTAATAAATATTTTACCTGGGGTGCCCAAACTTTCGATCCCCACTTTACACCCTACCAGTGTTGGTCATCTTACTTCAAAAAAGTAATTAGTTACAGTTACAAATTACTTCTCCCAAAAAGTAATTGAGTTAGTAACTCAGTTACCACATTGTAAAAGTAACTCAGTTACTCAGCAAAGTAACTGAAGTTATTTTTTATGTTCTATAAGGGTACTACGTTCTATAACAGCTTAAATATCAAAGATGTTTAAATTAACTGAAGAATAAAAACACTATATATAGTATTTTAGAACATTTGGTATTTATTTAAACTCAATAGATTGCAGTCTGCCATATGATATACATAGAAATAAAAACATATAAAAAATAAAAATTGAAAATAAAATTCAATGGCAAGATTAAGTCACACAAACTTGTGTAAAAAGAAACAAAGGGAGACCTCTGTACCTGTAAATTATTGCACAATAAACAGAACACAATCCAACTCTCTCTGTAGATTAACATGTTCATTCTCAAAGAAAATGAATAATACATTATTCTATTCTAAAATACTCCTCTCATCTAACAACTAAACCAGTGGTTGTTGGTGACACGTAAAATCGAGCGTTGCTTGTTTTAACAGTGGCTCTGTCTCCTTCACTGGAACTCACACAGCTGCCTTTGGGGTTAGCAGCAGCAACAAGTGTCGTGTTAGCATGTGTTGATGTGAGGTGCTTCATAAGATTTGAGTTACTTGAGGCAGACGTGGATAAAGTCTTTTTTCCTGGACATAGCATGTTACAGAAACATTCTTGCCTTTATTTTCAATTAACGAGAAGTAGTGCCGGTACTTCCAGTTCGAGAACGCCACCTTTGAATTTCCCCGGCTCCTCTCCATTGTCGCTGACGCTGTCTTGTGTTTAGTGGAAGTCAGAGCGCGCAGTGAGACCGTGTCAGGTCAGCCAATCATCGCAATCAACCCCCCCCCGATCTCTCCAGCAGCAACTGATGTGTAGCCAAAGCATGACACCTCGTGCTTTATTCAACCAAATTGTAGTAACGCGCCACTTTACATTCTCAGTAACGATAACAGCGTTACAACGATGGGAAAAGTTATTAATTAGATTACTCCGTTACTGAAAAATTAACGCCGGTACTTCCAACACTGCACCCTACATGTATGAAATTACACAACTGTAGCAACACCGGCAACATGGAACTGGTCTTTACCTCATCCTGTCAACCCGACCCAAGCTTCGGCTGCACTCTGCCCAATGAAATAAAATCACTGAAAACTGTTGCTATAAATATAAACAAGCAATGATGCTACACGTACATTGTACCTCATTTTCTCATGTCTTCGTCAGCTGGATATCATTCTTGTGCCAAAAGATTTCTGATCGGAAAAATTAAATTTTCCTTTCAGCTGGTAGACATATTTACACCAAACACATCAGTGCAACCTTCCGTGAGCTGCATATCTCATAAAAGTTGATAGACGGCCATTTAAGTCAAAAAGACAATTTGCACAGGGCATGTCTCAGCTCAGTACGCCCTGCCACAAAAAACATTCCATTCATTTAAATTTCACAGAAATGGGGTTTCCTTGCTTAGATAAAGAAGTTTTTTGAGGACAAAAAGAAGCATGCAAACAGCAGAAGACACTGTAGAAGTTGGGTTGAGACACTCCAGTGTGACTTGACAAAACTAACATAGCTGATACGTGGAGCTGGTGTGACTCATGATTTCAGTGAATATTTGGTGTTAATAGTGCAGCTCGACGTTCCTTTAGATATTATAAGTTGTAAATTGACAAAAAACAAACAAATTAAACTGAGTTGAATTGAAGTATAAAAATACTGGTGTCCTCATCCTGCGAGGCACTTCCAGAGACAGAGCTTGGGTCAGTGGTGGACATTAACAAAGTAAATGTAATTCGTTACTGTACTTAGTTACTGTACTAGGGGCGGCAGTAGCTCAGTGGGTAGAGCGGCCGTCCTTCAATCGGAAGGTAGTAGGATCGATTCCCGCTCGCCCCACAGTTCATACTGTCGTTGTGTCCTTGGGCAAGACACTTAACCCACCTTGCCTCCAGTGACTGTAACACTGGTAATGTAATGTAATGTAAGTCGCTTTGGATAAAAGCGTCTGCTAAATGAATAAATGTAAATGTAAATACTTAAGTAGTTTTTTCCAGTATCTGTACTTTACTAAGTATTTCCATTCGGGGATACTTTTTACTTTAACTTCACTACATTTCAAAGTCAAATATCTTACTTTTTACTCAATTACATTTTGCAAAATTAGTCGTTCCTTGTGTTGCCATTAAACTTTTTTGTAGAAGAAGACCTCAAAGACGCGTCTCAGTGGGAGTGTCAGGACCGGCTCAATAGAAGCCTCATTCTCTACATGCGAGCTGATAAACATGAAAATAACAAATAAAAAATACACCTGTGATGAAGTTTTGGTATTAGTAATGGCTGACTCTGATTCTGAGGGAGAACATCTACCTTTAGAGTCTTTTCAGCCGAGTGAAAGTGAGAATGAGCGAGAGTGAGTGCATGTGTAACTTGGACAGCGGCGCCGCTGCTCGTGCCTTTCTCAGTGTCTCTCATAAAGCACACGCTGTTTTTACCACATTTTACCAAACATCAGTGAAAGAAACGGGAGGAAAACTAGTCGCTCTGGCGCGAGTGAAGGGAGGTTGGGAAGGGAAGCCGTGAGCACGTAGCACCTGCAGCTTTACCTTTAGCACCTGCAGCTTTACCTTTAGCACCTGCAGCTTTACCTTTAGCACCTGCAGCTTTACCTTTAGCACAGGTGATAGAAGCCGTGGCCGCGGTAGTGACAGGGAGTTTGGGAATAATGCGGCTTCTATTGACAGCTGTTTGGGACAAATACGTGTTGGTCATCCTGACACTTTACCCAGTCGAGGAGGGAGAGGCAGGGGTAAACATAGTCAGCGAGAATGCGCTAATCAAAGCAGCGATCGTAATAAAAGTGATGGCTGTGTGCTGTGCTTTATGAGAGGTCCCACACTCTAAAATGCCTCATGGATGGATAAGAAAAGATAAAGCAACTGCAACCACACACATACAGTACATGTGTATATTTCTCATAACTATTTATACGTTTTACTAGTTATGGTATATTAGAACAGGGGTTCCCAAACTTTTCAGACCGCGACCCCCAATATTAGACTGCTGACAACAAAGTTTTACTTTCAGTTTATTTTAATTATCCTAAATTTATACTTGCATCATTACAACCTTTTTAAAAATATATAAAAATAATAAAAAAAAAAATCATAAAATATCTGGAAATCATCTCACACACACACACACACAAAAAGAAAAGAAAAAATATATATATATAAAAAAATATATATATATATATATATATATATATATATATATATATATATATATATATATATTAATATATAATATGTTCATTAGTGTGTATGTACTGTAAATAACATAACCGCCAATATATAATGTCATGGTATGCAAATTACATGCAAATTAGATGCTTAAAATTTATTTACTTATATACTTTGGGTCATACCTGACATTTTTCTAGTTTAGAGTAGGACTCTATCTCTTATCATTTTCAAACCACAGCCTTTTGAAATTTGGATCTCAAAAATCTGTATTTTTTTAAATAAACCCTGGCGCCTAAAGGGGGCAAGAGACTGACAAAAACTATATGGGCATTATAGCCTTAATAAATGATAGTACTTGGATACTTAAGTACATTTGAAGGCAAATACTTTTGTCCTTTTACTCAAGTGAAAGTTAAAAGGGAGTGCTTTGGATTTTACTGAAGTAATATTTTACCTAGTGTATCTGTACTTTAACTCAAGTACTTGGTTTGTGTTCTTCGTCCACCACTGGCGTGGGTTCAGACAGAGTCAGGGCTGAGAACGGTGAGGGTTACAGTTAAGTTACGGAGACAGTTTATTGGTCAGCTGTGAAGCTCGGTGGCAGAAACTCAGGCCCAGCTGCAGATAAACAAACTCTCGTGTATAAAAGCTCTCCGACCGTTTACCTGAGTCTATTGGTTAATCTGCTTTTGCTGGGATTTTCATTTAGCCTCTCTCTGAGTCTGGACCTGTTATCAGAACAAACATGGGTCATTCTAAACCCACAGTGTACAAGAATCTCCATGGCTTTAGTGCTGGTGGAATCATGCAGCCACACAGCTTATGTACATTTGGAGCAGAGATTTTCTCAGGGAAAGTAAGAAGGTATACAGCTAAAAACATAGATGATATAAAACAAAACAATTAAGGAGTCACAAGATAATCTTTAAAGAATTTTTCATTTGAGTTTCAGTTTTTTTGTAATTGCTCAAGGAAGAATGGAAATTTAAAGAAAGCCTTTAGAAACAGAGGTCACCAACCTTTGTAAGCTCAGTGAAAGCAAGGATCTTTAAACTGAAAAAGCCCAGATCTTTCATAGTCAAGGCCTTTGATTTAGAGTGACTTCACTTGAAAAACATTTGATAACATAATTGATAGTTGTCAATATTAGACATTTCAATTGTCTGCTTGTCATGTTTATCAGGAGCTGAATGCAAATTACCAACAGCACTTTGTAAAAGCAAAATCCGTTATTTAACTTATTTAAAGTAAAGCCTTCTCAACTATTTTCCAAAACAATGGGACAAATATTTCACTCATTAAACACAAACACAACAACATATACAGTATAAAGTACAATATGAAGTCATGATCCATGCAACTTACTTAAGTTAACAGTAACTACATATTGTTGCCACCAGAAGAAAATAAAGTTATGTGTTAAATGCAGATTGTGTGATTTAAAAACATCCTCATCTTTAAAGTAAATGAACATTTTCTACAGTGAAACTCTGCTTTGGCTGGGTCCAAATACTCTTCGTTTGGATTGTCTAAAATACTCTCCTAAAATCAGGAGATGTTCTGAAAACAACTCCACTACAAGGAGTGTAGACAGAGAGACACTGGTTGTACATAAGGGTACATTTTGGTCTTTCCCTGCTGTCCCGGAGGAATACCAATGTCCTGAGCTCACAGAATACCCCGAGAGGTTATTTTTATTCTGGAGTTAGAAACCATGCTCATGTGAAATAGGTTTCCCTTCTTCCTGAGCCTGTGCTGGAAGACTCTGTCATTGTGAACTGAATTAACAGTGGCACATACTTCCACTGCAAACAGGTCACCGCCAATCAATAGGATCTGTGGAGTGAAAGGAGCGCCGGCTTTTTAATGGAGCATGTTTTTCAGCTTATCTGCCTCCGTGTCCTCTCCCACCGCCAGGCAACTGAAGGGCACGGGGGGGGGACACAAATGCAGAGCGGCGACAGAGCGACAGTAGCACCAGGAGAAGCAGGGAGACGGGGGATAGGACATGTAAAAGAGATTGTCTCCGATATTGATCAGGTAATCCTCGTTGTGCACAGAGCGATTCTCATCTGCCTCCTCCAACATGAGGCAGTGACAGAGGGGGGGGGAGGGAGGCGGGACAGAGGAGAAACAGTGCCCTCCAGGGGTGACTTGACCACTGGTTCAGTGTGACACAGAGGGACCCTCACCTTGGGTTTTGGGATCACTGCTTCAAGAACTCTGCTATAAAAATGTACCACTCTTTTAAACAATTGTTTAAAGTGCAGGAGACTGTTTAAACATAGACTGTGATATTGTAAAGTAACAATTAATGCTGTCTAAAGCTGTTCTTAGGAATGCACAGCCGTCCTGTCCAGGGTGTACCCCGCCTCAGGCCCAAAGCTGTGGTAACTTGACAGAGACATGGAGGAAATAAACAAGTTCTTGCTATTTCTGGGCAGCGTCATGGCTTTGTTTGTAATGATTGTAGCAATCAAATCAGAAACAACAATTCAATTTTTTCAAAGGTGTTTATTCAACCAGACCATTCCTCATGTGCTCTCTCTGCACGCTACAGTGTAAAAGAGGGAACTTAACCAAACAAACTCAGACACAACACAAGTGTCTGTGTAAATATTTACAGTAGACGTTAGCTCCATGCCAGCTGCAGGTGGCTGCCCCGCCCTGGGTGAAGCCACAGGTGTGCCAGGTTCTGCGGTCAGTTATTATGCAGCAGCCTATGAGACTGGTTAAAAATTAAAAAAAAGTCTATGCTTTAAAGATAAGAGTGAAAAGTAAACCAGTGAGTCATCAGAGAGGGGCCACTGTCTTAAACTGTCAAAATGTTATATACAGTCTGTTGCTCAAATACAGAGGCGGGTCAATTTGTACAGTGTAGGCTCCTTACAGCTACATAACGTATTAAAGTTAACAAGGAAGAGACGCCTTTATTGCTTTATTCCTGTTGGAGGTCATGAGGTGACTGGAGTCTGCCCCAGCATCTTTGGGCCTAAGGTGACACCCAACATGTAAAATAAGATAGTTATTATGTGGTGACTTTGAAACTATTATGTAATTGAGCATTTCCAGTGAGATCTAATCTGGTATAAACGAAGGAACACAGACAAAATAAATTGATTCATTGATACAAAGCTATTTGTATGCTACCATTTATTGCACAACCCACACTGTTCTGTATCATACATGTATTACATGTAAATAATACAGATAAAACAGATGTGCTTTTTGCAGCATAGAATCACAGACCACAGATCTTCATAATATTCATTCAGAGTACACAGGCAGAACAGAAAATTATGTTTCTGAGAGGGTAGGAGTTATTGGTAACAAAAACTACTGAATATGATAAATGGACAATTTTCACATGTCGCAATCACACGAAAAGTGTTCACTGGAGTGGTCTTTCAGAACAGTGAGACAGCCAAATGTGACAGTTGTACATGTAGTCCCATGTGATTACTGTTTACACCAAAAAACCAAACTCAAAATATCTGTTTTAATCGACAAGGAGGAATTTAGTTGAGTCAAAGGTCTTCATCTGCCATGTACGGATTGATTGTAGAGTCTTATGTCAGTCAGGAAGAAGGAGTTCTTCTGTCCTGCAGCTCACTGATCACAGATGTCCACTGGCTGCTCACTGTTTTTCAAAAACCCTATGTCCATGTTGTTCAGTCTGACATCCATTCTGTTGTGTGTCCGTTGCCCTACTGGAGCAACTATTACTACTACTATGGAGCAAGAACAGTGCTCTGAGGAGCCCCTGTCCTACTAATGACACAGTGACCCAGCCTGACATTCTGTGGTCTATCTGTCAGGAAATCAGTGATCCACGTGGTTAGATGAGTCCACCCTCAGACTCCTAAGTTTTTTACTAAGAATAGGTGGTCTGATGGTGTTGAATGCACTTGAGAAATAACCATAACAGGTGTAGACCCTATGGAACAGCAGTAGTGTAGCATCTTCAACACCAATATGTTGCAGGCACACTGGAAGAGATCTAGAGCGTGTGTTTAGTCTGTGATCTCAAGATTCTAATTAGCAACCTTTCAAATGTTTTCATAATATGGAGAGCTGAGAGCTACTGGTCTATAATGAGTAGGGGCCCTAATTAATTGAAGAGTCAGGTTAAAGAGCTTCTGCAATGGGACACAGAGTTGACCCACAGCTCAAATTGTGATAAAACATATTATGCAGTAGGTTAAATGAATTTCTAAAGTAGGTTTACAGTTGTTTTAACCAGTGCTCATACAATGTTGGGTAGAGTACCAGAGTGACCAGTGCAGTCTGTAGTATTGACAGATGATAAATAGCTGAACAAGGGTAATAAAGTAAATGCACAGAACTATTTGTTGTTAATAATAACAATAGTGCATTGTTCAGAGAGCACATTATTCTGTTTTGATAGTTCCCTTGACAAGTGCAGATAATGAATATTAAATTCCAAAGTGTAAGTGTGTTCCGGTGCTAAAGTGTCAGTAGTGCATAATGAGATTAAAAAAATAAATAAATACTATTAACAGTTTAACAGCCGGAGTCCAGCACTGAATTATTATTATTATTATTGTTATTATTGTTGTTGTTGTTGTTGTTTACATTTAGTCATTTAGCAGACGCTTTTATCCAAAGCGACTTACAAGTGAGGAAAACAATGGAAGCAATTTTAACAACACAAGGTACAAAAAGCATAAGTGCACAAAAAACTAGTCAGTTTAAACCCAGCACAGTTTACAAAACTAAGGATAAGAGAATTTGAAGAAAGGAATCGATAGAAAGGAAGTAGGACTCAGTGTTTGTCAGTCAGGTGTTGACGGAAGAGATGTGTTTTCAGGTGTTTTTTAAAGATGGCTACAGAATCTGCTGATCTTGTAGCAGCAGATCATTCCATCAATGTGGAACAGATCCAGAGAAGGTATGTAAGAGTGATTTTGTACCTTTTTGGGACGGTACCACCAGACGTTGTTCATTTGCAGAGCGTTGTTGTTGTTGTTATTATTAACCTTTATTTAACCAGGTAGATTGATTGAAAACAAATTCTCATTTACAACAATGACATAAAAATTCATAGAGCTTGTCAGAAACTGGTGCACTGATCAGAAACTACAGATCCTAAAAAAGACTTAACCGATAAGCCTCGCTGTGTGAAGTGGTTTGATTTTGAATTTAATTTAATTTATTTGAATAAACTTTATTCTCTACCATTGTAAGGGCAGAAATTTGTCTTTAGTGTTTTTTAAGTTTTCTTCAAAAGTCTTTGCATACACACACAATCTATAAAACATTAAGTGCAATGTATTGAAGCCCAAGGCATTTCACAAGTTGTAGGTAGTGTCGAAGTTTTGAAAGTTTATGAGTGTCGTAATGGTTAGTTTAGGTGCCTGTTTAAATGGAGCCTTTACAGAAAGCTTATCAAAAAGTTATTAAATACTGTTTTTGAATAAACATGAATAAAGTGTCCACCTTCATCAGTTGCACCAGTGACATGGAATCATTGTGAGAAGTAAAAACTAAAAATGTAAATGTTTTATTTTACTGCATAATTTGAGAGACTTTGAGAAACCAAAGACATTATTATGTCCACCATAAACAATAATTACAAGAAGCCAAATCAGTGTTCAGCTAGCTTTAAATCATAATGACAACAAAAACTACCCAAATGACCCTGATCAAAAGTTTACATACCCTGGAGATTTTGGCCTGAGAACATGCACAAGTGACACAAACAGGTTTGAATGGCTCCTAAAGGTAACCCTCCTCACCTGTGACCTGTTTGTAATCAGTGTGTGGATAAAAGGTCTGTGAGTTTCTGGGCTCCTGACAGACCCTTGCATCTTTCATCCAGTGCTGTTGATGTTTCTGTCTGAGTCATGGGGAAAGCAAAAGAATTGTTAAAGGAAAAGGTAATTGAACTGTATAAAACAGGAAAGGGATATAAAAAGATATCCAAAGAATTGAGAATATCAATCAACTGTGTTCAAAATAAGGGATTCTGTTGAAACCAAACCAAGGTCAAGTAGACCAACGAACATTTCAGCCACAACTGACAGGAAAATTGTTCGGAATGCAAAGAAGAAAAAAAACAATAACTTCAGCTGAAATAAAGGACTCTCTGAAGAAAGGTGGTGTGGCTGTTTCAAGATGCACATTAAGGAGGAACTGCATGGAAAAATGGGCTGCATGGTCGAGAAAGCCATTACTACAAAAATGCCACAAGCATCCCTCTTACAATACACCCAACAGCTCAGAGACAAGCCTAAAAACCTCTGGAACAAGTTATTTGGAGTGATGAGACCAAAATTTAACTTTATGGCCGCAACTATAAACGTTACATTTGGAATCAACCAGGTCTATGATGAAAGATACACAGTCCTACTGAGAAACATGGAGGAGGATCTGATGTTTTGAGGATCTCAGTCTCCTGACCTCAGTATCATTGAACCACTCTGAGGAGATCTCAAACGTGCAGTTCATTCAAGACAGACCAAGAATTTACAAGAACTGGAGGCTTTTTACCAAAAAGAATGTGCAGCTCTACATCTGAGAAAATAAAGAGCCTCATCCACAACGACCACAAAATACTTTTTTTTTTTTTTTTTAAACTTTATTTAACCAGGATAGTCCCACTGAGATTACAAATCTCTTTTGCAGGGGAGTCCTGGCCCCTGGACTTCACTGTTATTGATGTTAAAGGTGGAAATACACAGTATTAAGAACTGGGGTATGTAAACTTTTGATCAGGGTCATTTGTTTAGTTTCTGTTATCATTATGATTTAAAAAGAGTAAATACAATTGTTTGACAATAAATGGCTTCACCCAAACACTAACTATGAGTGAAAAAAACGAGTTTTGTGTTATCATTAATATTCTCTAGAAAATGGCCAAAAATCACAAACTCTGCTTGGGTATGTAAACTAATCAGCACAACTGTTCATTTTACTCCAGGGTGTTCTCTAAATACTTTCCAACACTATTTTTGCACTGTATATGTGAACAGCTGCCACATGTTAACTTCCCCGTTGTGGGATCATTGAAGTCTAACTTAATCTCACAGGCACCTTAATAAGGTGACACCTAAATACATGATTACTGCTTGGGCCATGGTGCGTGTGGACTTAACATATATATATATATATATATATATATATATATATATATATATATATATATATATATATATATATATATATATATATATATATATATATATATATATATATGTTATTTTTATTTATTTTTTGATAATCTTTAAATAATAAAGCCTGTTTCTTTTTTTTCTTCACTTCTCCAGCTTTTGGGAACACATGGGACTGATGGAGCAGGTGTGTGAACCAGTTACGTGGTGTGTGTGTTAATCAAACATCTGCAAGAAACTAAATGAAGCTTTGAGTAATAAACCTTTTGATACAATTGTGTTGAAAAGGTTCATTGCTTCAGAAAGCTTCACTTTCCTATTACTTGTCTTGAGTTTATTGCTAAAATGAACTAGCTACAATATAGTAGCTGGCTGCTTGACAGTCTTTGACCAGCAGGGGGGTTTGTGTGCACATGAAGCCTCAAGAAATTAACTTTTATGGCTTCAAAAAGCTCCATCTGGCCATTACCAGTGAACAGAGCTTCAATGATTTCTGCAGCTCAACCTTGGTGATACAGTCACTGGAGCATAGATTTTTAGTATTATTCGAAATATTTAACATTGAGCAAAGATACTGAGGAGTTTTGCTAATCATTTTGTAGATGAAATAATACCAGTGCAACAGCCTGCAGGAGAGATGACCAGTTTACAAAAGAGTACAGATTACAGGGATGTGTGTTAAAAGGTGATAAAACGGATTGCACTGTGGTAGATGACATCCGGTTTATGGGGTCTTTGAGCTTCCTAGTGGACATTTGCAGTACAGTTTTTGTCGTGGATAACAGTAAGTAGTAATAAATAATATGCATGGAAAGAAAAGAGGAATAAAGTGCGTTATCAATAGACCTACACGTACTGCACTTGCTCATACTAGTTGTACTTGAAGAGTTGTAGATTGTAATACTGACTACATAGTCAAGTAAGTAACACATACAAGCCTACTTGTGGAAGTGATTTATACTGCTGTCAGTTGTTAAAAAGCCTTGTTCAACCCCAATAACAAAATGACAGCCAGATCGGTCACCCCCGACCTCACTCCTGACCTTGCATCATGTAAATTGACTGTAAGCACCAACAATTACACTGGTAAAGCTTCTACCGTCTTCTGATCTGCATATCTCCTATTCTCACCATTTCTCTGTCTCACACAGCCAGAAAAACCCATTTCCTCTATCTGCCGCCCTGCTCCCTGCGGCTGTGCTGGGATGACCTCACTAGTCATTTATTACCATGGATTAGATGTCAACGCGCACAAAAACCTGGCACCGGTTGCTGCTCTGTGAGGAGGCCAGCAAGGAAATGCAGATGAGAGAGAAAGAGGACAGATGGTGGTCGGTAAAGAGTGTGTCGATCTACTTTACGCTGAGCCTTTTCTGGTTTGATCATTCAGAATTATATTACTTGTACAATGGCCTTAACATCACCTGTGTTCAAGATAAGCCAGCGTCACCAGGGGAACAGTGGTAGACACCGGAAGTAAGGGATGTCGTCAAGCTGAAGAAAGAGACCTATCGAGCCTGAGGCAGCTAATAGGTACCTGCTGGCCAAGCGGACTGTAGCTCGGGTGGTTGTGGAGGCAAAAGGGGTGGTGGTCCCTCTTTTCAAAAAGGGGGACCGGAGGGTGTGTTCCAACTACAGAGGGATCACACCCCTCAGCCTCTCCGGGAAAGTCTATGCCAGAGTACTGGAGAGGATAATTCGGACGATAGTTGAACCTCGGATTCCGGAGGAACAATGCGGTTTCGTCCCGGTCGTGGAACACTGGACCAGCTCTATACCCTCTCCAGGGGCTGGAGGGTTTATGGGAGTTTGCCCAACCAGTCCACATGTGTTTTGTGGATCTGGAGAAGGCATTCGACCCTTGTGAATGTAACCTTTGTAACCCTTGCGGTTCTCCTGGAGTATGGGGTCTGAGGCCCTTTGCTAAGGGCTGTCCGGTCCCTGTATGACCGGAGTAGGAGCTTGGTTCGCATAAGTCGTAAGTCAGACCTGTTACCAGTGCATGTTGGACTCCGGCAGGGCTGGCCTCATGGTTCTCAGTCGGAAAAGGGAGGCTTGTCCCCTTCAGGTTGGTGGAGAGCTTCAGCCTCAAGTGGAGGAGTTCAAGTATCTTGGGGTCTTGTTCACGAGTGAGGGAAGGAAGGAGCGTGAGATTGACAGACGGATCGGTGCAGCTTCTGCAGTGATGCAATCAATGTACCGGTCTGTCGTGGTAAAAAAGGAGCTGAGCTGCAAGGCAAAGCTCTCAGTTTACCGGTCGATCTACCTCACCTATGGTCATGAGCTGTGGGTAATGACCAAAAGGAAGAGATCCTGGATACATGCAGCCAAAAGTACCATTTTTAGCAGGGTGGCTGGGCGCTCTCTTAGAGATAGGGCGAGGAGCTCAATCACTCGGGAGGAGCTCAGAGGAGAGGCACTGCTCCTCCACATCGAGAGAAGCCAGCTGAGGAATGAATCAGTATTCTCCCGGAAGAGCTGGAGGAAGTGTCTGGGGAGTGGGAAGTCTGGGCGTCTCTGCTTAAGCTGGTGCCCCCACAACCCGGCCCTATTTCTCACAAATCTGTTACAATCTGAGCACTTGCTGAGATAATCTATCCACCTAATCTATCAAGATGCTGATTAGAGAGCATAATTATTGCACAGGTGTGCCTTAGGCTGGCCACAGTAAAAGGCCACTCTAAAATGTGAATTAGTTAAACACAACTTCAGATTATCAAAAACATAACATGTACCTGTATTTTACAGATATGTTTATAATAGAAAGGAAGCTAAATTGGAGACAAAAACACAGGGAATGGGCAAATTTGCAAAACCCGCGCTGTTTTTATACGATATACGACAGGTGAGTTGTATGCAGCTGCTGCTAATCACTGGGCTTTGATTAGTTGGTATTTATTTGAATTCTTCAAACTAATGCAACATATTTAATCATGACAAATGATTTCTAGTAGGTATATTCCTCACGACACCACATGAAGAGCTGAGTCTTGCCCCTGTTCACTGCAGCTCATAGTCAACTAACAACCCCACAGCCACCAGAGAGCAGTACGACACAGAGCCCCAGAGCGTTCTGTAAGGGTTAAGTTCAATATGGGTAGATCATTAGATACTTTTTTTGCTTGAATATATAACATTAGTATTATACTCTGAGTAATGGTAATTTCTTATATTTCTCCTCCTCTGTTTCTGTTATCAGGTATCATATTATGAGTATCATGCCTCTCATAGATTTCAAACGTAGAGACTAAGGCACATCAGAAAAGTGATATATATAGTATAATTTCAATTCTGTCAATGTACAATACATACAATACTTTGAAATAAACTTTAGAGCTAAAATTCATCTGTCTCTTTAGCCTAGAGGAGAAGACTTGTGCTTCACAGACCGAAGGTACGTCTTTAGCTCCCTAACACATTGTCTATTGATTTTGACTTACATTACACCAATTTTTAAAATGTTAGGCTATTGGGATCCAGGCAAACTGGCAAACTGCCACTGCACGGACCAGAGGGACCACTGCATGGACCATATGGACCACTGCACAGACCATATGGACCACTGCACGGACCAGAGGGACCACTGCATGGACCAGACTGACCACTGCATGGACCAGACTGACCACTGCACAGACCATATGGGCCACTGCACAGACCAGAGGGACCACTGCACAGACCATATGGACCACTGCACAGACCAGAGGGACCACTGCATGGACCATATGGACCACTGCACAGACCATATGGACCACTGCACGGACCATATGGACCACTGCACAGACCAGAGGGACCACTGCACAGACCAGAGGGACCACTGCACGGACCAGAGGGACCACCACAGCCAAGATGGCTGCCATGCTCTGTCTCTGAGGTATCCAGCTCTCTACAATCTGATACAAATCATTGTAATCACATATTGGACCATTACTTTAAGGTCAACATTTGGTACAAATCATTGTAATCACATATTGGACCATTACTTTAAGGTCAACATTTGGTCAATATATGCATTTAGTCTTCGCAATTTGAATATTGGACTTGTGAGGCGAGTGAATTGGACTGTTTTCATCGTTTCAACTGTTTGAGAGGCTTCTGGGCCTGGTGGGCCTGCCACTCCTATCTCAGTACATCTTGGTAAGATTGTGGAATCATGCCTCCCAAAGGTAGTAAACAACCATCAGAGGATGATACAGTTGTAACTATGGGTGTGTTGACCCACATGATGGATCAGCAGAGAGAATTTTATAAGGAAATGTTAAAACAACAACAGGACAACTTCAAGAGCTTCATTCAAATCATTATGGATGGAAATGCGAAAAGGTTGGATGGTGTGATTAGAGATGTACAAGAACTAAAAACTAGTCTACAGTTCACACAAGGCATCATGGATGAGATGAAAGCTAAGAAGAATGACATTGACATAAAAATTAGATCATTTGAGAGCAGCATTTTAAAATCAAAGCAGGAATTGGAGGATCTGTTTGAGAAGCTGGATCACATTGAAAATCAGTTAAGGAGATCTAATCTACTAATTGATGGGATTGCGGAGGAAAAAGGGGAAACAATTAGTCGATTAGAAATGAAGATTCAACAAATGCTGTCTAATAATTTGGGTCTGGACAGCTCTACAATTGAGATGGAAAGGGTCCACCGGATTGGCCAATTCCAGGAGGGAAGAAAGCCAAGAAAAATTGTTGTGAAGCTTCTTAGATTGAAAGACCGACAGCGCATCCTTTCCTCCACCAAGAAATTAAAGGGTACAAACATTTATATCAATGAAGACTTTTCTGATTTGGTGCAGCAGAGGAGACGTGAACTGCTGCCAAAACTGAAAGAGGCAAGAGAGAAAGGTGAAAGAGCCAGCTTAAGGTATGATAAGCTTATAATTTGGCCGGCAAATGGACAAAAGCAAGAATCTGACTAACTGCTCATGACCTTTTATTTACCGTATTTTTCGGACCATAAGACGCACCCGACCATAAGACGCACCTGGTTTTTAGAGGAGAAAAATAGGAAAAAAAATATTCTGAACCAAATAGTGTAATAAAATATTTAATAAAGTATAACAGAATAATATTTGAATTATATGACTGGAGTGAAGGGCATGCTCACTGCTGTGTACTGTAACACTGCCTACTACATGCTATCCTCCAATAGCATACTGCGGTGACACAGTACAGCAGCATTGCGCCTTCCTGCACACATCGGCTTCCGTAAGGAAGGTGAGGGAGGACCCGCTGCCGCTCTGCCACTACGGTAAGGCAAGGCGACAGGGGGGTGTGGGTGGGGGGGCGCTGCCACTCTGCCAGTATCTCAGTGGACTACTGAGAAGCCTGGACACGGGGCGGGGGAGGGATGATGCAGTTTCCAGGGACACGGAAGGTCCCGGGGGACCCGCTGCCGCTTTGCAACTCGGACCATGAGACGAGTTGCAAAGTGGCAGCGGGTCCTCCCTCAGAGCGGCAGCGGGTCCTCCCTCAGAGCGGCAGCGGGTCCTCCCTCAGAGCGGCAGCGGGTCCTCCCTCACCCGCTGCTGCTCTGAGCGGCCGCTCTGGCGGCCGCGGCCGCAGGGAATACCATAAGATATGGTCCGAATACCGTAATATATGGTATTCTGACCATAAGACGCAGGCCCTTTTCCTCCCACTATTTGGTGAAGAAAAAGTGCGTCTTATGGTCCGAAAAATACGGTAGATTCTTATTCTGATGTTTTTGTTTTGATGTTTTAATTTTATTAATATGTCAAATTTACTTTCAAACTTGCCTAAGAAAGGTTTAGTTTTAGCTCATTTGAACATTTGTAGTCTCAGAAATAAGGTTCATGAAATTATAAACATCTGTTCCAATGGGATTCATGTATTGGCCTTATCAGAAACACACTTAGGGCCTACTCACACTAGCCAGTTTGAACCGTGCCCGAGCGCGTTTGACCACCATAGCGCGGTTCGTTTGACTAGTGTGAGTGCTCGAACCGTGCCCGGCGCGCTCGATTAAGCCGCCCCTGGCCCGCTTGGAAGAGGTGGGCCAGAGCACGGTTAGTTGGGCTCGGGCGCGGTTCGCATGTAGTGTGAGCGCCAACCGTGCTGGAGCATGGAACAAGGCAGCGTGACGTCCACGGTTTTTGCGACGCTCCAAAACAACTTGAATCTGTACTTGAGTGGATTATTTATAGCTGTGCTGACATTTACACTAGTCTGGTGTGGAAAACTCAAGTCTACACTCTCTTTTGATTCTGGCAATACTAGTGTTTTTCACGACAGGGGAAATGTCACTCTTTGGATTCTTAATGTACATACCTGTTATTTTCTCTAAATGCTAGTCTGCAGACCCGTTCATTTTATGCATGTTGCAATGTGGTAATGCACTTAGACTTGATTTAGGCTTTACCTAAGTTGTAAATTTAACTTTTGCTTCCAAAGTGTAAATCATCTGTGCCTGTTCTCCTTGGTTTAAAAGTGTACTTTAATGACAACATATTACATCTTTATCATTGGGCTACAGTAAAGTCATTACAATACATTCATTCCCCTTGGCATGTTAAAAGAATTGACAAAGTTGACAATTCAGTTCATGATTATTCTTTGCTATTATGTGTTGGAGAAAAAGTGAAGTGAAAATGTAAATGAAAAATGTATTTTAATCATAACATTTCATCATGTAACACCCAGTCTTGCAGTGTCTATGCACCAGGGCAGGTTTCTCTCAGGCATATGGGACTGAGGTCTTGTCCAAACAAACTCATGAATCTAACGTCTTCTGTGCGGGGTATTTGAAGCCAGGATGAGGCAGTTGTTGTTAATACTCTTATTTGCTTTCAGAAGTTGTTTAATATACCGTAGCATATATTTACTATGCACTTTAACCTAACACTACCTCAAACCTCTACACTTTATAATTCGACCTCGAACCTCTACAATATATACCACACACTTCCATAAATTATACACCACACACACAAGGTAGCCTATTTTGTTTCACCACTGCACATGGTTGTGTTATGTGAAATACTGTTTTTTTTTTTTTTTTTTTGTGAGAAGTGCTGACCAATCCCAAATAAATGGGAGATGGTTCTGAACTCTACATTTGTGGCCAGTCTCCATATGCATATTGCAACACGTTGGTCCAAGGGCACTGGTTTTCTGAATGAAGTGGTCTGTCTTTGAAGGTGCGGCTGCAGGCTGTTGCACAACTGCAAGAATGATGTCCTTCTCATTCTGAAATTAGCCTTCCACTCACAGTCTGTCCAGCTGCTGAGAACATGCTGCCACCACACAGCAGATCTCTGCCGAATCCATATGGTCCTGCAGCAGAATGGAAAAATATTGTTAACTGTATATAGTTTATGCATACACAATTACCTTACAGCACTTTGAAGTGAAATTAAATAAACAACAAACTACTACTCCAGTGCATACATAACAGTTATGTGTCCCGTTGAATACGGGTGTCTTAATACAAGAATGTAGCTAATATTAACCAGCAAATTATATTAAGTTACATGATTATTACCTTTAGAACGCTACTGTCGTAATTACAAAAAAACATTATACACATATTGTATTTCAAATTTCACAATACACTTTTCAATTGTATTCAATGACATTTCATTATATTAATTCTTACCATGTCGATGTACGGGAACTGTAGTCCGTAATCAAAGCTGCAAAGTCCTTGCTGCACTTCAGCTGGTACCTTGCAAACCTCCTCATACGAGCAGCACGATTACGTGAAAATTTTCGCGCCACTAAGGCGACAAATCTGTTTAACAACAGGCTGTGAGAGGGCTGTGGACCACCGTGGACCAAACGACACAAAATTATCCACAAATAAAACAGAGCGATGGACTCCGTTGTGTTCAGAGAGCGCCGCTCTTCCTGTTTATCCCGAAACCGTCGCACCATAATGACGTAAGCGTGCTCCGGCACGAATGCTGAAACCCTATGTGAGTGCAGGCCAGAGGGGGAGTGGGGAGGGGGGACAATCGTCCTCGGGCCCGGTTCATGGCAACCGTGCCTAGTGTGAGTACGCCCTTAGACCACAGTTTTGATAATTCACAGCTAACTGTTGAGGGGTACAGACTATTTAGAAAAGATAGAAATCAAAATGGTGGGGGTGTTGCATTTTATATTAGAGAAAATATTGCAGTCACTCCAAGGGAAGATTTGATGGGCAGCGATATTGAAATGATATGGTTACAGTTAAATATCCAGTTTAACAAACCCATTTTAGTGGGCTGCTGTTACCGACCTCCCAGTTCAAATGTAGATTACTTGGAAAAGATATGTGATAACATTGAGAAGGCATCTGCTCAAACCAAAGATATCTTTCTTTTGGGAGATTTCAACATTGATTGGTTCTCAAAGAAGTGTTATTTACGTAGAAAGATGATTACTATAATTAAGGCTTCTAACCTTAAGCAGATTGTTACACAACCCACAAGAATTTCTTTGACTGGTAAATTTAAATCAACATGCATTGACCACATTTTTACCAATGTGTATGAGTTGTGTTCACATGTCATCTCAGTTGGAGTAGGATGCAGTGATCATAATTTAATCATCACAACAAAGAAAACTAAATTACCTAAATTTGCTGCAAGGATTGTCTATCGAAGGTCTTATAAAACATTCGATCCTAATGCGTTTGTGGAAGATGTTGAGAGGTCCAGTTGGTCGGCGGTCTGTGATGAGGAGGATGTTAATGCTTCTTTAAGTATTTTTATGGATAGGTTTGTGAAAATAGTTGACAAACATGCACCAATTAGAAAAAAGTCGATAAAAAGCAATAATGCTCCTTGGTTAGATGCCGAGCTAAAATCTATAATGAGGGAAAGGGATAATGCCAAAGCTGAAACTCTAAAATCTAAAAGCGATGTGGATGAAAGGTATTATTGTAAGTTGAGAAATAAAGTGACAAAGTTAAATAGATTAAAAAAGAAAATATATTTTAGCCAAAAGATTAGTAACCATCAAATAATAGTAAGCAATTGTGGAAAGTTATAAATGAAATAATGTGTAAAAAACCAAAATGTTCTAATATGTATTTGGAAACAGCAGCAGAAATAATTACTAAACCTTTGGATATAGCAAATCATTTGAATAACTTTTTTATAAAGAAAACTGCAAATTTAAGATCTAGTATGTTATCATACCCTAAGGATTCACCTTGTAGTAATGTGAAGAACATTATGAGGAATCAATCTTGTTCATTGACATTTGGTACAGTTAAAGAGGAAATGTTGAAAAGATGTTGCTCGCTCTCCCGAGGAAAAAACTGCAGGTATAGATCACTTGGATGGCAAAATTTTTAAAACTGTTGCTAATATCTTATGCAAGCCTATCAGTCACATTTTTAATAGATCTGTGATAAGTGGAGTGTTTCCGGATATTTGGAAGCAGTCTAAAATTATACCTTTAGTGAAAGATGATAGATTAGGTCTCACTGAATCAAATTGTAGACCAATTAACATTCTACCTATATTGAGCAAAATATTTGAAAAGTTACTTTTTAATCAAATGATGCAGTACTTTGTATCAAATAATTTGCTCTCCAATTCACAGCATGCTTATAACCCAGGACACTCCACTAACACTGCATTGGTACAAATGGTAGACCAGTGGCTAACTTTTATGGATGACAAAAAGCTTGTGGGTGCTGTGCTGCTGGATTTCACAGCAGCTTTTGATGTTATTGACCATGACATTTTACTGTCTAAGCTTAAGTGCTATGGGTTTTCAGTCTGTGTCCTTGATATGCAGTTATCTCTCTGGTAGAAGCCAGCGGGTATTTTTCAACGGGAGCTTTTCTGATTCTAAGCAGTTGTCATGTGGTATTCCTCAGGGCAGCTGTTTGGGTCCATTGTTGTTTTCTGTGTTTGTCAATGATTTGTCACATGCTGTTTCAAGAGCAGATGTTGTACTGTATGCAGATGATGCTACAATGTTTTATGCATCACCTACAATAACTGACATAAGTTGTACCTTGCAGAATGAACTTAATGCCATTACAAATTGGGTGAAACTTAATAAACTGGCTCTCAATATATCTAAAACTAAATGTATAGTCTTTGGTACTAAACGTATGCTTGGCAAGCCTTGCAACTTAAATCTAATTATTGATACATCTGTGGTAGAGCAGGTGAGTCAGACTAAACTCTTGGGTGTGAAGCTGGATAGTCAGCTCTCTTGGGCTGATCAGATTGACCACATTGTGTCTAAAATGGCCAAAGGCATTGCTTTTTCCCGGAGATGTTCAGTATATTGTCCACCATTAGTTATGAAAACAGTTGTCCAATCTTTAGTTCTGTCACATCTGGAGTACTGCCCAGTAATTTGGTCCAGTGCTGCACAGGGACATCTGAAAAATTACAAATCGTTCAGAACAGAGCCACAAGAGTAGCCCTTGGTTGCTCTTTTCGCTCCAGTGTGGATAAAATGCATACCTGTTTGGGCTGGCTAAAGGTGGAGGACAAACTTAATATAAGTCTTCTCTGTTATATGCACAATGCTCTATTTAAAAGCAATCCAAAATCTTTTGTAGATAAATTGGTCTTTAGTGCGTATTGTCACGGACATGTTACGCGTCAGGTGAGCTCAGGTGTGTTAGTGGTTCCATCTGCAAGGTCCAATTGTATGACAAGAACAGTTTTAGTTAGATCGTCATCTGCTTGGAATAAATTGGACTTAAGAACAAGGCATATATCCAACATATGTAATTTTAAGAAGACTCTAAAACAGATTATTATTAATAGTATTACACCAGTTAATTTGTGACTGTTATAGGTACTGACATTTTAAATGATGTGTGTGTGAATGTGTATATGTGGATAAATGTATACATGTGGTTATGTTATATGTAAGTTATATTTATGTATGTTATATTTGTCTATTCTAGCTGTACATACGTTTCAGCACTTTTATGGGCCCCAGGAAGACTAGCAACCACATTGTGGAAGCTAATGGGGATCCAAATAAATAAACAAATAAACTGCACAGACCAGAGGGACCACTGCATGGACCAGAGGGACCACTGCACGGACCAGAGGGACCACTGCACAGACCAGACGGACCACTGCACGGACCAGAGGGACCACTGCACAGACCAGACGGACCACTGCACAGACCAGAGGGACCACTGCACAGACCAGAGGGACCACTGCACAGACCAGAGGGACCACTGCACGGACCAGAGAGACCACTGCACAGACCAGAGAGACCACTGCATGGAGAACTTGAATGAACTTAGGCTCTGAAGTTTATCTCAAAGCAGTGAGTTTACAATTTGTGCAATACGTTGACAGAATTGAAATCATACTATATGGAATTTTATTAACAGCACCACAGACCGTCATATACTAAACAAAGAAAAAAAAATAAAATAAACAACATCAAGAACATTTTATTTCATTTTATACTGATTGCAAACAATTACATTTCAATTACCATGAAAACGAAAACAAACAAAAAAAATGAATAGCAAAGGCTGGATTGAAATGGAACTGTGTAACCTTAAAACCGCTCCGACGAGCGCCCCTAGTGGCTGTTTAGTGTCCATTAGACCACGGTTTCGGTCACAACCTCTTCTGCATAACTATCGTAAAATACATTTGAAACGCCCAAAAAGGTGCAGGCCATTGTGATGTAAGCACAGGAGCCCCTCCGCCGCTGAGAGAGACCCCTGTCATCCAGCCCTCTCAGACCCCTCCCACCCCGCTCTCTGCGGGACCAGGCGGACCAGAGTCGGGAGTTAAAAAAGCGCCTGTTTAGCATATTTGCTGTGAGCTCCGGAGAAACAGGACAGGCGTCGGAGCCGAGCTGAGAGGCGTAAACTTCCTTCCAAAACATTTCCCTTCGCCATCTCCGCTTTCTCCTCTCCACAAGAACCTCTGCCAAGTGGCGGGCACTTCCTTTTCTTCTTACACCTGGAAACTTTGTTTTGTGGAGCCGCTGACATGAACTGGGGCACGGACCTGTGGGTAAGTTGACAGCTGAAGCAGACGAATAAGAGTTACGGCGTTTTGTTTAGCGTCAGTACAAACTTTAACATCCCAGAGACCCTCCTGTTCTGGGGATGTTTTAGTTTTCTCTGGAGTTTGGTTACGAGGCAGCAGCAGCAGGGAAACGAGTTAAATGGTGCAGCCGGAGGATTTCGCAACTCGTCCTGCCGCATACCTTTTCATAAACCGAGGGAACGGTCGCTAAATGCTGCCTGTACCTGAAGACTCTTCTTATCTGAGCTGTAGGCCTTCACTTTCGCAACTTGTCACTACACTTCGGCTCCGTACGAAGAAGTAAAACCATAATGACTTCACTTATACCACAACCTAATCCCCGTTCATCCCAAAGACACTGTAACATCCAGATTGGGCATGCTACTGAATAAACAGGCTAGTCACTATATTCGTGTTTATTTTTACATATCATAATAGAAAGCATATGAAAATGTTGGCTCAAGGTAATCAACATAATCCGGGACACCTATGCTTCAAAGAGTTTATTTAAATCTAAATCTAAACCTAAACTCAATCTAAACCCGAACTCAATCTAAACCCGAACTCAATCTAAACCCGAACTCAATCTAAACCTAAACTCAATCTAAACCTAAACTCAATCTAAACCCGAACTCAACTCAATCTAAACCTAAACTCAATCTAAACCTAAACTCAATCTAAACCTAAACTCAATCTAAACCCGAACTCAATCTAAACCCGAACTCAATCTAAACCCGAACTCAATCTAAACCCGAACTCAACTCAATCTAAACCTAAACTCAATCTAAACCCGAACTCAATCTAAACCTAAATTCAAACTAAACCTAAACTCAAACTAAACCTAAACTCAATCTAAACCTAAACTCAATCTAAACCTAAACTCAATCTAAACCCGAACTCAATCTAAACCCGAACTCAATCTAAACCCGAACTCAATCTAAACCTGAACTCAAAGCTGGGTATGCTTGTGTCTGCTTGTATTCAGAGGTTTTTAAGTGAGATGTCACCAAAAAAAAGTGAAGCAAATGAAAAACACAAGCAGTGTCTTTTTTAAAACATTTTCTTAAAGGTATAATTTTGTAATTTTTTGGTCAATGCTTCTAGCTGTTATCAAATTATGTGTGGGCTATGTATAGGCCAGTATGTAGATATAAAATGTTTAAAAAAGATTTGATTGATAATGTGGGACCCTTAAAGACTTTTCTGTGAACAGGCTAGTCACTATATTCGTGTTTATTTTTACATATCATAATAGAAAGCATATGAAAATGTTGGCTCAAGGTAATCAACATAATCCGGGACACCTATGCTTCAAAGAGTTTATTTAAATCTAAATCTAAACCTAAACTCAATCTAAACCCAACTCAATCTAAACCCAGAACTCAATCTAAACCCGAACTCAATCTAAACCCGAACTCAATCTAAATGAACTCAATCTAAACCCGAACTCAATCTAAACCCAAACTCAATCTAAACCCGAACTCAATCTAAACCCGAACTCAATCTAAACCCGAACTCAATCTAAACCTAAACTCAAACTAAACCTAAACTCAATCTAAACCTAAATTCAAACTAAACCTAAACTCAATCTAAACCCGAACTCAATCTAAACCTGAACTCAATCTAAACCCGAACTCAATCTAAACCTGAACTCAAAGCTGGGTATGCTTGTGTCTGCTTGTATTCAGAGGTTTTTAAGTGAGATGTCACCAAAAAAAAGTGAAGCAAATGAAAAACACAAGCAGTGTCTTTTTTAAAACATTTTCTTAAAGGTATAATTTTGTAATTTTTTGGTCAATGCTTCTAGCTGTTATCAAATTATGTGTGGTATGTAGATATAAAATGTTTAAAAAAGATTTGATTGATAATGTGGGACCCTTAAAGACTTTTCTGTGTGTCATTAGTATGTGGTTTGTTTTATTGGAGTTTTGTGGCTGTGGGCTCGATCAAATGTACCAGGACACATTAATGTGTTTTAAACCAACTACAGAAGGAATGCAGATTAACACTGACATTGTCTCATTTAGTTCTCGACTCAATTTCAACTCAATCTTACTTTTCAATGTTAAAATACTATACACAGCATTGTCCCAGATTATCAATCAAGGTATGAATAATACATGAAATACTAAAGAAATACTTATATTTTAGATTGTTTTATTTAAGGATTACAGAATGGTACAATATGACTTCACAGCTGTTCAGATAAGTATCCAAAGAAGTGCTGAAGTCAAAATTAGATTACCCAAATTTACCAGTCTCCATTAATCAGAGAAAATTAACTTATTTGCATTGGATGTCCTTAAATGTTAGAATTCAACTTCATGATATATTGCAGATGTAGCCTAACATTATGGTCCTCTTCTCTATGTGATGGACATTTACTTTTTGTCAATAATAGAGCCTTTATCAAACTGTCCTTCTTACATTTAGTCCTTGTTTAGACCTGTTTAGTCCAGGTTTATTCTTTAACATTGATTTAGCCTCTGCTTTAACAATTGGAAGTTACTCCAGCTCCTTGTATTTCTTTTACCTTCAAAGAACAGTCTTATATCACAATTAATCATAGTTATCATAGCCCATCATTGTATTGGCTCCGTTTTGTGGACTGTTAAAAATACTAACTGTACAGTTAGACGAGAAGTAAGTGACTTTTCTATTAGTTTCTCCAGTGATTATCACATTTGTGTTCAACCATTTACTGTATTTATTGAAACCCACTGAGCTAACCAACATTAATATGTCTACTGTAGATTCCAATCCTGCTCTGGATTTTTGTTTTCCTCTATGAAGCAATAAGTACAAAGCTCTCAACTTCAGGTTTTGCTTTTATTGGCTGAGACAAATGTGTTCTTTTTAACTGTGCTGGTTCAAACCTCAAACTTTGCACCAAATCCCTCATATTCATCTGCACCTGGGTAGTTCATATCTGGAGCAGTGTTTTAATCAAATGAATCTCCTGAGTCTTTCCACTGTATATATGGAGTACACTGTCCTTTCAGAGCCAACGACTATGTGACCAGAACAGTCTGGTCCATCAGGTTTGGGATGACTGAGAACCTTCACAGACATATTCCTAAAAGGATAAACCAGTTAGCTGTTTTTAGTGAAGGTTTGTTGGTCACTGCGTGTTTGTTCGTCTAGAGACTGGCATTTCTGAGGGTTTCCTGATGTCTCTGTTTCATGTGTTGGAACTTCCCACTTTCACCGTTAGCCATGTTGTCGCTTTCTAAAATCTGCTGTTTAATTTTTTTAATTGATGATGTTGTTTTGTCGCGATTTCCCCTACTTATTAAGGCTGTTTGCAAACTCTGCAGGCAAACATTCACTTAAAGCAATATGCTTATCATTTAAAGCATGTAAGTAGACAAATGACCACCACATTTCTGGGATGAACAATAAATAAATGTTCTGCCCGTTCTGGGGATGTGGTATTTGGGTGGTGCGGGTTTGTACTTTGGTCTAAGCGCCCTCGTGTTAATCAAATTTAATAAACCCAGTCTTGTTGTAAATTGGTGAACTAAGTACCATGATGGCTTTGGCTCTGTGCAAAGTGACTGCTTGCTAGTGATTGTTGAAAGTTCAGGTTCCTTCATATGTTGTTGCCTTGGATATATTAAATATATTATATATATAAGCTGTTTTGTCCGTAAGGTATTGTGATGTAACAAATGTTTGTTTTTATGAGATTTCGTTAGTTGAAATGCTTAAATGTCTCTGTTTAGCACAAAATGTGTTGGAACTTCCCATATGTTACCGTGAGCTATGTATTAATGTCCAGCTGTTATGACATGTATTATTTCAGTTTTTGTTGGTCGAACTGCTCTAGGCTGAAACTTTGCAAACTCTGCAGGCAAACATTTGCCGTTATCACAAAAACATCAATTTACTTATCATTTAAAAAGCATGTCAAATTAATTCATTCAATCGATTTTTCACCACAGGCCTCGTTTTCCTGAGGATATCCTGAGGGTATCCTGAGGGTTTCTGAGGGTAATTTGAGGGATGTCCAAGGGTCTGTTCTTAGTTGTCACTGAGTAGGTACTTGTCAGCAGTGCTATTGGAGTAAGCAGACAGGAGCAGTTATGTATGGCTGCTAATGAACATCTTGACGAGAAAACAGACTTTTCAAACAAACACCAAGTTTACATGACTTTATTTTAGCCTATATATTAAATATGTTTCATATATATAATATATTTGTCCGAAGCAGATCATAATGAACAAATGTTTGTGGGACAAAGTGAGATTTGACAACTAATGAAATATTATGATCCAATATGTCTTGAACATGCATTATTTATGCCATTCATACTAGTATTTAACTTAAAGTTTCAGCTCCATCACATTTTGTATTATCAAATGAGTTTTACTAAAACATATTTGAAACAATATAGTAACAAGGAACTCCAAATGCTCTTACACAAAACTCAATTTACTTGATCACTTTTAAATCCCCAAATTAATTCATTCAATCGATTTTTCGCCCAGGCCTAGTTTCCTGAGGGTATCCTGAGGGTATCCTGAGGGTTTCCTGAGGGTATCCTGAGGGTTTCCTGAGGGATGTCCAAGGGGTATGTCTGCTAATGAGGGCAGAGAAAACAGACTTTTCAAACAAACACCAAGTTTACATGACTTTATTTTAGCCTATATTATAAACCTGTTTCATTAAATCTAACAGTTCAAAGAAGCAGATCATAATGAACCTAATGTGGGACAAAGTGCGATGACAACTAATGAAATATTATGATCCAATATGTCTTGAACATGCATTATTTATGCCATTCATACTAGTATTTAACTTGAAAGTTTCATCCATCACAAATTATTTCAAATGAGTTTACTAAAACATATTTAGCAAGACAATATAGTAACAAGGCTTTAACTCCGACAGCTCTTCGTGCAGAACCCCAGAACTGATCACTTCCCAAATCATTGAACCATTTCTCAGCAGCATTTATTGAGGAAATATTCTCTACAATACAGAGCACACTTTGAAGTAGTTCAGGGTTTGACTGGCCACGTTTAGCACATGGTTTAGTCTCTGTGACGTTGCTCCGGTTTGCTTTTCCAAACTGGGCCCTAATCTAGGTTAGCTGAAGAAATACATACAATAAATAGAAACACATTCACAAAAAATAATGCACCTACATGGCTGCTGGCACTTTGCGCAATACAAAGTTCAAACAATTAAAAGTAACATCAACTATCAAATGCTAATTTAAAAAAATAGGTCTTAAGTCTACCTTTAAAAATGTCGTAGCCCTGTGCTTCCCTAAGATCAGGAGGCAGAGAATTCCAAAGGACAGGAGCATAGGAAGAAAAGGCCCTGTCACCCATAGATCGTAGGCGTGTTTGAGGAACAGCCAACAAGTTGGATTGAGATGAACGCAGTCTCCGAGTTGGGGTATAGGGAGTTAACAACTCAGATAAACAATAAGGGGCCAAGCCATGCAACGCTTTATATGTCAGCATCATAATTTTAAAATCTACTCTGAATCGGACTGGGAGCCAGTGTAAAGACTCCAAGACTGGAGTTATGTGATTACAAACCCTGGTCCCAGTCAGTTAGGGCTGTACTAGAATAATCGAATATTCGAATATTCGTTCGGTGGGGTGGCATTCGATTTTCAGTTTTGAGATTCGAATATTCTTTTTTTTTTTCAACACGTGACTTCCGTCGCGGACTCATTCTCACTCATGCTTGAACCGCCCGTTGGCGAACGTAGTGATTTAGTCTGAGATGTCAGACTGAATAAAGAAGAAGAAGAAGAAGAAGAAGTTTTATTTATATAGCGCCTTTCCGTAGCTCAAGGTCGCTTTACATTTCACAAATACAGTACAGACAAACATTTAGATACACATCACATGAAACATATAGTTGTAATTACCCAAAATAAATCTATTTTATTTTTGAATAGGTACAAAATGCCCAAGACCTCAGCTGTTTGGGAGCACTTTAAATTAAGTGAGGATGACAAGACAAAGACAGTGTGTCAAATATGCGATTTGAAACTGGCCTACCACAACAGCACCACAAGTTTGAAAAATCACCTGAGTTCTGTAAGTAGCAGAGTATGTGAGCGGAGGAGCGGAGTTGTGTGATTTTGCCAGGTGCGAGGAGCGGATTTTTTAAATGTTGGAGCGTTGTGATTTTCTCCCGCTCCGAAACGCTCCACTATCGCTCAATTACCAATCACGAGCCAGGAGTCCCAGGACCAAACCACTGTCAGGAGATTTGAGGGGGACTCAAAATGTTTCTAATCATATTTTGCATTTGTTTACGCAGCACTGAGGTTTAGCTTCGCTAATGTTCAACCAGCCAGCATTTTTTTCTGTTCATAGGCCTATTTCTCAATATTAATATAGGCTAAAAGTTGGCTAATAGAGATCTATATTTTTTTCGTTTGGCAATTTGTTTAACTTCATATTTTAGTTTGTGATTTATTTTATTTAATGTAATGTTTTTCGTTTTCACTACATGCATCTTCTGATCAGACACTGGTGTTATTAAAAAAAAAAAAAATACCCTGGAGCGAAAACGGAGCGAGACGTATAAGGATGGAGTGGGGGAGGGAGCGAGGAGCGGAAAATTGTACACCCAGAGCGGAGCTTGAGCGGAGTCATTATGAAATACTTTGAGCGTGGAGCGCAAATTCTTCCCGCTCAGCTCCGCTCACATACTCTGGTAAGTAGCACGCGGCAAAAAAACACATTTACGATGCCGAAGAGTGAAACGTGAAGTTGTGAAAGATGATACAAATGCAAATTATTATATATTTAGCCCCACCCACCGAAGCTTCGAATATTCGATATTGATTGCCACCTAAGCTTCGAAGCTTAAAAAATGGCATTCGAAACAGCCCTACAGTCAGTATCCTGGCGGCCGAGTTTTGAACATATTGTAGTTTTTTAAGTGTGGATTTAGAGACTCCGGCTAGAAGGGCGTTACAGTAATCTATCCTAGTGATGACAAAGGAATTCATCAGCTTTTCAGCTACTGAGAAGTTTAGCATAGGACGTAGTCTAGCTATATTTCTGAGGTGAAAAAAAGATGATTTAACTGTACTCTGGACAAAAGAATCAAATGAAAGCCTGGAATCAAACATAACTCCAAGATTCCTCACTTTAGCTTGAGTAGCCAATTACACCAGAGTCAGAAGCCATCAACAAATCATTGGTAACTCTGACCAGAGCCGTTTCAGTACTGTGGAATTTACGAAAACCTGACTGAAGAGGATCAAACAGGTTATTAATTGCGAGATGGTTACGTAGATGAAAGGCAACAATACGCTCAAGTATTTTTGCCATGAACGGAAGGTTGGAGATGGGTACAACACCTTTTATACATGACAAACTAGGGCTGCCCCCAAATAGTCGACTAAACGTTAGTCGATATGAAGAGGGCTTGGTCGAATACATTTTCATTAGGTGGTTAGTCGAAAAAAAAAAAAAAAAAAAATCACGTGAAAAAATGATGCAATCAGGGGCTTCGCAGTCAGTGTATGACATGACATCAAAGCAACGAGAGATCAACGAGATCTCGTGCCCGCGGTATACCAAAGCACACTTGTGGGAGAGGTGTCTGGCTGATGCTAATAATTATGTCAGGAAAAAAGTCCAAAGTGTGGGATCATTTTGAAAAGTCGAAGGACGACCCTAAATAGGCTGTTTGCAAACTCTGCAGGCAAACATTTGCCTATCACTCGTCAACATCGAATATGTCTTATCATTTAAAGCATGTAAGTAGTAACGTTGACCACCACATGGCCCCTCGTTTTAACAATAAGGATATGTTCTGCCCGTTCTGGGGATGTGGTATTTGGGTGGTGCGGGTTTGTACTTATTTGCAGCGCCTCGTGTGGTTGCGCAGTGCTATTGTTGTAAATTGGTGAACTAAGTAAAAACCCAAGATGGCCGAACGTAACATCTTGACGGTTACGACTTGCTCATGTTGAAAGTTCAGGTTCCCTTAAAATATGTTGTTGCCTTGGATATATTAAATATATTATATATATATAATATATTTGTCCGTGAGTATTGTGATGTAACAAATGTTTGTTTTTTATGAGATTTACGTTAGTTGAAATGCTTAAATGATATGTTAGCACAAAATTAGCAATCATTAGCATATGTTACGTGAGCTATGTATTAATGTCCAGCTAATATGACATTTTGTATTATTTCAGTTTTACGGTTGGTCGAAGAGGACAATGGTTGAATGCCATTCTCTAATAAATCAGCAAAAAGTAACAAAGTCTGTTTATTGGAGCGCCGTTATCTCGCAGTCTAGCCTTGCAAAGACAGTAGCTTGGGGCGAGGACAGCACAGGATATAAACACATTTGCGCTGTTAACTTAATGCTTTACTATTTTGTTTTAAGCGCTTAATTTTCATTGTGAACGCGCTAATATCATGCTTTAGCATTTTCTGTCATATGGAAGTGTTAAACTTCAACTTGGACTATACCTTTCCTTGTATATACGCAAGTTTTTATATTAATATCATAAATGAACGATTATTCGACTAATCGCTAAAATGCAGGAGTGTTAGTCGACTAGGAATATCTTTAGTCGGGGGCAGCCCTATGACAAACCCCATTAGTTCAACAGTTACTGTTAAAAACCCTATAAAGATACTTGTTTGGACCTGGGACTAAGGTCCCTAAAGGCAAAGTTAGAAAGGACACTGGAATAAACAGTCCCTGCAGAAGAGGGACCAATCAGGGACGAGAGTCCTGGTCCTGGTCTGGTCCTGGTCTGGTCCTGGTCCTGGTCCTGGTCCTGGTTCAGTCCTGGTCTGGTCCTGGTCTGGTCCTGGTCCTGGTCCTGGTCCTGGTTCAGTCCTGGTCTGGTCCTGGTCTGGTCCTGGTCCTGGTTCAGTCCTGGTCCTGGTCCATTGTCTGTAATTGTGTTCTTGTTAAACATTGTTTCTCAAATAATGAACTTAAAACTGATTGATGACTTTCTTTGACTCATATTAAACGACAGAACCTGACACTGAAGTAAGCCTACAGTAGCCTACGACGTGAAGCCTTCAGTTCATTGATCCATCCAGGATTTCTCTACCATTGTTTACATATTGTGGAAAAGATAGGCTATAATGTAAGTTAAACAGTAAATATTCTTTAAATAATATACGTACACACCAATTATACTGTGTGTATTAAATGTATAAAATGATTATTTGAATTAACTATATACTTTTTATATTACTTATCATTTCAAATACTCTAAAGTTTTTAAAACAGTTAGAAATAACCTAGTGTAACAGACTTTAAACTGTGATAAATGTAAAAGTGTGCTGTTTGGTTGTATAATCACTTAAATCCTTGAACAAGTTAAAAAGTGACACTAGTTAACATGTCCAGCAGTAGAGCGGACACCAGAGCACTTTTATTAGGCCCGAGCCGGTGATGGCCGGGAGGGCCTATTGTTTTTGCTCGGATTTTTTTTTTTTTTTTTTTTTTTTTATCTTTATTGTGACCAAATGATCCTAAATTTGACCCAGTGAACATGCACAAAAAGTCATTTTTATTGGTCCCAGACTTCAAGCTCGGCAAAAATGGTATGTTTTTGAAGTCAAAAAAACGAAAAATGACTCAGTGGCGACCCTACAAAATCAAAATACATTGGGCCTATGGAAAGTGAAAGTAAGTTTTTTTCAACACAGAAAAATGAAACTTGGTATATCCATAGGACACCTCAGGGCAAACAGAAAAGTCAATGACAGCCACACCCTAAACTTAACAGGAAGTCCGCCATGTGGGGTGAAACGCAGCCACTAAAATCGCACTTCTGCGCAGAAAGATGCAAATCATTGTGTTTTAATCTAAATGGCCCCAAATTTGGTGAGTATCATCTAGACACGTGTGCCAACCAAAGTTGTGACTTTGTTGTTGATATCTTATCGGGTATGGGTGTGGCAAGCCTGTAACGAGGTGGCCATTTTTGTGAAAATAAAACGCCTTTAACTCTCAAACGCCTTCTCGGATCGAGTTGGACCCAAAAGCCGCTTTGTGCACATTCATGACCTGAACACAAAAATATGTAAATAAAAGGGTTATCTTTAGAAATGGCTCTCCAGCGCCCTACAAACTTATAATGGACCCAAGAATTTAGTTTGTCATAGAGACATAAAATTTTGTACACACATCTCTTATGTCATGACGAGCATAAAAGCCAATGACAACCACCCCTATCTATAAATGTGTTGCCATAGCAACGCCCCAAAAATGTGAAAAAGTCAATGGGAAGTGAAATTTTTAGTTTGTTGTAGGCAAATAAAACTTGGTACACACATCCACCATGGGCTTATGAACAAAAAGCCAATGGGGACCACACCCTATCACACACAGGAAGGCGCCATTTTGAATTGAAAATGTGAACCGACTTAAAATACACCTCTTTTTAAAAGTACACAGAAAAAGCTGCTTCATTCCACAGACACCAAACTTGGGCAAAATGAGCTAAACACATGTATGTAAATGAGACAAGTGTTTTTCTAGACTTTTTGCTCGAGTTATATTTTTTTTATTATAATTCGTATATATTTTTTTATAATTTTTCTGTAAAATGATCCTCAATTTAACCCAGTAAACGAACAACTAAAAGTCATTTTTATTGGTTCCAGATTTCAAGCCCAGCGAACAATTTATGTATTTGAAGTCCCCAAAAAAATATGAAAATGACTCAGTGGCGACCCTAGAAAAGTCAAAATACATTGGTTCTATGGAAAATGAAAGTAAATTTTTCCAATGTAGAAATACAAAACTTGGTACATCCATAGGACACCTCAGGGCAAACAGAAAAGTTTATTACAGCCATATCGTAAACTCAACAGGAAATCTACTATGTTGGGTGTATGCGTGACCACCTAAATTGCACCCCTTGTGTCTAAAGGCTTTTCAACTAAACAGCTCCAAATTTGGTGAATATCATCTAGACACGTGTGCAAAAAAAAGTTATCAATTTGTTTTTTGATAGATTTGTGGCTGTGGTCGTAATGAGTCTGTGAAGAGGCAACTATTGGGAAATAAATGCCATTTCCCAATTGCCAGGATCCTTCTCAACAGAAAATGTTGGGTGGAATACATGACCACCTAAATCGTACACTTTGTGCTAAAGGGTTTTCATCTAAACAGCTCCAAATTTGCTTTAAAGCACGACATGCAATCCTCCGAATATATGTGTCCTCATGTCTCAAGGGAGGCGAGGGCCTTTATCGCCGCTTGCGGCTTTAATTGGTTTTATACTTTTCTGATTATTCAAAACCGAGGCGAGAGCCTCTTGGTGCAGTGTCCGCCATGTTGAATGAGTTCCATGACGTGTCCAGTAAACCACGCCCTGCTGCAGACAAACGGCTTCTGATTGGTCCGTCCACAAGAAGAAGAGAGAAAGGGACCAGGTCTTGTTTACCAGGCTAACTTCATGGTGGACTTTGTGCTCTTTATTACCAATTTATTACCTCATTACTTGATTTCACCAAAGCCCTGTCTCCACTGTAACAGGTTGGGTCAGCTTTTAGAGTTTTCTGAAGGGGACAGAACTTTTCAAAGAAACATACTTTAAATCCTTAGCTTTGGTTCAACAGTGAAAAGGCACACAGGCCAAATTTAGAATCAAAAGAGGAAACTTAAAAAAGGAAGTCTTGCTTTTGTGATTTATAACAAGAAAATTCCAAACATTAATGCACTTATTACATAACCCATAAAGCATTTTCAGCCTCTCTGTTTGTGGTTTTAGGCAGTATCTTTATGCTTTGTGCATTTGTAATTTCAAAACACAATATTGTCTGTCTGCATTGGACTAGCAGGTACTAGGTCAGTACTTTGTGAATTTAAAGTTTACATAAGGATGTATTTTCTGGCCTATATTGACGTTTGTCAAATGAAAAGGTACTGTTTACTGCAGAATATGGCTGTACCCTTTCCCTTTGATCTGACACAGAAACTCATCTTGTTTGACGTCACTGTTTCTGCAGCAGACATCTCTCTCTGGACACAGCTCAGTGCAAAAACAAACCTCTCCGGGGGTTACCTGAAGACGTTACCTGAACCAAACTGTGCCCTAACCAACCCCTCCCATTTAGTTTGACAGAAACGGCTGAAGGCTAATGTTCCCAGAGACACAGTTCTCACATGAACAATAAAGACCCCCACCCCTCATAGGATTGAACTGCTGTATTGTTGTTGACGCTTCCCTGTTCTGACCTGGGATCAGCTGCTTGGGTTTTTGTCGGGGGTGGGACTCGTCTGACTGGTTCCAAGACTTGGAAAGGCCCTTGGGACTGTCAGTCACAGGGCGGAGGTTAACACCCAGCTAATGATTATCTCATTCCTCAAGCCTTTCGGCCGCACTATCAGTACTTCCTGCTGTAAACATGCCTCGTATTGAAGTCATGGGTTGTCGCAGCACACAGGAACAAACTCTGTTTCTATTGTGCCATCCTATTTCCTCCATCCTGCCCTCCTCCTTGCACTCTTCGTTTTTTCACACTTTGAGTTCTATTTCGACCCTGGAGCCTCCAGAGCCACAACACAAGCCAAAGGTGGAGTTGGTCTTTGTGTTTCACTGGAGACACTGGAATAATAGCCCCTCCCTGAAGTGTTTGTTCTGTGCCTGTGTAAGGCCTATTGAAGCGGGTCATGGCTGTACATACTGGAAATGTCAGTGTGTGTGATGAAGGTGTAGTTTTAAGGCAGAGCAGGACCTGTCGGACGAGTTCTGTGTGAACTGGGACTTTGTGAAGGTGTTGTGAAAGACGCCTAGAGTAAGATGAGCAAATATAAATCAGGCTGTGTTCTAGTGTATATTGAGAAAAACAGGTATAGAGAGTAATATAGAGGGCCTAAGTCCTGCCCCTAGATTAATGATTGGTCACTGATTGGTAATGAAAACTGCAATGTGCACTTATTTATTTTGTGACTATTGCTGTGCACTGCCACATCATCAAGACATGAAGCTGCTCTACAAGTCTTTCTTTGAAACTTACACTCATGTTGTCACATTCCATCACGCAAACCCATCAACTCAAAACCTTGTGCATGCTTCACTTTCATTTTTATGGCTTTGCATCAAACTTAACCCTGTGATGAAATGGCCCACCTCAAAGCAGCGTGGACAGGCTCTAGCCCCTTTGACCTGTAAGGCTCATTAGCGTAGACTTCCATTCCAGCCTGTCTTAAGTTGTCTGTAAGACTTGGATGTAAAATTAAACTCTTTTGATTTTCAGTGAATTTTACTTGCTGTCTTTTCACATGCTCTAAGAGATTCTCCAACTCTGGATAAGAGCTGTTGTTACCATGACGATGCTCAGCAACAGTACATCCCAGTGTGAGGTCTGCAGTTTTCAGTGAACGTTTAAAATGATGTCGAATTTCCACCAACAGATGCTCAGCAGATGCCCTGAGCTCGGGACTCAAATAAAAAAAATTATCTAATTAATTAGAGGCTTTGTAATTAATAATTAAAATTAATCGCATTTTAATTGCATATAAATATTTGACCTGAGAACAGTGAGAAGTAATTTTTCACATGGATTTTTAGTATACCATTGAATAATGACTGAATACATAAGCTTAATCAACACAATACTGTTTATTTATTTCAGTCCAGCAGACCAGTCAATGTGTGCCATTAAGTGTAGCAGTGTAGTTACCCTGGTCCTTGTAACTTTACTCGGAGTCGGGCTAACGTCCACGCTAACTCCTATGTGTTTTGCGTTGAGGTGATATTTGAGGCTCGATGTGCTGCGGTGATACCCTTGTTGCATAGCTTGCACATAACCATGCTCTTGTCGACGCTTCCATCCTTTCGTTTTTTTAAAACAAAATATCCCATCCACGGGGCCAAGCAAAGCGCTCTCGTCAGCTGTTGACTGTGGTTTGTTGTTGTCGGAAGTCAAGAACACTAGTTGGTGCTCCAGTATAATCGGTCCGTCGAAAGTCATTCATTGAAAACGCTCGCGTGCAAAAATAAGTGTGGTTAAAATTATGTTATTTAAAATTTTATTGCGTAATTAATCCTAATTATATATATAAAGTCCCAGCCCATATATATATATATATATATATATATATATATATATATATATATATATATATATATATATATATATTAAACCAACGTCTGTGGTGCTTTTATTACCTTTTTTATTTTTTATAAATAGTTTTGTTGTTGGAGTGTGTATTGAATGGTGTTCGTGTTCTTTTTCCCAGGACCAGTATGATGTCATCGACAAACACACTCTGTCGGGCCTTGACCTGGTGGAGCGCTACATCAAGTTTGTGAAGGAGCGCACAGAGATCGAGCAGAGCTACGCCAAACAACTCAGGTGAGTTGTGTGTTAGAGTCAGCCTTTTACTCTTAAACACCGTTAGCCTCATTGATCTCGTCTCAGTCGGCCTTCACCAGTGACACAGCCCTTTTTTCTGGAACCTGCTGTTCCAGAAAAAAGCTGAGTGGGTTTCTGTCTGATTTTGGATGTACCTGCTACACAAGCTTTTTACACCACTGGGCAAAATGAATAAACAAAGCAATAAACTATGGAGAGGAAATGGTTTCAGAACTATTTGCAAATCTGTATCGAATGATTTACATGCTTCAACGTGAACAAGAGATATTTGCATAAATGTAAAATGGTCTGTGTTTTATATTTACTTTTCTTTATTGCCATTTTACTTGAATCATGACATTACCACAGTTTGTAAAAAGGAACAGAAGCCCCCCCCACCCCCCCACTCAAAAACACAAAGACAAAATTAACATTTACTTCAAAGTACTGTATTTACAGTCAACCCCCAAAAAACTTTAGATGTGATTTTGAAACTTGATCCTTCTTAAAAAAAAAAAAAAACATTTCTGTTTTTTTCAATTTATCAAATAATACAGAACATATGGACTAATACCAAGGCAGCATGGGAAAAAGGCAAGATGATTTCATCCTGTTGTGTCAAAATGTATTTTAAATGTTATATTTCTCGTAGGTTGCACTATTAAAAAGGAGTCAGTCCAGCCTGAATGTCCCAGATCTCAAATGTCGGTTTCTTTGAGGCATATGTTTTGGTCTTGTCACTGTTTATAACATTTTTGGTTATGAATATTTACATGTCTTTCCTTTTATTTGTGGCAAGGACTAAGGAACTTTAGCACTGTGCTACCCTACTAGCGAGACGCTGTATTTTACACAATTGAAAAGCTAAAGACCCACTCCTTGTCAGTCGGGGGGGCTCTTAGAAGTCAACGCCCAAACACATGTTTGTACACACCTAATGGATCATCTTGACTTGTTCAACTGGGTCCAAAAGCCATTGTGCATTCATTTCAAATTTCTGCAGCCTCAAATTAATTTCTCAAACAAAATGACCTTTTATTACAGCGTGTATAATAATACATTATAGTTCCTTAAACATGTTGATTTGTTCTAAAAGTATCTGAAAAAAGAAGGAGCCATCAGTTCCAAACAGTAACATGATCTTGTATCTTGTTCTGACAGTTGAACGTCAGTTGTATTTAATATTAAGAACTAGCATTGCCCATTCAACCTTTTTGAAATAAAAACCATGCTGGCAAAACAAGCTGCTCTTTAGTTTCAGGAGATACAGACTAACGATCAACAAAGGTCAGTTTAAGGCACATTCAGTGGAACAGACCTGTACTTGGGTTGAAACAGTTTGACTCAGGTAACCCCTGAAGAGTTGTGTGTGCACGTGTGCGTGCACAGACAGACAAATCCCTCTTGGTCACTGATCTTCTATGTGGGCCATTGCTCAATCAGAAATAATATGTCTGTGCTTTTTATAGGACTCTAACAAAAAAATACACCAAACGGGGGAGCAAGGAGGAGCAGGAATGCAAGTAAGAGACTGTGCACAATCCAGCTTTGCACTCGTGCCTTTTTCATATTTATAAGTGTAATGCAATGAGTTCATATCATTGTCCTGCAGATTCAGCAACCACTCCACATTCCAAGACATCCTAAACGAGCTGAATGATTACGCCGGCCAACGGGAGCTCATTGCTGAAAACATGATAACGGGCATCTGCGTGGACCTCACCAAGTACCTGCAGGAGCTCAAACAAGAGCGCAAATTAGTAAGAGCTCCGGGACCGTGTTCTATCATCATATCTCCTCCAGATCACACTCTAATGTCTACTCTCTGTTCCAGCACCTGATGGACGTCAAGAAGGCCCAGCAGAATCTGGAGAGCTGCTTCAAACAGCTTGAGAGTGTGAGTAATAACAGCTGTTTATACTGTATTTTGATTTACACACATATCATGGTTTTTTTAGATAATAAAATGTCCTTACTAAAGACTTCTAGTACGTTTGGGTATAGGGCTGCAACAACTAATCGATAAAATCGATAATAATCGATTATGAAAATCGTTGTCAACGAATGTCATTGTCGATTAGTTGGTCTGCTCACGTCACGGGGAGCGTTACTGATGACGTCACTTTCATGAAACAGTCACACGCGAAATGGCAGAGACTAATGTTAATCTCAATCGGCGGCAGAAAAAAGTGTGCGCCCTAAGTCATCTAAGGCATGGGAGCATTTTACATTAAATGCAGCAAATAAGACCGTAATCTGCAAGTTATGCAAAGCTGAGCTTGTGTGGCATGGAAGTACCACAGTGATGCTCGAACACATGAAGAGGAAACACGTTGTCACGGGTGAAGGTGAAACATCAGTACGGTAAGCAAAAACTGTAGCCTATATTCTCATTATATGAAGATGTGAAAATAGTACTCTGGTTTAATTCAATGCTACTGTGTAAACAGCTTTGTTTACCAACTTCGGGACAGTCACACTAGATCTATTTTGTCTCGGCACCCCTGACTGTGTCAGGGGTGCCGCCAAAAAATTACGTAGGCAAAAAAAAAAAAAAAAAATGCTTTCGTGTTGGCTTGCACTGAGCCAGAGACAGGCACGCTCAGAGCTGTCATATAGCCTATCACAACTTTTCTAAACTGCCCCTGCGGCGGCGATGGCGGCGCCCATCGTGCATACAGCTCAACTAACGCGATCGTTATAAAAGGTGTTTAAACGACAAAACACTTCCACAAGTACAGGGAGCGACTGAGGACTGTGGACCAGGAGCTCCGTGTCTGCCTCTCATCCATACCTGCCAGGATAGAGCGGCTGTGTGCGTCGCACCAGGCTCACGTCTCTCATTGATTGTGGTCACCCCACCCCGGCTTGTGTAAGCGCCAGATGGCGCTGCATGCGCGCATGTAGATCTTTCTCTCGTTGCGGATTATTTTTTTGTGTGTGTGTGTGTGCATGCGCACAGATGAAAACAAGCACTATATGGAAAAACATTCCTGCTTATCTCTGGTGCATGGAACATGGATCTTTTTCTTATCGTATTGTATCTGATTTTATTTATTTTTGTTATGTCTGCCCCTTTTTATTTTATTTTAACTGCATCCTGCACTTCAGTTTAGTTCTCCTGGTCAGGATTTGTTGTTGGGTTCTTGTATTGTGCGGTCCACCTCTTACGGTTTTATGGCATTTGTGTCTCTAATTAATTATTTTGTGAATTACTTTGCAAACCTGTGTTTTTAAAGGTGCTATAAAGTTGTTATTATTATTGTTATTTACAGTTCGTATTATGCTCTGTTCATTACTGTCCTGTCTAAATAAACAGGACATTTGCATTTAAATTTGGGTTATGCAGTGTTTTTAAATTATATTTTAAACTGGGGTGCCTTCACATTTTATGCATTTTTGAAAGGTGCCCTGACTGAAAAAAGTTTGAGAAAGGCTGGTTTAAAAACTGGACAAACTTTTGTGTTTTAAGTTTTAAAATGTAAAAAATAAAGATTATATTAGTAAAACTCAATGTGTGACTTTTGCACTTTTTAAAGTACACTTTTAAACATAAATACCCTGATTTAGGGTTTTATTTAGTTATAATAAACAAAAAAATCAAACTGAATAAAAAAAACTGTATCCGATTAATTGATTAATCGAAAAAATAATCGTCCGATTAATCGATTATGAAAATAATCGTTAGTTGCAGCCCTATTTGGGTCATTACTTAGGTTTAGAAAGATTCCTAAGCAAAACCAGGTCTGGGCTGGTGCAACTCCAGCAAGTTTACAGTCTTTAGGAGGAAATGCTTTTTAGAATGACCACACGGGACTGAACTTGATTTGACAGAATCGAGTGAAGAAAGTGATGAACGCTCACAAAAGCCCTGTTCCTCTAACTGTAAACTATTAATAAAAACCATTAAGACAGCATATGCACTCACCTAGCTCGTACATTGTACAGATGTCATAATTATTGTACAAATACAATAATTATTGTACGTCTGGCAACACTGTACATGGACTGCTGCCAATTTGATTAGTGGCCCCTCGAGGTATTGCAGCAAAAAAACACGCAATGTAAAAACGAATGGCTGGACACCTGTTGCACAACGCGGAAATATACCCAGAAGCCCAAAAACCTTTTGGTGTGTGGCTCAGTGATAGAGAGGTTCATACTGTCACTGTGTCCCACTGGCCTCCAGGTGTGTGCGTGCACTGGTGCGATCGCTGGTGCCTGCGTGCCTGTAGTGGAAGAGGTCAAATCAGAAAGAGGGGTAGCAAACATGTAAAAAGGAAACAGAGTAAATTATATTGCCTGTTGAATTATTTTTTGACTAAGATTGACTGACGCCTAGAAAAATAATTTGTACAATTATTGAATATACAGTACATGTACTTTTTGTAACGTTCACATTTCAGACAGAGTTGAATAATTAAGTTTGATTTGGTAGATGTTGGTTTCTCATTTTATTGATAGAGAGAAATTTTGAGAGCTTATAAGTGGTGCCTAACGACATAAAAGTCCGGTCATAATTAACAACTTTAGTGATGACTTGGTGGAAATGACCTCAGTAATCATGTTAGAGCATGCTAAATGATAAATGTCCATGCTTTGTTATAAACCATTTAATACAATTTGAATGCTAATTAGCAGCAGGTAATTACTGGCTCCAACTCTGTGTGTGTGAGTTTATGTGTGAGCCGTTTGTCAGCTCAGAGGCTGTTACAACTCATCCATCAAGTCTCAACAAGTTATTAAAGGGAGATGTTTTGTCTGATGAGCTTAAAGGAGCCAGATCTGTTTACTCAAACAGAATATTATATTGTGTTCTCTTTTCCATTAAATAGAGCCATTTGTTGTGGAGTGTTGTCAATATTGTAAATGTTTATTATTATTTTTGTGTGTGTGTTTTCTGGCTGAAGACTAAGAAGCGGTTTGCTAAAGAGTGGGCAGAGGCTGAGAAGGCGACACAACAAGCTGAAAAAATAGAGAGCGACCAAAATGCAACGAGGCCTGATGTGGAAAAGGTAAACACAGTAACTCTAACACTTGTTTATTTATGCATTCATTAATGCATTAGTACAGGCAAATAATGTACACAAAACAGCTGTATTAATGTTCAAACATCTCATGAATAGTTTGGGGACTGTCCTGAAAAGTGGGGGGAGGGAAGAGCGAGGATGATGCTTAATTAGCTTGATGGAGCTAACACAAAGCTAACAAACAGAAGATCCTTGTGCTAATATTGAAACGAGAGTTATTGAAACAAGTGAGGACCTTAACCTAACAGTTGAAAGTAAAGTTCAAACAGCGGCAGGTTGTTCGTGACGGGGCGCGTGGCTACAGTCGGCACACGGTTCCCGTCCTCAATGTTGTATGAAAGTGGCTACAGTGAACTACAGTGATTGTAATGCTACTTTGTAGTTCTTGTCTCTGTAACTTGTGGCAACACACTACAACTTAAAGTGTGAGAGTAGCAAAGAAGAACTGATATTTGTGTCGAAACAATAAACAAAGCTAGTCCATTATAAGAGAATACTGTAGGGTGTCGGATGGGTGAATGAAATTATTTACTCAAGATACCAATTTTAAATCACAGCTTTCTTTTTGGCTGATGTAACATTATCAATAAAAAGCCATCTATAACTGTAAAATGGAGCATAATAGATTTGATGCACATAATACACATTGGATATTGTACACACTTCATTTCAGACGGCTTCTCCAGGACACTATGTATTTGAAATAGATGGATCGAAATGTCCATATTGTACTTGTTTAGGTTTAATATTTAGGTTTAGGTTGGATGTTGGTTGCTGAGCCGCTGCTGTTATCTTTATATCTCTGTACAATGTACAAATACAACAATGATATCTTGAGCATACCTTACCATATTATGCCCTACATTTTATTTGACAATATTCTGAAGTGCCAGTACAATTCCCTTCCTCCTCTTCCTCACATCCTCCCTAACATTACACCTGCTTTGTATTTCACTTGTTCTCATCCTTCTCACTGTTTATCTGTGTTTTTCATTCGTGTTCTCAAGGCCAAGAGTTCGGCTCAAATCCGCGTCCATTTGGCTGAAGAGTGCCGGAGTGACTACGCCGCGCAGCTGCAGAAGTTCAATAAGGAGCAGAGCAACTTCTACTTTACAGACATAACACCCTCAAATCACTCACACTCACCCTCACTCACTCATTCACACTCACCTCACACTCCTCACCTCACCTCACACTCACCTCACCCTCACCCCTCACACCTCACTCTCACCTCACCCTCACTCACACTCACACTCACCTCACACTCACCTCACACTCACCTCACCCTCACACTCACCTCACCTCACCTCACCTCACACTCACCTCACACCTCACACTCACCTCAACCTCACCCTCACCTCACCTCACACTCAACCTCACCCTCACCTCACCTCCTCACCCTCACCTCACCTCACTCACCTCACACTCACACTCACCCTCACCTCACTCACCTCACCTCACCTCACACTCTCACCTCACCCTCACACTCACCTCACCCTCACCTCACCCCTCACCTCACACTCACCCTCACACTCACCCTCACCTCACCTCACCTCACCTCACCCCTCACCTCACCTCACCTCACCTCACACTCACCTCACACTCACCTCTCACACTCACCTCACCTCACACTCACCTCACCACTCACCCTCACACTCACCTCACCTCACACTCACCCTCAACTCACCTCACCTCACCTCACACTCACCTCACCCTCAACTCACCTCACACTCAACTCACACTCACCTCACACTCACCTCAACTCACCTCACACTCACCTCACCTCACCTCACCTCACCTCACACTCACCTCACACTCACCCTCACACTCACCTCACACTCACCTCACACTCACCTCACCCTCACACTCACCTCACCCCTCAACTCACCTCACACTCACCTCACCTCACACTCACCTCACCCCTCAACTCACCTCACACTCACCTCACCTCACACTCACCTCACCTCAACTCACCTCACACTCACCTCAACTCACCTCACACTCACCTCACCCTCACACTCACCTCACCCTCAACTCACCTCACACTCACCCTCAACTCACCTCACACTCACCTCACACTCACCTCACCCTCAACTCACCTCACACTCACCTCACACTCACCCTCAACTCACCTCACACTCACCTCACACTCACACTCACCTCACCCTCAACTCACCTCACACTCACCTCACCTCACACTCACCCTCAACTCACCTCACACTCACCTCACACTCACCCTCAACTCACCTCACACTCACCCTCAACTCACACTCACACTCACCTCACCCTCACCTCACCTCACCTCACCTCACACTCACCCTCACACTCACCTCACACACTCACCCTCAACTCACCTCACACTCACCTCACACTCACACCTCAACTCACCTCACACTCACCCTCAACTCACACTCACCTCACCTCACACTCACCTCACACTCACCTCACCTCACACTCACCTCACCTCACCTCACACTCACCTCACACTCACCTCACACTCACCTCACACTCACCCTCAACTCACCTCACCTCACACTCACCCTCACCTCACACTCACCTCACACTCACACTCACCTCACCCTCAACTCACCTCACCTCACCCTCACCTCACCTCACCTCACACTCTCACTCACCTCACACTCACCTCACACTCACCTCACACTCACTTCACCTCACACTCACTTCACCTCACACTCACCCTCACCTCACCCTTACCTCACCCTCACCTCACACTCACTTCACCTCACACTCACCCTCACCTCACACTCACTTCACCTCACACTCACTTCACCTCCTCACACTCACTCACCTCACCTCACCCTTACCTCACCCTCACCCTTACCTCACCCCTCACCTCACCTCACCCTTACCTCACCCCTCACACTCACCCTCACCTCACACTCACCTCACACTCACCCTCACTCACCTCACACTCACACCTCACCTCACACTCACCTCACACTCACCTCACCTCACACTCACCTCACCTCACCTCACCTCACCCCACTCACCTCACCTCACCTCACTCCTCACCCTCACACTCACCTCACCTCACCTCACCTCACACTCACCTCACCTCACTCACCCTCACACTCACCCTCACCTCACACTCACCCTCCTCACACTCACTCACCTCACACTCACCCTCACTCACCTCACCTCACACTCCTCACACTCACTCACCTCACCTCACCCTCTCACTCACCCTCACCCTCACACTCACACTCACCCTCACTCACCTCACCCTCACACTCACCTCACACTCACCCACCTCACACTCACCTCACACTCATCCTCACCTCACCCTTACCTCACCTCACCTCACACTCACTTCACCTCACACTCACTTCACCTCACACTCACCCTTACCTCACCCTCACCTCACACTCACTTCACCTCACACTCACTTCACCTCACACTCACCTCACACTCACCCTCACTAACCTCACACTCACCTCACCTCACCTCACACTCACCCTCACCTCACCTCACCTCACCTCACCCTCACCTCACCCTCACACTCACCTCACACTCACTTCACCTCACACTCACCCACCTCACCTCACCTCACCTCACCTCACACTCACCTCACCTCACACTCACCTCACACTCACCTCACACTCACCCTCACCTCACCTCACACTCACCTCACACTCACCTCACCTCACACTCACCTCACACTCACCCTCACCCTCACCCTCACACTCACCTCACACTCACCTCACCTCACACTCACCTCACACTCACCTCACACTCACCTCACACTCACCTCACCTCACCTCACACTCACCCTCACCCTCACACTCACCTCACACTCACCCTCACCCTCAGCATGTGCAGGATCTTTCACAAACTAGAAATCCTGAGAAATTAGAGAGATGTTTCCAGTGATGGAAATGACCTGGACATTTATATATTCATATTGTTTATGTCTGTTCCACGTTTTAATAATTCCTTGCACCAATGTGGTTTGGGGCTGGTGCAGTGCAGGTACCTTTTGCTTTGGCAACAAATAGATAAGGGAAAGGGTTAATATTAACATTGGAGTGAGGACTTGTTCACATTGGCTTTGTATTTCAATAATTCATTTTTATTTAATTCAGTTTGTAAAGCTCTATCACAACAATAAGGACTTACAAAGACAAAAGGCAGCAAATAGACTAACCCATTAGTTTACCTAGTTACTTCTCTGAAATGCCTGAAAAATCTTGTGTGTGTATTGCAGCTATTGACGCTTAAGAGAGGCTTCATTTTCCGAGCCGTGAATAAACCTGAACTCCTCGACTGCAGCTGATAATGACAGATGTACCCTTCACAGAGCTTTAGTTATTTATACTGTCACTGCTTGCTGAGTGGGAACAGGAATTTTTCATTAAACGACAATGAAAAACAAAGGGAACAGTCAAGTCACAAGTTTAAACTAAACACAGAGACAGACTCCAATCAGCTGCTTTGATCAGATGCTCTTCTGAAAACAACATTCAGCAATAACCTACTGTGCAGAGTTTCAGCTGCAGATTTGAACATAACATTCAGTTGATTAAGGAATGTGCTGCTTCACAAACACATACCGCTGTGACTCTTTAAGCAGTCTTTTAAACTGTGCTAAATATCCGAGTAGTTACAGGCATGGCCAGGGCCTTTTCAGCTATTTTATGAAAAGTTTGGCGTCATAAACTTAAAAAATAAAAAGATATCTAGTTTTTTAAGCACTCTTGAATGAAAGCATTGTGCAAATAATATGAAAGCTCTGCTCTGAAGAGGCCTGTCAAATGAACCAGTAATGAAGCACCAGACAATACCTGGATCATCTTGGAAAAGAGGCCACACTCCTCAAATGAATACAAACTGATGTAGTGATTATTTTGACCATATCTTCATTTGATCCATAATTTCCAACTCCAAGCTGTATAAACTTGAATCCTTATTGGATTTACTGCATATCAGGTGATGTGTATTTGTGTAACGAATATTACAATACAAAGGAGATCAACACCTAAATCAAGGTGTGCATAATTATCAGGCAGATTCTTCTCCTCAGGAAAAATGGGCCTGAAAATCTTTTCTTATTTAGTTGCATAATAATTCTGACACTAAAAGTTGCCTAATAATGGTGTACGTGTAGATATTCTCTTAAGAAAGACAAAAGTTCACTTTTCCTACTTAAATGTTCAGGTTTGAGGGTCTGTTAACATTTTGGATTGACCAAGAGCACTGTAGTTGTACAAGAACAAAATGAATCTTGCCTAATAATTGTGTGTTGAATGTGTTTGTGTGTACAGAAGCTGCAGGACATGGACGAGCGCAGGATCCGACGCCTGGCAGCGGGCTATTGTCAGTTCTCGGACGTCGAGAAGAACGTGCTGCCCATCATCACTAAATGTCTGGAGGGCATCTCGGCGGCAGGGGCCAGGATCAATGAGAAACAGGTGAACAATACCACACTGCAATAAGATATTACATAATAAAATGTTTTTTATAGCAGCTTTCCAAAACCAAGGATTCTTTATATTTACATCAAATCACAGACAGTGATTATGCTCAAAGGTCATATAGAAGATAAGATTTTTGCAGGTGTCCAAAGAGCTTCAGTTATTTTAGTGTAGACTCTCAGCTGACTTTCAGTCGCACACACGTGTATTCGCTTTTGTTGCCAGTTTTATGGCTTGGCTTAGGTCTGTGTTTAGTCTGATTAGTTTTGTCTCAGTCCTAGTTTTAGCGCTGGTCTCGTTTTGGTTTAAGTAGTGTGTACAAAAACCCACAGTGATGAAAAAATAGACCCCTCCTTTAGTCCCACAAACATCACAAATGTTGCACCAAACTTTTACCATCTAATAAAACAATTGTTGCTTCTAATTTAAATGTATTTGGGTTTTGACAGTTATTTATTTTTGAACTCTAGGAGTAGAGTTTACTGCTTTTATATGATTTCTTTAAATCTTAGCAATAACATTTTTCTCTAAGAGATTGTTATTTAATCCTGAACTCTAGCTTTAGGCCATTTACCAGAGATCCTTTATAACACTCTTTTTTGTGAATGTGTCTCTACAGGACTCTATCCTTCTCATTGAGCAGCATAAGTCTGGTTTTGAGCGACCAGGAGACGTTGAGTTTGAGGACTACTCTCAGGGAATCAAAGCGGCCACCTCAGAGTCCAGCCTCAACCCCCCCAAAGTACGCACCAAACTCTGGCCTTTCGGCAAAAAGAACAAGGTAACCCTCTGCTCTCTGACAACCTGAATCTAGTCTTTGTCCTGTTTGGCTCCTCTTCTTTAAATGTCTTTAGATGCTGCAGGTGTTGGCCATTGTTAAATATTTTATAGACAAATGAGTATTGTTATGGATTGGAACGACAAACAGCCTGCTGTGTGGTTGATATCTTGCTCATGAAGCACTTATTCAAATGGAAACATCACATGTGGATGAACAATGTACCGTTAGGCCTTATTCATCCCAAATTCTACTTGAGCAAGAAAACCTGAGCTGAAGCCTGAACAAGTATGAACCAAAAACATACTCTGACATGAGCCACAGTTTAGAAACTCTGAGATTATTAAACACGTCCTGGATGTTTTACTTCACGTCTGTGAAGGTTCTCAAACATCCAGAACAACAGTCAACAGCTTATTTCCCTCAAAGGGAGGGCTTTGACCTGAAACTAACTGTGATTGAACGAGGCTCGTCTGGTTTCATCGTCATGAGCTGAAAGGGCAGTGGGGGGGGGGACACCTTTCAGGTGGAAATGTCCTTCTGGAGTGAAAGTGGTTTTGGTTTTTTAAACACTGTTGTAAATAGTATCTCTGTTCAGTGAAGGCCTTCCATTTTCACAAAAATGGCTTCATTTAATTCTCTCTCAAACCCTCTGGCCTCTCTGGACAGGATTCGGACATTACTGTCTTCAAAGGAATGGCCTTTCTTTTTGAGGTTGACCACAGACTCAGGTCCACATATAAGGGCCAAGGAACCAAAGGAACCATTTTTGTAAAAGATCACTTCCAGGCTTTTACAATAATGTTTTGAAGCCTAAATTGTATACTTCAATAAATCAGAATCAAACCTAGTTTAACCTGTGGTATTCACCATAGACGGCCTTTAAAAGCATCTCTCGTCACGTTGATGTCAAACTTAATGTGGCTAACATCATTGAACTCTAGAGTCTCTAAGACTCTGGGAGCAGAGTCCCAAGTCAAATCCACAGAAACCAGACTAATTGTTTGTACAGATTAGAAAAAGCGGATGGTAGGCCAGGCGAGTGCAGTGAGGCAGGACAGATGATGTCAGAACGCAGTAGAACATGATTCCAGTAGAAAGTCTGGCACCAGCAGTGCTCTCACAGACTCTAAGTAAATGCAAATGTGACCCTTCCACAAGTGAATATTAGAATAACAGGAAATGAATGGATGGACATTTGCAGAAATTGGTGGTCCATGCCATTAACAGTCTGATATATGGCTAGATTTAAAAAAAGAAAAGATTTTGAAACATGGTCGACTGCAGTGCAACAGGACACTTTTTTATTTCTGTTGAAAACAATGCAGTAAAAGTGTTGGTTGAGAGTGAGTGCACATTCCTGGGCCCAGTGCAGCCTCAGGGGCCTGTTGTAATTCCTGTCAGCTGCACAGACCTGCCTACAACAGGCCTGCTCCCGCTCTCTGTCACTCCTCTCACTCTGTTCTCGCTCCAGCTGTCATTTCTCGCTCTGTTCAATAACTTCCACCTGTACTTTTGTCTAATGCAGTTCACTGGCTCCATTAAAGCCAGGATTCCCACTGTATCCAAGTATTCTACACCACACACTTCCATTTGTTTGGAAGGAGAAGGCAAACCCTGACGTCACAAAAAATATTAGGAAGGATTCTAGACTTACTACTAAAGCTAATCAACTGAGAAGTTCATAAAGTTATATTAGATAAAATTCTGGTCAAGCACAGAATCATAATTCAACAACAACCCACACTGGTCACACTGTCGCTGGGGGCATGTTTGTCCCACGAGCTGCTTTAGACCTACTCATGAATCCAGATTCTCCACAAAGCCAAAGTCCTAAATGGTTTGTTTCAGTAGGACGCCTCTGGACTGAAACGGTAATGCTTAAAGTAGGGCTAACTATTCAATACAATGCCAAAGCTTTAGTAAAGCTGTAGTAAAGTGTGTGCTCAGCTCAAGAGTTAACTGCTGTAGATGGTGAGTGAAAGTTTCTCCAGGATTAGGTCACTGACTATAATAAAACACTGACCATTAAGGCTCAACCAAACTCTTGTATAGTTACATTAGTAAAACATTCTGACTTCACTAGCTGACCTACTGACCTCCAAACTATTTACTTGGTACTAAAATACCCGTGGACTAGTGCAGTGCTTTGAGTTGGACAAAGATTTATTGAAAGTGCTCGTCCTGTATCAGTCGTGACGTGCTGTTGTCAAACACAAACACAGGACAGCAGGATATTGTTTGGATGAAAGTAAAGCTGATTATGTCGACATGTGCAGCCGCTCAGGATGAAGTCCAGAGCATAGTGCATGAGTTCATTTATAAATACTGTGGGTCCTGTTGGTTCCACATAGACTCTTGTTTCCTGAGGTTTGTCACTCATTCTCCACTAAAGTCCGTCCAGACATGACAGCTCAAACATTACTGAGCATTATTACGCTGGGGGGGGGCTGCACTGACTTCACTAAAACACCAAAAATATTATTATTATTATTATTATTATTATTAGTATTAGAAACAAAAGAAATAGACGACCCTTTAATAGTCCCACTGTTGGTTGAAGGCTCTGATTAGACACTAATGAGCCCAGCTGTAAATACCTCGCAGGCTCATGGTGGATTGGTCCAGAATGCGTTAGTCTGATTTTTAATAATCTTCAAATCTTCATGGTTCAGAAATCATAATTTCATATTTAATGAGAAAACATTGTGTTCAGTGTTGTTTAGGACTTCCTGTTAAATTGGATGATGGAAAATGTTGATACAATCAAATATCTGGGCCTGTTGATCGAAACCACACATACTGTAGATTATAGAATAAAAATGTAAAGGGATCTCTGTTAACCGTATCGTTCTTTTAACTGTTTTACATGTGTCATCAGAAAACATGTTGCACAAGACCTTTTACTACCATTCATAGATTATGCTGATATAGTTTACCAAAATTTTAATGTCACAAACCTTAAATCTCTGGACTTCATATTTAATGCCATTCATAGATTTGTGCTGAAGTGATTTTATTTGATAAACTTATGTGATTGCATCCTAAACAAAGAAGACTTTTTATTTTTCATTGGATTAAAGATGTAAATAAGTGTCGGTCTTATCTTTACATCCCTTTATTTCAAACTTCCAGGATTAAAGCACCTTCTGACTGGAACACTGCAGATATTATTGAGACCTCCTTTAAATACTTTAATCACTATTGTACATGTTTCTAAATACTACTGTATTACTATTATAATAATAATAATAGTAATGTACAACTGTAAGGGCTGCTGGGTTAAGTGGTGAGTTTGGATAAAAATAAGATGAAAACTAAAATAAGATTAGATAAAATTAGATAAAATGGAGATTATTCCTTAAGAAAATGAAATAAAATCAGTTCAGTTCATAAAGTTCTTAAACATTAATCAAAGAAAACCATTTCCTTCTGCATTGCTTACTTTGTCCTCTGGGCTTTTGTAGGAACAGGAAGTAATGGAGCCATTTTTCTCAAAAAGACAAATGTGCTATTTTGAGCTGATTATAGCCTATAAGGTTTAAGTACTTTAATATATTTGTCATGGAAAGACTTGTGGTTATTTGTCTGCATATGTGTTGTGTTTGTCATTTCCTGCTCACGCCTCACACATGACCGTATTACATTACAATATGGAACTGCAGTGTCTGGGCAGACAGGAGAGACACCTGCTGGGCAGCTTCACAATGATCCCTGCTTATTCTGTGTGTGTCTGTGTGTTTTACATTTACATTTAGTCATTTAGCAGACGCTTTTATCCAAAGCGACTTACAAGTGAGGATAACAATGGAAGCAATTTTAACAACACAAGGTACAAAAAGCATAAGTGCACAAAAACTAGTCAGTTTAAAGAGTTTACAATGCTAAGGATCATATAGCTTTATATATATATATATATATATATATATATATATATATATATATATATATATATATATATATATATATATATATATATATATATATATATATATATATATATATATATATATATATATATATATATATATATATATATATATATATATATATTATATATATATATATATAATATATAAATTATTTTTTTTTTTTTTTAAAGAAAGGAATCAATAGAAAGGAAGTAGGACTCAGTGTTTGTCAGTCAGGTGTTGACAGACGAGATGTGTTTTCAGGCGTTTTTTAAAGATGGCTACAGAATCTGCTGATCTTGTAGCAGCAGTAGATCATTCCACCAATGTGGAACAGAGCCAGAGAAGGTGCGTGAGAGTGATTTTTACCTTTTTGGGACGGTACCACCAGACGTTGTTCATTTGCAGAGCGCAGGGATCTGGTAGGAACGTAGGGTCTGTATTAGTGAGTGGAGATATGGGGTGCAGAACCAGAGGTGGTCTTGTAGGCCAAGAGCATAGCTTTGAACTTGATGCGGGCGTCAACAGGAGCCAGTGTAACCTAATGAATAGAGGAGATACGTGCGCTCTCTTTGGTTCATTAAAGACCACTCTTGCCGCTGCATTCTGGATCAGCTGCAGAGGTTTGGTTGTGCAGGCGGGGAGTCCAGCCAGTAGAGCATTGCAATAATCCAGTTTGGACAAGACAAGAGCCTGGACTAGAATTTGCGTGGAGTGCTCTGATAGGAAAGGTCTAATTTTCCTAAAGTTGTAGAGGATGAATCTACAGGACCGGGTGGTGCTGGCGACATGACTTGTGAAGTTTAGCTGATCATCAATTACCACTCCCAGATTTCTGCCAGTGCTGGACGGTGTAATGGTTGATGGGCCTAGTTGAATGGAGAGGTTGTGGTGGGTCTTTGGTTTGGCCGGAATCACAAGCAGTTCTGTTTTTGCAAGGTTCAGCTGCAGGTGATGGTCCTTCATCCAAAGTGAGATGTCACTCAGACATGCTGAGACGCGAGCAGAGACCGTCGGATCGTCAGGTTGAAATGACAGGTGGAGTTGAGTGTCATCTGCAGCAGTGATAGGAAAAGCCATGCTACTGAATGACAGAGCCAAGGGATGTCATGTATATGGAAAAGAGTAGCGGTCCAAGCACTGAGCCCTGTGGCACCCCTGTATTGAGATGTTGGGACTCAGAAACCTCGTTTCTCCAGGATACTCTGAATGACCTATCCGAGAGGTAAGACTTGAACCATTGCAACGCCATTCCAGAGACACCCATCGCCCTGAGAGAGGACAGGAGGACGTGATGATTAACAGTGTCAAAAGCAACAGACAGATCCAGTAAGATGAGTACAGATGACTTGGATGTTGCCTTTGCCAGTCTCAGAGCTTCGATGACTGAGAGCAGGGCAGTTTCGTGGAATGACCGCTCTTGAACCCAGACTGGTTCTGGTCCAGGAGGTTGTTCCGTGTGAGAAAGGATGAGAGCTGAGTAAACACAACTCGCTCCAGAGCTTTGGCAATGAAGGGAAGGAGGGAAACCGGTCTGTAGTTTTCAAGCAGAGTAGGGTTAAGAGTGGGTTTCTTCAGTAGTGGTGTGATGCGGGCCTCTTTGAAAGCTGTGGGAAGGACCCAGTGGAAAGAGATGAGTTGATGATGTGGGTGAGAGCAGGCACGACAGATGGAGAGATGGCCTGAAGGAGATGTGTGGGGATGGGATCCAGCGGGCAGGTAGTAGGGTGGTTAGAACTAATGACCTTGGAAACATCTGCTTCAGTTAGAGGAGAGAAAGAAGTGAGGAAACACATATCAGGGGTCTGAATGAGCTCGACAGGTGGTGGCGCAGAGAACTGACTGCTGATGGCAGTCGTTTTCTTTACAAAGAAAGACGCAAAATCATCAGCTGTTAAATCCGATGAAGGTGGGGGAGCAGGCGGACAAAGGAGGGCAGAAAAGGTTTTAAAGAGAGTGCGCGACTCAGGTGAGTTGATTAACCTAGAATGGTAGTAGACAGTTTTTGCAGAGGTGACATCAGTGGAGAAAGTAGAGAGGAGAGACTGGTAGATACAGAGGTTAGTAGGATCTTTTGACTTGCGCCATTTTTCTCAGCTGACCGAGGCTGGCGCGATGCTCGAGAACATCGGATAACCAGGGGCAGACGAGATGTACGGGCTGGTCTAGATGTAAGAGGGCATAAGTTGTCCAAGCAGGATGTAAGCGTGGAGCACAGAGTGTCTGTGGCGTTGTTTGTGTTTAAAAGAGAGAGCTCCTCAGAAGAGGGGAGTGCAGAAGAGACAGCAGAGGAAAAACGGGAGGGACTGAGTGTACGCAGGTTGCGTCGGAAAGTGACCAGCGGTAAAACAATTGCAGTGTCTGGAGAAGTTAGGTCAAGGTCGAGAGTAATGAAGAAATGATCAGAAGTGTGCAGTGGTGTGACCTGAGTGTGGCGAGTGGAGCAGTATCTTATGTAGATAAGATCTAGTTGGTTACCAGACTTGTGGGTTGCCGATGTGGAAACCTGCTTGAGGTCAAATGATGCAGTTAGGTTAATGAAGTTAGCAGCCTGTGGCTTTTCAGGTGGATGTTGAAGTCTCCTAATACCACCAGAGGAGTACCATCCTCAGGGAAGGATGAAAGAAGCGCATCCAACTCCTCCAAGAAATGTCCAAGCTGACCTGGGGCGATAGATAACTACAAAATGACTTTTAACAGGGTGGGTGATGGTAACAGCATGGAACTCGAAGGAGCTGTTGTCACACAAGGGTGATAGCTGTTTGAACTTCCAGTCGGTAGGAATAAGTAGTCCGGTCCCTCCGCCCCTTCCAGTGAGGCGAGGACTGTGGGAGAAAGTGTGATTATGGGAGAGGGCGGCGGGAGTGGCAGAGTCCTCTGGTTTGATCCATGTTTCTGTAAGTGCTACAACTGAAAGACCAGAATGTTGAACAAAAGCTGTAATGAAATCAGCTTTGTTCACAGCAGACTGGCAGTTCCACAAGCCTATTGGGAAAGTAGAAGGGGCAGTTATTGACAGTGATACACCATGCAGATGTTTCTGTGTTTCTGTGTGTTTCTGTGTGTTTATGGGCGGCAGTAGCTCAGTGGGTAGAGTGGTCGTCTTTCAACCGGAAGGTAGGCGGTTCGATTCCCACTCTCCCCACAGTTCATACATTCGTTGTGTCATTGGGCAAGACACTTAACCCACCTTGCCTCCAGTGACTGTAACACTGGTAATTACATTAGAACAATGTAAGTCGCTTTGGATAAAAGCGTCAGCTAAATGAATAAATGTAAATGTAAATGTTATGGTATTTATGTGTGTTTCTGTGTGTTTCTGTTTGTTTATGGTGTTTATGGTGTTTCTGTTTGTTCATGGTGTTTATGGTGTTTCTGTGTGTGTTTCTGTTTGTTTATGGTGTTTATGGTGTTTCTGTTTGTTTATGGTGTTTATGGTGTTTATGGTGTTTCTGTTTGTTCATGGTGTTTATGGTGTTTCTGTGTGTGTTTCTGTTTGTGTTTCTGTGTGTGTTTCTGTTTGTTTATGGTGTTTCTGTGTGTGTTTCTGTTTGTTTATGGTGTTTCTGTGTGTGTTTCTGTTTGTGTTTCTGTGTGTGTTTCTGTTTGTTCATGGTGTTTATGGTGTTTCTGTTTGTTTATGGTGTTTCTGTGTGTGTTTCTGTGTGTGTAGCTGGTTGCTGCTGAGGACTTCTCTCATCTTCCCCCGGAGCAGAGGAAGAAAAAGCTGCAGTCCAAGATTGATGACATCTGTAAAGAGCTGCAGAAGGCCCAAGACCAGAGGTGACGGCTTTATTAACAGCACAGCAGCTGTCTGTCTGTCATATTTGATTCAGTAGACACCGGCCAAAATGTTTCACAAAATGACAGTTATGACCTTATTAGAGCTGTGTTCCGGCAAAGAAAAATCCCAGTTAGAACGTCTTATCAACAGATCCATTACCCAGTGATGTCACAAACCACTGTCTGTCATTGAAAGAGAACCAGTGTTACAAATGTTAATGACTGCCTCAACACTATGTCTTTGTGAAGGCCCCAGTCCAAACTGCACCTACAGCAATAATAAGTCTTTTCATGTGAACATTTTAGGTTTTATTAAAATGTGGTGAAAGAAGTTATGTAAAAGAAAATGAGTGAAAGTACCTGGGGGGACTTTACAAGTCTCACAGCAGCCCCCTCGGTCAGAGATCCTTCCCACGCGTTGACAGGAACAGGAACTCTCTGTTGCTATGGTTACATTCAAAGCGTGATCAGAAAGTGCCATTATCTATCAGAAGACTTTTATTTTTTGACTTTTCATATCAACTAGTCAACTGGGGACTTGTAGTTTTATAAATATAATCATCACTTTGGATTTACCGATCATTCAGACTCTTATGATGGCTCTTGAGTTATTGACGCACACATCGAGTGAAAGAGGGAAAGGTCTTTCTTGTCCGGGGCTGAGAGGAACAATTCTTTCTCCTGGTCCAGTTTAGCTCAGAAAACATAAACATCAGGATAAACCATGTCATGTATGAAGCATTACCAAACCAGCAGCATTAGCACAAGTCCAAATATGGAATTTGAAAGCTTTATGATAGTTTTAGTGACAGATTGAAGAGGTTGCAGGGCGGGCTGAGCTGATTTAATTCCAGTGGAGAAAAAGCCTCTGACACAATAAACATCAATTCCTCTACATTTGGATGTTCGTCACAAAAACAGTGATGATGTGTGTTGCTGGATGGATTAATACACTTTTTCTTTGCAGTTTCATATCAAACTACAACATATTGCACAGATCTTGTATTAAAATTGTATATTATATTCAGATGTGTAAAGCCTTCTCTAATGAAACAGAACCCTTCATCATCAGCACCTGTCGCTCTGCACAGCTCTATCCACACATCTTGTCACTTCACTTTTTCCTTTCATAAACCATTGCTAAATGATTGCTTACCGTCCCGTTTCAGCGATGCGTTAGAGAAGATGAAGGGGGTGTATGCACAGAACCCGCAGTTGGGAGACCCATCCAGTCTGGAGCCACAGATTATGGAAACCACACAGAACATGGGACGGCTGCGAGGCGAGCTTTCCAAATACGAGGTCAGAACACAGATAAACCGGACTGGAGACAAAAAAACACCATGGAACAGAAAAATATAGACATGTTAGGTGATGGCTCTAAACGTATTGGCCAGTATTAGTTGTAGTTGTGGAAGGATGTGATGCAAGTAAGAGAGATAAAAGTAGAGATGGAGCTTTTGAAGAAGAGGATGAAGTATGTAGTGAAGGAGACATGAAGGTACTTAGTTTGAAAATACACATTTTTAAACAAAGGCCGGCCATTAAAGCAGTCTATGCTGTCTCCTGACCCTCTGTTGATACAGACATGGCTGTCAGACGCAATGGGAGGAGAGGACTCGTCCAACATGGTCAACAACAACGTCCAACACACGTAAGGCTCCAATTTTATGACACAACTATACATACTGCATGACTATTATGTGTAACACACATCAGGTCATTACAGCGGACGGCTATTCAAACATGTTTTCTGACAAATGCTTGTTTTGCACAGCAGCCTCTAGAGTCATTAAGCATCATCTCATACACTACCACCCAATAGAAAAAGTCTATTGTGCATAGTGTACATAGTAATCTCCATTTATCCGTGTATGAAAAGTCCTTTAATTTGACTTGTATGTAATTGTATTGTATGTGTAGTGTCCTCACCGCAGACCAAAGCAGAAACCAAACCTCCACACAGAATATCTACACAGACTTCGACGATGAGTTTGACGACATCGAGACGCCAGTCGGCCAGTGCACGGCTCTCTACACGTTCGAAGGTCCATTTTAACCCCCACTTTTTTATAATGTCCTGGAACGGGTCCTGGAAAAGGTCCTGGAATGGACCGTTTGACTGTGTGTGTGTGTGTTTACAGGCAACAGCGAGGGCACCATCTCCATCACAGAGGGAGAGCAGCTGAGCATCATGGAGGAGGACAAAGGAGATGGCTGGATGAGAGTCCTGCGATCCAATGGAGATGAGGGATACATACCTTCGTCCTACGTCAACCTCCCTCTGTAATCTGCACAGCTGGATGAGAACAAGTGAAGAGCCAGAGGAGAATGTCAGAAGTCACGTCAGTCAGAGCAGCTCTCAACCTCTTTTTTTTATTTCACGCAGTGACGTGAGAGATGAGTGAGTGTGTCATCAGAGCTGCTTCCAGTTTGATCACTGGGTCTGAGCTGGCTCTAGTTTGGGTTTGTATGTGGTTGTTGGAAATAGTCGTTTATTGGCTCTAGTTAATGACAGTCAGCGAGTGTGGCACCAGTCTAAAGAACATCCAGCCATCGACGCTAATTCAGAGCCAAATAACACAAGGCCACTGTATCTGTGTCAGAATGTAAATAGTGATGCAACAATACAGCTTATTCTGAATCCAATACACATTTTGTTTTGTTTGATTTTAGGTTAGCTCGGGCTACTTCCCTGTGTAGAGCACTAACTCATGGTTGGTGCTCTACACAATTCAGTAACTCTGTGCTATCCATGGGCCCAGCAGTGAGGGACAACAGTTAAACAGTGCTTTTTTACTCAATTTCACCAAAGTGAGGTCTGATAGAAAAACAAATCATTATAAAGACCATTCTGAATGCTATATTAAAAAATTGATATCTCTGAGGTGCCTCAGTGGCTCACCTACCATATACTTGGGAGACCTGGGTTCAAGTCATTTTCCCAATGTCATTCCCCTCACTCTCTACCCTGTTTCTATTGCATACTTTCACTTTTACTAAATTTTTAGAGCTCAATATCACAGTAACAACTGCCTCAAAGGACTGTTCAGAACCCAGCTATAAGAGAAAAAAAGAGAGAGCTTTAAAATGCCTTATAGTCCTTTGAATAATGGCTGCTTCACCGTGAAATGATGCACTGCAAAATAGCTTTGCAAATGCAATCCAAGTGGAAATGTATTTTTCAAGTAGGACTCTGAATTGTACTTTAATGTATTTTAATCCTGATTTTTTTAGCTCAGTCCAGTTCTCCAGTCTAGGGCCACACTGTCGTGCTAGCGCTAATACACTATTTACAACAACTATGTACAACACTCACTTTGAATGTATAACTAAACCTAATTCCACAATGTAAAGTGATGACTCTTTTATCATATTTACACACGTAGCATTGGGGCTACGTTCTCTTTGTATATCCATCCACTTGACTCACTCATAGCCACTTTGACCTGCCTTTCTCTTTTGTTACACTGTCAGTCTTTAACTTCCAGATATCAAAATGTGAATGTTCGCCAAAATGATGTGATGTTGACCTTTTTAAAACTGGATTAAAACCACTACTCGGTGTAGAGTGCACACATCAGCAGATACTGTATAGTCCCCTTGGAATTGAGAGGTTCTAATAAAATATAATGTAATATCATTTACAGGACAACAAACAGTCTAAAGGAGAACTTTAATTACAGATTCTTCAAAATAGAATAGTGTAAAAACATTGATATGAGTTATGCTGTTTGTTTTTATGCATTACAACTCCTGATTCCTATTCTTTTATGCAACAATTACATTTTTATAAGAGATATCAGAACTCTCCCTCGTTATTTAAATCACATATGCACCTCAAGACATGATCCAATCACCATGAAGGACGTACCAAATGCTTCAAGACTATATTAAAAATTAGGGATGCACCGATACCACTTTTTTGGAAAACGAGTACGAGTACGAGTACTTGCATTTCAGTACTCGCCAATACCGATACCGAGTACTTAATAAAAAACATGATTTAAATTTACAGGTAACAGCTTTAGTCATATAATTTAACAAAAAAACAAGGCACGGGGCAAACACTGCTTGTCCAAATATCTGTGGTGGAACTAAACGAAGAAGAGGAGGCTTGCAGTAGGCTGTGGATGTGTTTTTTCACGGAGTCGTGTAGTTTAGGCAGCTCCGTGTCAGTCATGTAGCGGCGGCTTGGGAGATCAGAACATGGAGGAGACGCATGAATCCCACATTTTCTACCTCCGAAAGTGGCTGGTCACTCAATGCAATGTACTCGATGATTGCCTGTGTTATTTTCACAGCACGTGGATTGTCTCTGGACATTTTCTCTCGTCTTGCAAGAGTTTGCCATGGATTACTAAACTCAGGATTACTCGGTTTGAAAGAGGAAATGCTTCCAAATGTAAAGTAACTTGCAGTAAATTCTGGAAGTCTCTTCAGTCCTCACTTTTGTAGAAACGCAGTGCTGTGTGATGTCTTTATGAGGGTGTTTATGTATGATATAATTTACAGAAAATATTTGTATTTTTCATGTTGCATTTATAAACTAAATAAATACAACTTTGTGAGCATGTCTTTATTAATACATACATTCTTCTTCTACAGATGATCCAAAAAAGAACAGTCCTGACTCATTTTCAGATGATGCACCACTTTTATTTTCACATAATGTGCATTTTAAACTTTTGAAAGCCACTCTTTATTTTAACCAGTCAGTTGTGCCAACTGTGCTCACATTTTTGAAAACTGTGAAACTTTCAGTGTATGATTTTTATTGATCTCACATTTCTGAAACATCCTAATGCAGCTTCAGACCCCCCCACTAAACCCAAAACTAAAGCTGACTCTAGGCCAGACCTGAACCAAGACAGAAGCAAAATAAAACTTTCCAAACGTGTCCATGGTGACTAACACATGATGAGCCTGCTTTATGGAAATTAAATGACAATACAAATGCACCAGACTTAACATAAACCAGGATTACTGCGTTTGAAAGAGGAAATGCTTCCAAATGTAAAGTAACTTGCAGTAAATTCTGGAAGTCTCTTCAGTCCTCACTTTTGTAGAAACGCAGTGCTGTGTGATGTCTTTATGAGGGGTGTTTATGTATGATATAATTTACAGAAAATATTTGTATTTTTCATGTTGCATTTATAAACTAAATAAATACAACTTTGTGAGCATGTCTTTTATTAATACAAAAAAAAAAAAAAAGTCAAAATAACATTTATTCCTGACTTTAAAACCCAAAGTGGGCCTCACAGCAGTAGTTTAAAGACAAAAGCGACACATACCTTTGTTCAGGGTCAGGCAGGATTTGGAGAAATTATTTATTCAAAAATTATTAGTCTTACAGTAAGGCACATCAAAAGCCATCATTTAGGTAAACAATGAGACATGTCCAAAGATATGTCTCACTTAAGGACTTCCTACACTCTTAACGTAGACTCCATGTTTTTCAGCAGTATTCATTCAAATATGACCTGCTTTTTCTTCTGTGTCTTTTCTGCTGCGGCAGAACCGTGGCTCTCAGGTCGGAGAGTCCGTCTGTGGAGGGAGCTCAATGGGTTCCAGTTTGTTTGACAGTACAGTAAGAATCTTGTCAAATTTCTCGTAGCGCTCTTTCCTGTCGGCCGCTGCTCCGGAGTGACCCCAGAAGAGACGCAAGGCAAACTCTGTGCGGAAGGCCTCCAGCAGCTCAGGGACCGGCTCCCAACCTTGACAGAATGAGGGTCACGTGATCAGAAGAGTTTTGCACATTTATTTTGGTTAGTTACATAATATTGGCAATGCGGAAAAAGAGAGCAAAAAAAAAAAAAAAGTCAAGTCATTATAGATTTTTGGAAGAAATAAGCACAAGTAGGCATTGTTTTGCTTGTTTTTGTTTAGAAATAGGTATGTGTACACAATCCTACTTTGTAATATATTAGATTAATGTTTTATGTCTAAAGTGCTGCATACAACAATTATCTTTGCACTAATTTATTGACAGTTTTATAGCATGTTTCACACTTTATCTTTTCTCTATTTCGATTTTAGGAGACATTGTCTAAGTTGATAAGCAGTGTAGACCAGCCAATGGGAGTGTCCCCAACTCAAAGTCTGCATGTCATTGGCTGATGACGTTTCTTAGTCTTGTTTTTTCCAAGACTTTACAATATTGATATTAATATGCTATTAACTGTTTTTCTGAAATACAAGAAAAACATTTGCATACCTACTGTTTAAGGAGTGCTTAAAAACTGCTTTCAAAACTACAATTAAAGTAGTAACTGTTCTCTGACACATTTACATTTACATTTATTCATTTAGCAGACGCTTTTATCCAAAGCGACTTACATTACATTACCAGTGTTACAGTCACTGGAGGCAAGGTGGGTTAAGTGTCTTGCCCAAGGACACAATGACAGTATGAACTGTGGGGAGTAGAATCGAACTGCAGCACTCACCTTCCGGTTGAAAGACAACCGCTCTACCCACTGAGCTACTGCCGCCCCGCACACAAAATGACACAAAATCAGCCTTGCTCACTGTTCTCCACAGGGTCCTCGCCCTCCATGGCCATCAGCAGAGGGACCAGGTGTGGCACAGCGATGGGACCCTCCACCACTGAATCTGCAGGACACCATCATATGCGTATGTCAAGCTCCTCATATTCTAGGTTAATTGTCCCAGACCTTTGGAGGACTTTTGATGATGTGCAGTGCATGATGACAACATCTCTCTCTCTTTATGAAAATATGGGAAAATTATTTAGGTGGCTCACCAGGTAGAGGGCAAATCACATAAGTAGATTTATAAGTAGACTACATTTTGTCCTACCTATGTCCAAATACTAAAGAACCAAGAGCCTTCGTTTGAGGACATTCATAGGAGGTAAAACTTCCCTAATTTTAGTTTAGTTCAGAAAGCAGCGCTTTGCTATTACTCAGAACAACTCTGAACAGCGCTAATATATCATCACCCAGTCCTGGACGGCGTGTTAACAGGAGCCACAACATCTGAAGTGGCATGTTAAATTAATTTCAAATAAATCTATTTCATATAAATTATAAGGGCTTTGCTCTTTGCGAAACTACTGCAGACTTATTGTAAAGAAGGTGCTCTTCCTGGGTACTCCAGATACAGCGCTATAAGCAGAGGTCTGTGGCGTCTTGTGAGATGTGGGTGGAGGGCAGAGTAACGTCAGCATTTCTGATCTCAAACGGCTGGTTTTGTTTTGGTCTAACAAAGTTTCCGTTAGCCGGCAAAATTACATCAGAGCAAATCAGGAACTAGTCGGACAAATCTTTCTGGTGTGCAATGTTGTCCGCTCAAAACTGCGCAGGTGTAGCTCAAGTCAAATACATCTATAATTAATAAATACTATTTTATTCTTTTAAGACTGCAGCACTCACCTTTTCCATCATTTAGGGAATTCATGAAAGGTTTGAGTTTCATCTCATACAAAACTGCACACTCTGTGTGGTTCCTCCTCAGGGCTTGCCACGTCATAATCAGCCGCACTATCTGGACAAAAACATCTCACAATTATTCAACTCTTTACTCCATCCATCTTCTACCGCTTATACAGGGCCGAGGTCGCGGGGGCAGCAGTCTAAGCAGAGACGCCCAGACTTCCCACTCCCCAGACACTTCCTCCAGCTCTTCCAGGGGGATACCGAGGCGTTCCCAGGTCAGCCGAGAGACATAGTCACTCCAGCGTGTCCTAGGTCTTCCCCGGGGTCTCCTCCCGGTGGGACATGCCTGAAACACCTCCCTAGGAAGGCGTCCAGGAGGCATCCTGGAGGTGCTGATCCTCATCCCAGCCGCTTCACCCTCGGCTGCAAACCATCCCAGTGCACACTGAAGGTCCTGGCTTGATGGAGCCAACAGGACAAAATCTTCTGCAAAAAGCAGAGACGAGATTCTGTGGTCCCCAAACCAGACTCCCTCCGGCCCCTGGCTGCACCTAGAAATCCTGTCCATAAAGATAATGAACAGGACCGGAGACAAAGGGCAGCTCCTGCTCCGTTCGTACAGGGACCAAACAGCCCTTAGCAAAGGGCCCCGGACACCGTACTCCTAGGGCACCACGAGGGACACAGTCGAATGCCTTCTCCAGATGCACGAAGCACATGGTTGGCCTGGTTGGGCAAACTCCCATAAACCCTCCAGCCCCTGGAGAGGGTATAGAGCTGGTCCAGAGAATCCAAGGTTTAACTATAGACTTTCCCGGGGAGTCTGAGGAGTGTGATCCCTCTGTAGTTGGAACACACCCTCCGGTCCCCCTTCTTGAAAAGAGGGACCACCACCCCGGTCTGCCAGTCCAGAGGTACTGTCCCCAACCGCCACGCAATGTTGCGGAGGCGTGTCAACCAAGACAGCCCTACAACATCCAGAGACTTTAAGTACTCAGGGCGTCCACAGGGAGGCATCCACCCCCGGTGCCTTGCCATCGAGGAGCTTCCCAACCAGGCTCGATAGGTCTCCTTCTTCAGCTTGACGGCATCCCGTACTTCTGGTGTCAACCACCGGGTTCGGGGATTGCTGCCTCGACAGGCACCAGAGACTTTACGTCCACAGCTCCGAGTGGCTGCGTCAACACTGGAGATGGAGAACATGGTCCACTCGGACTCAATGTCTCCAACCTCCCTCGGGATCTGGTTGAAGCTCTGCCGGAGGTGGGAGTTAAAGATCTTTCTGACAGGGGACTCGGCCAAACGTTCCCAACAGACCCTCACAGTATGTTTGGGTCTGCCGAGTCTGTCCAGCTTTCTCCCCCGCCGTCGGATCCAACTCACCACCAGGTGGTGATCAGTTGACAGCTCCGCCCCTCTCTTCACCCGAGTGTCCAAGACATACAGCCGGAGGTCAGATGAAACAACTACAAAGTCAATCATCGACCTCCGGCCTAGGGTGTTCTGGTGCCACGTGCACTGGTGGACACTCTTATGCTTGAACATGGTATTCGTTATGGACAAACTGTGACTAGCACAGAAGTCCAATAACAGAACACCGCTCGGGTTCAGATCCGGGGGGGGCGTTCCTCCCAATAACGCCCCTCCAGGTGTCACTGTCGCTGCCCACGTGAGTGTTGAAGTAGAGTCCCCCAGTAGAACGACGGTCCCTGGTCGGAGCACTTTCCAACACCCCTCCCAGAGACTCCAAGAAGGTCGGGTACTCTGCACTGTCATTTGGCCCGTAAGCACAAACAACAGTGAGAGACATTTATATTACATTTAGATTTATTCATTTAGCTGACGCTTTTATCCAAAGCGACTTACATTAGGCCTGTAATTAACAGGGTTGCAGAACACCACTGGAGGCAAGGTGGGTTAAGTGTCTTGCCTAAAGACACAACGACAGTATGAACTGTGGGGAGAGCAGGAATCGAACCGCCTACCTTCCGGTTGAAGGATAACCGCTCTACCACTGAGCCACTGTGCCCCGACCCGAAGGCGGGGTGAACTCCAACACATGGCGGCTGAGCTGGGGGGCTATGAGCAAGCCCACACCAGACCACCGCCTCTCACCGCAGGCAACTCCAGAGTAGTGGAGAGTCCAGCCTCTCTCGAGGATTTGGGTTCCAGAGCCCAAGCTGTGCGTGGAGGTGAGCCCGACTATCTGTAGTTGGTATCTCTCAACCTCCCGCACAAGCTCAGGCTCCTTCCCCGCCAGCGAGGTGACATTCCATGTCCCTAGCGCCAGATTCCGTGTCTGGGGATTGGGTCACCGAGGCCCCAGCCTTCGACTGCCGCCAAATCCACTTTGCACCTGCCCCTTACGGTTCCTCCTGCAAGGTGGTGGGCCTACGGGAGGTATACTTGTCACTCCTTAGGGCTGAGCCCGGCCGGACCCTGTGGGGAAAGACCAGGCCACCAGACGCTTGCATGCGAACCCCAACCCCCAGGCCTGGCTGCAGGGTGGGGCCCCGGTTGCGCCATACCAGGAGACGTAACGGTCTTTCATATTTGTTTATTCAACAATTTGAACCGCTCTTTGTCTGGCCCTCTTTTCTAGGACCTGTTTGCCTTGGGAGACCCTACCAGGGGCATATAGCCCCTGACAACATAGCTCCTTGGATCATTCGGGCACTTAAACCCCACAACAATAAGGTGGCTGTTCAAGGTGGGGCAACTCTTTACTTCTTTGCATAATTCAGTGCAATGTGATCACATCTTTGTTCTCTTTACACTACCTGAGGCATCTCTAGTGCTTTCATCACGGCAGAGAAGGCGAACAGGTCGTGGGCGTGTTCTTTAAGAGCCTGAGCCAATAGAATAAATCTATGTAAAAGGATTGCCCTCTGGCTCACAGTCCCAGTGCAGCCCAGGATGTCTACTGCCATTCCCAGAGCGATTAGATGATGTCTACCGGAGCACACAAGAGAGGATTAAATAGTGTATGTTTTGATAGGGAGTAAATTTAATGATTTACAGTGTACCTCTCTAACAGATCCTGTCGTAACTGGTGTCCATGTGGCAGCGTGACCAGCTCCAGACCTGATCCGACTCCCATCAGCTTCTTTAGCTCTGGTGTGACTCCAACAATGCGTGTAACCTGTAAAACTGTGCTAGTCATCCAGGGCTGCACAACATCAAGGAAACATGTAATTTGACTCTTATTTCCCAATTATTCTCATTTCTAATAGCATGACAAGCTGTCTTTGCAATATAAATTAAGTTTTAAAGGGACTACATTTGTATAGATTTTTATGGACTTACCTAAAATCTCATACTATTTGTGCAGTAGTTAGGTCCATTATATACACACGTGGACAAAATTGTTGGTACCCTTCGGTAAATGAAAGAAAAACTCACAATGGTGACAGAAAAAACTTTATTCTGAAAAAAGTAATAATAAATAAAAATTCTATGAATGTTATCCAATGAAAGTCAGACATTGCTTTTTAACCATGCCTCAACAGAATTATTTAAAAAAATAAACTCATGGAACAGGCCTGGACAAAATTGTTGGTACCCCTAACTTAATATTTTGTTGCACAACCTTTTGAGGCTATCACTGCAATCAGACGATTCCTGTAACTGTCAATGAGACTTGTGCACCTCTCAGCAGGTATTTTGGCCCACTCCTCATGAGCAAACTGCTCCAGTTGTTTCCGGTTTGAAGGGTGTCTTTTCCAGACGGCATGTTTCAGCTCCTTCCAAAGATGCTCAATAGGATTGAGGTCAGGGCTCATAGAAGGCCACTTTAGAATAGTCCAATGTTTTCCTCTTAACCATTCTTGGGTGTTTTTAGCTGTGTTTTGGGTCATTGTCCTGTTGCAAGACCCATGACCTGCGACTGAGACCAAGCTGTCTGACACTGGCCAGCACATTTCTCTCTAGAATCCCTTGATAGTCTTCAGATTTCATTGTACCCTGCACAGATTCAAGACACCCTGTGCCAGATGCAGCAAAGCAGCCCCAGGACATAACAGAGCCTCCTCCATGTTTGACAGTAGGGACAGTGTTCTTTTCTTGATATGCTTCATTTTTCCGTCTGTGAACATAGAGCTGATGTGCCTTGGCAAAAGTTCCATTTTTGTCTCATCTGTCCATAGGACATTCTCCCAGAAGCTTTGTGGCTTGTCAACATGTAGTTTGGCATATTCCAGTCTAGCTTTTTATGATTTGTTTTCAACAATGGTGTCCTCCTTGGTCGTCTCCCATGTAGTCCACTTTGGCTCAAACAACGACGGATGGTGCGATCTGACACTGATGTTCCTTGAGCATGGAGTTCACCTTGGATCTCTTTAGAAGTCTTTCTGGGCTCTTTTGTTACCATTCGGATTATCCGTCTCTTTGATTTGTCATCAATTTTCCTCCTGCAGCCACGTCCAGGGAGGTTGGCTACAGTCCCATGGATCTTAAATTTCTGAATAATATGTGCAACTGTAGTCACAGGAACATCTAGCTGCTTGGAGATGGTCTTATAGCCTTTACCTTTATCATGCTTGTCTATAATTTTCTTTCTATTCTCCTGCAACAACTCTTTCCTTCACTTCCTCTGGTCCATGTTGAGTGTGGTACACACCATGTCACCAGACAACACAGTGACTACATGAAGCCCTATAAATAGGCCCACTGACTGATTACAAGATTGTACACACCTGTGATGCTAATTAGTGCACACACCTTGAATTAACATGTCCATTTGGTCACATTATTTACAGTCTTTTCTAGGGGTACCATCAATTTTGTCCAGGCCTGTTCCATGAGTTTATTTTTTTAAATAATTCCGTTGAAGCATGGTTGAAAAGCAATGTCTGACTTTCATTAGTTAACATTCATAGAATTTTTATTTATTATTACTTTTGTCAGAATAAAGTTTTTTCTGTCACCATTGTGAGTTTTTCTTTCATTGACCGAAGGGTACCAACATTTTTGTCCACGTGTGTATGTGTCAATTTAGTTACCCTCAGTTAAATTAGCCGACACTTCCTGTAGCTGAGGATAAGACCTGCACATTATTGGAGGAATTTTAGCCCATTCTTCCTGCAGAATGGCTTTATCTCTGTCATATTCTTTGGATGTCTCATGTGTTTGGCCCTCTTCAAGTCAATCCATAGCATCTCTATTGGGTTAAGGTCTGGGCTCTGACTTGGCCACTAGAAAGCGGATTTTGTTTTTCTGTAGTTATTTTGTTGTGGACTTGCTCCGGTGTTTTGGGTCGTTGTCCTGTTGCATCACCTTCTACAGTTTCAGCTGACGTACACACATCCTCACATTGTCCTGAAGAATTGTCTGATATACTTGGGAATTCATCTTCCCCTCAATGACTGAAGCTGGCCAGGCCCTGATGGAGCAAAGCAGGCCTAAATCATGATGTTTCCTCCACCAGACTTTACAGATGGGATGATGTTTTAATGATATGCTTCATTTTTCCGTCTGTGAACATAGTAGCGCTGTGTGTTTTTTGGCAAACGGTTCAATCTTAGTTTCATCAGTCCACAAAACATTTTGCCAATACTGCTGTGGAGTGTCAATGTGCTCTTTTGCAAACTTCAGGCATGCAACAATGTTCTTTTTATTAAGCAGTGGCTTCCTTCGTGGTGTCCTGCCGTGGATTTCCTGCTTGTTCAGTGTTTTACGTATTGAAGACTCTTGAATAGAGATTGTTTATTTACCTCATTGATGAGTCTTCGTTGAGCTCTTGGTGTCATTTTAACTGGGCGCCCACTTCTTGATAGTAGCAACAGTCCCAAAACGTCTCCATTTGTAGATGGTTTGCCTAACTGTAGACTGGTGGATTTCTAAAGTCTTTGAAATAACTTTGTAACCCTTTCCAGCTTTATATAAAGCAACAATTCTTGATCGTAGCTCCTCTGAAAGCTCTTTTTGGCGAGACATGGCTCACATAAGCGTGTTCTTCTTGTGCAGAGCAAACTCCAAAAGTATGAAGGGTCAAAGCAGCTGTAGTCCACACCTTCAAACGTATTATCTTAACGAGACTCCAGATGTGCTAAAACCTGACTCCAATTAGCTTTTTTGAGGTCATTAACCCGAGGCTTCACTTACTTTTTCCACAAGCACTATGAGGTTTTTTGGTTGTTGTCTATAAAGACATGAAATATCTGAATTTTTGTGTGTAATTATTTTTAGACACATTTTGTTTGTCAATACCCTTGACTTAAGATAAAGATCAGATCACATTTTAAGACAGATTTATTCAGAAAACCATGATATTCCAAAAGGTTTACATACTTTTTCTTGCCACGGTATTTGATGGATTGAGTCAATTTTTGATTTCTTGAATTCAAGCAGTAAACGGTAATATTCTTCACTGAATATATATTTAAAAAAAAATAGAAAAGAGCAATAGACTATACAACTGAGTGCAATACTTTTTCAGGTCTGCATTTTTACTTAGTTTTGTCTCAGTCTCAATCATAAAAGACTCTTAATCTCACACCTCATCTTTATAGACTGTGTCATTAGCGCTCATTGTGATTAGATAAAAACTTATTTTTAACTGCAATCAAGAAGTTAGATTTTTCTACAATTGTTTTTCACTCCTGTCTATTTTTCTTTTTCACATCTAGACCTACAATATAAATTCCATACTCTTGCATATTGGGTAGGAAACCTAAATAGCTACCTGGCAGTCCACACTGAGCATGTGCAAGGCTGTGGTGTTGGCGTCTAAGCGATTAAAAAGCTCTTTCAGTGACACTAAGACACTGGGCTCCAGAGGCCGGTTGTTCTCTGGCAGCAGCAGTGACTTAAACTCATCCAGCTGGAAACAGGAGCGGGACTCCACCTGTAACACCAGGACATGACATTATCAGCATCTGTCACACGACTACTACTCATCTTCATTTGTACACTAGGACCTAGGACCTTAAACAGACTACATGATTTTCACTTAAAAAGGTGGGTTGTGTATTTTTGTCCCTTTTTGCCAAAAGTCTGGATTTCAATTTCAGAATTCAAAATCACACGAAAAGCTAAAATAAAAAGCACCCTAAAAAGGCGTAGCAAAAAAAAGATAAGAAAGAAGCAAAGCGTACGAGAGCAAAGAAGAACTAAAACGCGCATAAATATTGGTGGAGTTTGCATGCGTAGTAGAGACGTGCTTGATCACATGCATGTTAAGTAGGAGGAAAAAGGGAGGGTTTGTGAGAATAACATGTGAAGGAACTTGGAAGGAGGGGCTAAAATTTCAAACTGAGCCAACTGCCTCTATCATGGTTTAGGAAAAGCTGGAATCAGGTAAAGCACCTTTTAAAAATAATAATAATAATTAAAGCCGCAAGCGGCGATAAAGGCCCTCGCCTCCCTTGAGACCGCGGGGACACATGCACTCGGAGGATTGCATTTCGTGCTTTAAAGCGTAAACTTCACGGTAATGTCAAATAACCGGGCCTGTGCTACTGCTGGGGCCTGCTACACCACCTTGTAATTTAGAGTTAAAGGTCTCCACAATCCCTGGTTTTCCTGGGAGCTGTCTGAACCTTTGAAAATAATAGATTATGCTTGGGCTAAGGCGAGAAAATCAAAGTACTGGCTGAAGATTTGAGATGACTCAGGAATCGCTGCACCCCCCTGTTTAAAAAAGCAAAATTTAAATATAACATGTCTAAAAGTACAAGTTTACAAGTTCCAAAGGATTCTGAGGAGTTTTCTAAGACTCTAGTCTTGGCTCTGGAGGGGCCTCCTCCAAAGGAAGGATCCTGGCAATTGGAAAATGGCAATTATTTCCCAAAGAAATGGCTGCCTCTTCACAGACTCATTACGACCACAGCCACAAATATATCAAAAAACAAATTGATAACTTTTTTGGCACACATGTCTAGATGATACTCACCAAATTTGGAGCTGTTTAGATGAAAAGCCTTAGACACAAGGGGTGATTTAGGTGGTCACGATTCCACCCAACATAGTAGATTTTCTGTTGAGTTTACGGTATGGCTGTAATAAACTTTTCTGTTTGCCCTGAGGTGTCCTATGGATGTACCAAGTTTTGTATTTCTACATTGGAAAAATGTACTTTCATTTTCCTTAGGCCCAATGTATTTTGACTTTTCTAGGGTCGCCACTGAGTCATTTTTCATATTTTTTTCGGGGAATTCAAATACATAAATTTTTCCGGCTTGAAGTCTGGGACCAATAAAAATGACTTTTAGTTCGCTTACTGGGTCAAATTGAGGATCATTTTGCAGAAAATTATAATAAAAATATATAAATTATAATAAAAATATATAACTCGAGCAAAAAGTCAAGAAAAACGCTTGTCTATTTTACATACATGTGTTTAGCTCATTTTGCCCAAGTTTGGTGTCTGTGGAATGAAGCAGCTATTTTCTGTTGTTTTTTAAAATAGAGGTTGTATTCTAAGTCGGATTCACATTTTCAATTCAAAATGGCCTTCCCGTGTGTGATAGGTGTGGTCCCCATTGGCTTTTTGTTCATAAGCCCATACTGGATGTGTGTTCCAAGTTTCATTTGCCTACGACAAACTAAAATTTTCACTTCCCATTGACTTTTTCCACATATTTGGGACGCTATGGCAACACATTTATAGATAGGGGTGGTTGTCATTGGCTTTTATGCTCGTCATGACATAAGAGATGTGTGTACCAAATTTCATGTCTCTATGAGAAACTAAATTCTTGGGTCCCATTATAAGTTTGTAGGGGCGCTGGAGAGCCATTTCTAAAGATAACCCTTTTATTTACATATCTTTGTGTTCAGGTCATGAATGTGCACAAACGCCTTTTTGGGTCCAACTCGATCCGAGAAGGCGTTTGAGAGTTAAGAGACATTTTATTTTCACAAAAATGGCCACCTCGTTACAGGCTTGCTACACCCATACCCGATAAGATATCAACAATAAAGTCACAAATTTGGTTGGCACACGTGTCTAGATGATACTCACCAAATTTGGGGCCATTTAAATTAAAACACAATGATTTGCATCTTCTTGCGCAAGGGGTGCGATTTTAGTGGCCATGCGTTTCACCCCACATGCCGGACTTCCTGTTTAGTTTAGGGTGTGGCTGTCATTGACTTTTCTGTTTGCCCTGAGGTGTTTTATTGATGCACCAAGTTTCATTTTTCTATGTTGGAAAAAAGTTACTTTCACTTTCCATAGGCCCAATGTATTTTGACTTTTCTAGGGGTCGCCACTGAGTCATTTTTCGTTTTTTTTTTTCGGGGACTTCAAATACATAAATTTTTCGCTGGGCTTGAAGTCTGGGACCAATAAAAATGACTTTTAGTTGCACGTTTACTGGGTCAAATTGAGAATAATTTTGCAGAAAAATTATAATAAAAAAATATAACTCGAGCAAAAAAGTCTAGAAAAACACTTGTCTCTTTTACATACATGTGTTTAGCTCATTTTGCCCAAGTTTGGTGTCTGTGGAATGAAGCAGCTATTTTTTGTTGTTTTTTAAAAAAGGAGGTGTATTCTAAGTCGGACCAAATTTTCAATTCAAAATGGCCGCCTTCCCGTGTGTGATAGGGTGTGGTCCCTATTGGCTTTTTTGTTCATAAGCCCATGGTGGATGTGTGTACCAAGTTTCATTTGCCTACAACAAACTAAAAATTTCACTTACCATTGACATTTTTTTACATTTTTGGGGCGTTGCTATGGCAACACATTTATAGATAGGGGGTGGTTGTCATTGGCTTTTATGCTCGTCATGACATAAGAGATGTGTGTACCAAATTTTATGTCTCTATGACAAACTAAATTCTTGGGTCCCATTATAAGTTTGTAGGGGCGCTGGAGAGCCATTTCTAAAGATAACCCTTTATTTACATATTTTTGTGTTCAGGTCATGAATGTGCACAAACGCCTTTTTGGGTCCAACTCGATCCGAGAAGGCGTTTGAGAGTTAAGAGACGTTTTATTTTCACAAAAATGGCCACCTCGTTACAGGCTTGCCACACCATACCCGATAAGATATCAACAACAAAGTTACAACTTTGGTTGGCACACAAGTCTAGATGATACTCACCAAATTTGGGGCCATTTAGATTAAAACACAATGATTTGCATCTTTTTGCGCAAGTGCGATTTTAGTGGCCATGCTTTCACCCCACATGGCGGACTTCCTGTTAAGTTTAGGGTGTGACTGTCATTGACTTTTCTGTTTGCCTGAGGTGTCCTATGGATATACCAAGTTTCATTTTTCTGCGTTGAAAAAAAACTTACTTTCACTTTCCATAGGCCCAATGTATTTTGATTTTGTAGGGGTCGCCACTGAGTCATTTTTCGTATTTTTTTCGCGACTTCAAAACATAACATTTTCGCCGAGCTTGAAGTCTGGGACCAATAAAAATGACTTTTTGTGCATGTTCACTGGGTCAAATTTAGGATCATTTGGTCACAATAAAGATTAAAAAAAAAAAAATCCGAGCAAAAACAATAGGCCCTCCCGGTCCATCACCGGCTCGGGCCTAATAATAATAAAAATGTAATGAATATACCTGTAGCCCAGGTAACAACACTTCTATCTGCTGTTGCTGACGTTGTGATAAATTCAGCAACAGTTCAGCAAACATGCTACAAAAGACTGCCTCATGCTCCTTTTTCTGTTTGGCCTTGTTCTGATCATAATGAAAGTTACAAAGAAGAGTCACTTATACAGGACTGTCTCCAATCACGGCTTTGGACCCTTGTCAACATTTTACACAATGTACTTTTAAAACCATTAGGGTTTAGAAATTACCCCAATGTGTTTAACATATTAAGACCTAAAAGAAAATATCCTTTT
>CM044549.2:1626597-1654097 GCA_024416835.2 Perccottus glenii | reverse complement strand
ACGTGTGTGGGCGTGTGTGTGGACGGAGTGGACGTGAGTGAACGCGTGTGTGAACGTGTGTGAACGTGAGTGAACGTGTGTGGACGTGTGTGAACGTGTGTGAACGTGTGTGAACGTGTGTGAACGTGAGTGAACGTGTGTGGACGTGTGTGGACGTGTGTGAACGTGTGTGAACGTGAGTGGACGTGTGTGAACGTGTGTGGACGTGAGTGGACGTGAGTGAACGTGTGTGAACGTGTGTGGACGTGAGTGGACGTGAGTGAACGTGTGTGAACGTGTGTGAACGTGAGTGAACGTGAGTGGACGTGTGTGAACGTGAGTGGACGTGAGTGAACGTGAGTGGACGTGTGTGAACGTGAGTGGACGTGAGTGGACGTGAGTGGACGTGAGTGAACGTGTGTGAACGTGTGTGAACGTGAGTGAACGCGTGTGAACGCGTGTGAACGTAAGTGGACGTGAGTGGACGTGTGTGGACGTGTGTGGACGTGAGTGAACGTGTGTGAACGCGTGTGGACGCGTGTGGACGCGTGTGAACGCGTGTGGACGCGTGTGAACGCGTGTGGACGCGTGTGGACGTGTGTGAACGTGAGTGAACGTGTGTGGACGTGTGTGGACGTGTGTGGACGTGTGTGGACGTGTGTGAACGTGTGTGGACGTGAGTGGACGTGTGTGGACGTGTGTGGACGTGTGTGGGCGTGTGTGAACGTGAGTGAACGTGTGTGGACGTGTGTGAATGGAAGCACAATGTAAAGCTTTGGATGCCTGAGAAGGGTTCAAAAAAGCGCTATATAAAATGCAAATTCAATTCTAAGAATGCTTATTCTAAGCATTCAAACATCAAAGCTCGTATTGTTATCACAATATTTAAAATAGTTATTGCGTTTTCTAACATTGCGCAGTCTTATGTCTTGACAGTGGTTTAAAGTTTGCCTTCCCAGTCTCGTCTGTGGACAAAAAGCTCCTCTGCATTGTGTCTACAAATATAGGGTTCAGAGGTTACAGACGTTACCTGGAGGGCATGGGCGTGTCTGTCCTGGCCGTGGGCTTAGCATTGGTTCACTGCCTGTGCGGAAAACTGGTGAGATGGGTGGGGGGGATGTGTTCTCTGACTGTTTTTTCTGTGGTACACCTAGATACAGAGAAATTAAAGAACACACTTTGTGAAGGACGTGTTATTTACTTAAAAATAAATTGAGGGAGGGTAACTCCTTTCTTAACACTTAATACATAAAACAGATTGTACATTTACAGTCAGGTTCATAAATATTGGGACATCTACACAATTCTAATCTTTTTGGCTCTATACACCACCACAGTGGATTTGAAATGAAATCAACAAGATGTGCTTTAACTGCAGACTTTTAGCTTTAATTTGAGGGTATTTACATCTGAATCAGGTGAACGGTGTAGGATTTACAACAGTTTGTATTTGTGCCTCACACTTTTTAAGGGATCAAAAGTTATGGGACAGATTAACAATCATAAATCAAACTTTCACTTTCTAATACTGATATCCCAGTACTGACTGTAAGTTGGTTAGCAGTAATGGATATAGTTATGTCATAGGTTTATATGCAAAGAGATACTTCTACCTGTTCGTAGATTGCTGTCAGATCGTGCAGACTGAAGTGATGCCGAACAGCCCACATTCTCCAAGTTAGCAGGCTGACTTCCACTTCTGCAACAGGTTAAACACTGTATCAATCAAATATCTTTCTACGGCTGGGTGTATATGTCTCGACTGACCTTAGCAGGGGGTTGACAACCTGTAACGTGTCGCAGTGGGTCGAGCTGAAACTCCTTCTTTTCACCCGGTCGCTGTCAGCCTCCACCATCTTTCTGCTGCTGTGTTTTTTGCCCTCCTCCTTTTGTTCGCCTATGACACGCAGCGGGAGAGTGCGTGCGATAGGTTGAAAGATCATGGCTCCAGAGGCCTTGGAGATGGGATGGCGCCCACCAACGTAGAACCGAATCAGAGCGGGAACGTTGTCAAAACGGTCCTCCTCAAACTGGAAGAGCTCCCGGGAGTATCCCTGCCACACGCAAAAGCCACAGACTGCATTTTAGACAAAGCACAGCCTTTTGAAGCAACAAAAATCTAGATATGAGGATAAACCTTTTCCCAAAGTGATGTTCCTGTCATAAAAAGACCATTAGCAGGATAGTTCAGTATTTTGTAAATGTGGTTCTAGTTTACGTGGCAGAGTGGTTAGCACTCCTGCCTCACAGCAAGAAGGTCGTGAGTTCAAAACCCGGCCCACTCAAACATTCTCGGCCGACTCCGGTCTTTCTGTGAGGAGTCTGCATGTCCTCCACGTGTTACAGTGGGTTATCTCTGGGTACTCCGGCTTCCTCCCACCGTCCAAACACAAGCATGTATAGGTTAATTGGCAACTCTAAAGTGTCCCTAGTGAATGAATGTGAGAGTGAATGGTTGTCTGTCACTGTCTGTCTCTAAATGTCAGCCCTGCGACTAACTGGCCACTGTCCAGGGTGTACCCCGCCTCAGGCCCAAAGTTGCTGGGATAGGCTCCAGTCACCTGTGACCCCTAACGGGACTAAGCGGTAGAAAATTAATGAATGAATGAATGGTTCTAGTTTATTTCCTATAGTAAATCTTTGAATCTAATATAATCTAATCTAATAAGCACACTTCCACTTTGGAGAAGCAGACGAGAGCATTGAGTAGAATAATGAGTCATTAAGAAATAAGTGCATGGAAATACCTTCAATGTAACACACATTTGCATCCATAGTAATTGTGTAAGTTGTAGAAACCATGTATGGTATTTTACATTGCTCTCTATCAGTGAGGACAGAACTATCCCTTTAATAACAGCAGAAATGTCCAAACTTGATTTATTTACTTGATGTTATCTGTTAGATGGAATTGAAATTATCTTCCCAAATCTTGAGACACTCTTTTTTTTAATATTTCCTATTGATTTTCATGAAATTGTCGGGTACATTGAAAACATAAAATATGCAGAATGTTGACCTGCTAATAATGTTACATAAAATGCTAATACATAAAAACAATACATTACAATTAATAACATCATGATAGTGATATCACTCCATTCTGAAAACCATCCCAAAATTATATTATTATAATAAGACACATTAGTCATACCTTTTTGGGGCGAAGGACCACACGAATTATTTTAAAGTGCATCAGTGCATTTTTTGAAAAACAGCTCAAAACGTAGTCCCCAGGAGCAGACCTGGATTCACGGACCAAGAAGTCTCCATCCCTCTCCAGCAGACCCTCTGAAGCCTGGACACAATCAACAAGTTCCAGCTGTTAGTTTGTCAGAAGTGTGCAAACACTTTGTCCTAAGGACTCATTGAATCCTTCAGCTGTAGCCTAAAATCAATTCTAACAGCAGGACCCAAAATTTTTGATTGACTAGATTAAACTATAAATTAATTTATAAATGATATAATGCCAGCCATACACACGTTGCCACCAAATGATCATTTCCAAACCCAGATTATTTCAAGTTTCACAGTGCCAGTACTGTTACAATTGCATTTAAACTTTATTAATCAAAGGGGAAATTCAGTTGTTAGGTCTCTTTAAATTAGTTGATCCAGACTTTATCTGCCACAGACTGATTGATTCTACAGTCATATGGCAGTCGGGAAAAAGACGATCTCAGACGTCCATTGGCTGCACTCTGTTGTTTAAAACCTGAATGCAAGGGATGGTCTAAGTGGTTTACTGATCTGAGGAGTGCTGGGTCTGTTCCTAGAAATAGTTCTGTTCTGTACAGCTCAGGTGCAGCTAAAAAACAAAACCACAGAGGCAACTTTGAACAGCAGTGCCACAAAACTCATGTTTACAGCCTGGTACAAAGATGGCTCCGGTCTCTAGAGCTAAGTTTTACTACATGACAACTCTGGGGTGAATTTTGATTAATATGTTTGTTTATGCTATCTAAAAACTATTGATTTACTATGGAAAAAGCCCGGATGTAACGGCCATTTTATTGCCCATTCGTAATGACAATATTGGTGAATAGGGGACCAATGGGCGGATATCATCCATATTTATACAATCTATGCTCTTGGTTGAATATAAACTCCACTTCCCGTTCCTACTTCCTGATCTGCAACCTCTGGGTCTATTCGTCATGTCTCAGGAACCAGACAAACACCCTCCTTGTAGATGAGGCAGATTCTCTCCTGTGTAAATGATCCTCCTGTAGCATTCATTAAAAATTATTAAAAATGTAGAAAATCACCAACATATACAACAAAAATTATCAAATTTGAGAGAAAATTTGAAGAGCTCCTAATATTTGCTACCTGCATGGAAGGTGCATCGTTTAAAAGTGTTGCACAACAATCTAAAGAAATGTCATTAAAAAAAAAATAGATGAAAACAGATTTGATAGTGTTCTTGGAAGTGCACCTGTGCTTATAAAAGGGTGGAGCGCAAGGGCTGCACTCAAACCTGATTACGTTAAATATATAATATATATATATATGAATGAAGAGACGGTGTGGGAGCTTTTTGTCACTATTCTGTGACACCCCTTCTCCAACACACCTGTCAACTTTTCAGGTGTGCAGAGATTCAAACTCCAAGTATCGACTACAATTTGAAACATCGTATTTTTCTCCTATTCCCCATGACTTTTCTATAATATGAAAACTATAACTGTTTTCCAGTACGTGCAAACCCTTATATCAGTTCAATGGCTCTAAAGTTTTTGTATGACACATTTCAGTGCACTTACTCCTGCAGCCATGTCGGATGACAAATAAAACCTTCTGGCTCTTTGAACTATGTCCTATTACAGATCCTATTTTGTGTATGAGTAGGTGTATGAATTAATGAAATACCTCTCTGCTCAACGGCCCATGGTACCACGCATGGCTCCTCACATCCTCGGTACTCAGCTTCAGCTCCTCCTCCAGCTCCTTCTTCAACGAATCCATCTCTCTCCGACCCCGGAATACCTGGGAACACAGCACTGCTAGTCTGCATAGTTTTAGGTGCAGCTTTAAAAAAACAAAAACCAAAAGAGAGGCATCTTTGAACAGCATGTGCCACACAGAGCCAGTGTGCTTAACTTCTTACTTTCAGCTGGCTGAAGTATTCACTGACACTCCTCCTCTTGCTGAAAAACAAAAAAGAAGAGGTGATTTAGGACTAGTAAACTGAACACTTGGGAGCCACACATGTTGATGGGCTTGTTTTTCTTTTAAACAAGCGCAGGACCAGAATGGAAGGTCACTCTGAAGGTCTGGGCTCGTCATTAACACTAGAGAAAGACTTTTAATAGCGCGTCTCTTTTTTCTCTTTCCTTCCTCTCTTAGTGTTCACCTTCCTGCCTCTGCAAACACGGTCTCTCCAATGAGCCATGCAACAGTCAAAAATATTATCATTATTAAGAAATACAAGCTCCTGCAGCAAATCTTTGTCTGCTTGACTTGCTCTTGGTACAAAGTGGGAAAAGTCACATGTGGAGGAATGAGTTAATAATAATAATAATAATAATAATGGCTTGGATTTATATTGCGCTTTTCTCCCAAGGGACCAAGGTACTCAAAGCGCTTACAGTCCATCCATTATTCATTCATACACAGTCACACTGGTGATGGTAAGCTACAACTGTAGCCACAGATGCCCTGGGGCAGACTGACAGAGACGTGGCAGCCATTTTGCGCCTACGGCCTCTCCGACCATCACCACATACATTCACTCAACATTCTTACACATTCGTACGAGTCAAGGTGGGTTAAGTGTCTTGCCCAAGGACACAACGACAGTTTTTTTTTAATTGTGGGGAGAGCGGGAATCGAACCCACTACCTTCCGGTTGAAAGCCGACTGCTCTACCACTGAGCCACTGCCGCCTTCTTGAGTTGCAGCAGTGCTGTGAAGGCTACTTGTTCCCCCAATCTGAGCATGAATACAGCCCACTGTGTTGAAGAAACTCATGATTTCAGGCAGCTTATTAGGCTCAAATATTAGCTACAGTGGCTAATTTAAATTTAACAGATTATAGTTAAATTGCACATGCATGTACAGGTTAATTGGCAACTCTAAGTGTCCCTAGTGAATGAATGTGAGAGTGAATGGTTGTCTGTCTCTAAATGTTAGCCCTGCGACTAACTGTCCACTGTCCAGGGTGTACCCCGCCTCAGGCCCAAAGCTGCTGGGATAGGCTCCAGTCACCTAACGGGACTAAGCGGTAGAAAATGAATGAATGCTAAACAGAAGATCCACAGTGGCATCACTAAAGGCAGTGTTTATTTGGCTCTGAACTGTAATCCACTAATTTGTTCTTTGGGATACAGAAACTGGGTTGACACTGCAATAACAATAAACAGAGCGGTCATTTGAAGTGGAGGACTTTTCTCCCCCCCCTAACGCTAACCACCACACTAAATACAGATGAAGCTAATGCAAAAACAATCTACGCTAACCTAAAGCTATCCTAACTGATGCAATACTATGCCACAAACTAACTGTGCTCATAACAATACTACACTAACAACTAACTGCTATGCTATGTTAACTAGGCTACAAGAAATAATCTAAATATCTGTATAAATGGCTATGCTAACTAGATGCTAATATACGCTATCCTGATCGTTTTCAATACTTGCAATTCCAACTCCTGACTCACTGCGGGGGTTTTGACGGAACAAGATGTTTTTATACCAGGGGCGTGAGACTAGGGTGTGGTGGGGTCATGCCAGGGGCGTGGGCAGTGAGCCGTTAGTCGAGCCCGCTTACGTCACACAAGGAAACAACTACAAATAGAAAAATTCAACTGCAGTAACCACCGTTCAACCTGAAGAGGGCAGCACTTAGACGGTTTTACACCATATATTGTAAAATTAATATACTTACTAAAATCAATGAACAGCAATAATAAAGGCCCAATTCTTACAGATCATTAACTAAAAAAAAGTTGTTTTAGGGTTTAGTTACTCTTTATTGCAAGAATCTAATCAACCAATCACATGGCAGTTGCTTCAGTGCATTTAGGGGTGTGGTCCTGGTCAAGACAATCTCCTGAACTCCAAACTGAATGTCAGAACGGGAAAGAAAGATTTAAGCAATTTTGAGTGTGGCATGGTTGTTGGTGCCAGACGGGCCGGTCTAAGTATTTCACAGTCTGCTCTGTTACTGGGATTTTCACGCACAACCATTTCTAGGGTTTACAAAGAATGGTGTGAAAAGGGAAAAACATCCAGTATGCGGCAGTCCTGTGGGTGAAAATGCCTCGTTGATGCTAGAGGTCAGAGGAGAATGGGCCGACTGATTCAAGCTGATAGAAGAGCAAGCTGAGCATTGTTTCTGACCATGTCCATCCCTTTATGACCACCATGTACCCATCCTCTGATGGCTACTTCCTAGCTAAGTCTAAAAAAGGTAGACAACAGACTGGCTGTTTTCTTGATGCACTTTTCATTGTCCTGTACTCCTGCCTTAGCTCTAAAAATGTCATTGTTCAAAGCTAACAGCTAATCACTAGAGTCCACAGTAAGCCATGGTCCAGACCGGTGTGCGGTTTATGTTTGAATGTGGTGGAAAAACTGGACCAACGCAAGTCACCACAATGCTCTCAGAAAAACACAACAAAAAAGAGTGAGTACATGTCATTCTAGTAAAACACATTCATTATCATTCTAATGTGGTCATTTAGAATTGTGGTATGGGTACCAGTAATTAGAAGCTGGTTCTTTTTAGTAGTAAGTGGAAATCACCAACATTTTTTAGGATGACCAATAAACTTAACTAAAATATATTTGTTTTTATTGTCGCTTTATTATATTTGTGTCTTTACTCCAAATGTGAATAAGTTATAAGAAGAATAGATAAAGGGCAATAATAATAATCTTATTCATTTAGGAATTCTCTTGTCTGCTGTGTAGACTATTGTACGTATTTAAAGACATAATAAGCAGGATTTTTAATGAATAGTAAAATGAACTGTAACACGTTGGAAATCATTTTATTTCCTGTGGCCTACTTGAACAACGTGGAGGTCAATGTATCGGTAAAAAAACTACTATTGCCTGCATTTCACCATTGTAATCCTTTGTTTACACAGGTGGTACATTTTTGGGTGTTTAGCTCAGAAAAAAAACTATTTAAAAAGTGGCAAGAGTTCATTTATAACCCAGAATAAACTGAACTTGACTTTGAAAAAATGAAACAAAACCTTTACAGAATTAATAGGAATTCAAGAATATATACCCAGTTCAGAGTGAATCTTCTCCTGAAGCCCTACAGTTCTATGAGGTGTGTAGGCACTGCTCTGCCGTGGTCCTACATATATACCCAGTTCAGAGTGAATCTTCTCCTGAAGCCCTACAGTTCTATGAGGTGTGTAGGCACTGCTCTGCCGTGGTCCTACATATATACCCAGTTCAGAGTGAATCTTCTCCTGAAGCCCTACAGTTCTATGAGGTGTGTAGGCACTGTGGTCCTACTGAAGGAGGGCGTTGGCGCCGACAGTCCGCTTGAACAAACACCTGTGACTTGGACAGACACTATTATTGTGAAACTTGGCTCCAAATATATGAGCACATCTTCCTCACACGGCTGTGCACCTCTTGTTTGCTCTGTGTAACTCAAAAGGATAAACTCGAGGAATAACAGTTTGTCTGCACCTAGCTAGGTTAGCTGGTACATGTGTGAGTCGAAGTTTGTCTAATTCAATATTGAGCAATAGGTAGGTTAGCTGTAAAGGAAACTAGCTAAACACAAGAAACAGTCGATATCCTTTAAACAAAGTTGTTACAAAACTACCCATCATTAATATTCAAACAGGGTAAACTGTAAAAACGTGATTAATAAAAGTTTAAATCATCGAACATCTCGCGTGAACTGGCGGAATTAAATGAGAAAAATCTTTCAAGAGCTCGTGAGACGTCCTACCTGTTAGAGCCGGTTAAAGCCTACTTGTCCCTTGTCTCTGTGGTTCAAGGTAACACCACGAAAAACAGCTGAAAAGTCGGTCCGCTGGTCCCTCCCAGTGTGCTGCCTCTCCTCCATGTCCCCTCTCCTCCTCCCTGCCTCCTTTCCTCCTCCCTGCCTCCTCCCTGCCTCACTGAGGGACGAGTTCACACAAGTACTCCCCGCCCCGGGCTGGGGGCTCACATCCCGCTATCTGCCCAGCATTCTTTGGATACCGACGCGAGCTGATACACCTGGCTCCAGTCAGGCGGTTGGTAGGTAGGCCTATGTCACGGAACATAAGGTAACACTTTTACATTTTAAAGTACTAGTAACACCACTGCTGCTGGGTTAAAGCTTGAGTAGGCAGATAATTCATACTACTGTCCCTTCTATACCTGCTCACTCTGGTTTAAGTTAAAACGGTCTGTCTTTACAAAAATGACACAAGATGTACTAAGATGTTTTGGGAAAATAATAGTTTTGTTTTTATCCAATAATCCAAATTGGAAACAACGTTTATAAACATTGGAATAGGGAAATGCAATTTTTACACTAGTGTTTCAACACTTTTTCAGAAGAGACGCCAGTGTCAGCAACTGGAGGCTGTAACCAGAGGAAGAGCAGGGGTGCCCCAATCAAGGCCAGTGGTTGTCATGTTTTTCAACTGAAGGTGCCTGATTTAATCAGCAATAATGGTTGAGCATACTTAAACATTGGCCTAATGCATTAAAGAGGAGCCACTGGGTTTATATATCCCATAAACAGCCTACAGTGCCCTCACTCATGGTTCACGCATTAACGTCAAAGATTAAAGGGTCTTAAAAAAACATTTCCTCACTTTATAAGTCCACAACTCGTCTGACTTTTGAAAGTGCTGCGTCAAACAGCATAAGTTTGGGTCAAAAGGTTAAGTTTGCAGGGCTCTAATTAGGCGCTACCTGGTCAAAACAAAATGGAGGATTTCTTTCAATTGAATACTAAAGGTTTTTGTGTTTGGCCCATGGTCCACTACTACTGTAGATTTTCATTTTGGAACACTGTGCTAGAGCTTGGAGCAACTCATATTTTAACTAGTAATTTGTCTGCCTTTTTGGAAAATTTAAAAACAATAGTTTTCGGTAACACAACTAATAAACTAGTTTAGGTTATTAGCTGGTTAACTTCCAACTTTGTAGTCATAGTTTACTCTTTCTTCAAAATGCACAGAAGTTACATTCCCTAAAGAAAATATTTTTGTAAAAACTTTAGGTCTGCTATCTTTATAATGAATTGTACTGTACCCTTTAACACCGAATACACAAGTTCAACACTTACTAACTATGCACTTATAGTCTTACAATGACACATACAGACACACACAAACCAAGCACAAACAAACCCCTGAGTAGTAGGTCTATAGTCCCAGCACGTTTGTTAATGATGAGTCATCAGAGTTTAGCTTTCTTACTGAAAAAAACTGAATGTGGAAGCTTTTCTATAACGTCTGAGCTAGAATGCTCGGAGAACCTTGTCCGACAACAACAATAGTGTGATATGCTTTTACGAGGCTGGAGTTAATTATAAACCAAACATGAGCTGAGTTGAAGAAAGTGGGCCTTTGTCGCTCACAGATAAACTCACAGTGACCTTCTACACTAAAACAGGCAGAATTTCAGTGCGGGGGTCTGCCTACCTGCGCTTACTCTCCTGACAGGGGTCTTTGTCACTGTTGTCTTCTGTCAGGGGCCGGAGCTGGGAGCAGGAGGCGGAGAGGCTTTGTTTTTTGTCGGCTCGATAAAGGTGGGGCAAGAGGCTCTGGCGAAACAGATCTTGTCTTGGTTTCACCTGCAGGAAACGGTCGGGACACAAACAGTAACACAAACAGATCTGCGCTAGAGATTTGAAAGTATTTAGGTATTAGTGGCTGGAGCAGTCTAAATCTGCTCTCATGTTACAGAATTTTACAATGATTAAGTAAGTTTAAGTATTCTAATGGAAGTATTAGAATTTTTATTTTGTTTTGTTTTTAGTTTTTGTGACAATTTTGTGAATGGACTGTGAGCAGTGTGTGTGAGTTGACTGATTGGTGCTGGTCCATGATTGTCCAAGACAAATTTCAAATTTGTAAAGAAAAATACAAGATTCAAAATACAAGGTATATATTGGTCAAAGCAGGAGCTGAATAACTGTAACTTGTCGCAATTGAAACGTCGCAAAAAAAAAAATGTAGACCTTATTTGTACCTAATTCTAGTCCGGGTTCAGCCCTAGTTCATTCCATAACCTGGTCCTGGTTCAGTCACCTTATTCATTATTCATTATTGCGTGTTTTCATAAATTGTGTAGCCTACACATACATATAAACAAAGTGAAAAGTTTGGTCTGACCAGTTCCATGGATGATCCCAGGGAGTGTTTTCGGCTGACCGTGCGCTCCACATGGAGCCCTAAAAGACAATACAGTTCAGATAAAATATATGTTGAAAATATAATGTAATACTTTACCCTAACCCCTTCTGACTGTAGCTGAGGCTGTTTAGCCATTGCCCGTTATTTAATTTCTTCTACTTTTGTAAGAATAATTTATAGTGATACAGTTAGACCACCTTTTGCCACACTTGCCCCTCACCATTACTTAAAGCTATATGGTAACCTGTATAAGTCACCATATAGCTATAAGAAAAATAGATTTGAAAAGGCTCAAATAGTGCTTTGTTTAAACCCTGGTATTTGAAATATTCTCAAATTTAAACATACATATAACATATGCATTTATCTTCTTAATATTTATGTACAATACAATTTCAGAACACTCTGTTATTTATGGAATTTGGACCCTGTGGCTGTTCTAGTAAAGTGCAAAGAACTAACTAACTAAGAACCATCTAGGGTTCCCACTAGAAAACATAATTCAATTTTAAAGAGCTTCAACATACATGTCATAAAATTACTCTATTTTCTAGTATTCTTATACCTTTTCAATGAGAAAACGTATGGTCCCAGTCCCTAAATCTCTTTTCTATGCCCTCACAAATTACATTTTACCAGTTGATATCTTTGCATTTTAACTTCTGGAAAGGTCTTGGAAGTTGTTTGACATAAGAAATCTTGCAATTCCCTTTAGGACTTTGTTCTCATGCCCGAGAAGTTTAAGAATGGACTTAAAGTGTGCTTTTAACTGAAATGTACTAAGTTACAACAAAGTACATGGACAGCCTGATAATATCATATTGTAAAACTAAAACATAAAAATAATGTTTATAGAGTTCTGGAGTCCTTGTAAATACACTGTTTTTAATTTTTTTTTAATAAAACGAGCAGTGCCCCATCAATAGGGTTGCACTCTAGAATGTAGAAACTTTGATAAAAACTGTATGCAGGCCGTTAGTGACCTGTGTTTGGGTTGAGTGTCTGTCTGTGTCGTTCCAGCTGGCTGAGGATGGTCTCTCTGTGAGCCAGCTTCTCCACTCCAGCCTCCTTAAGCTCTTCAGCCGTCACATTCAGTAAACCCTGCACAACATGAAGGAAACAAAGACCAAATGGATCCGCTGAATGTCAAGTGCAGTGATTACAAGACGCACATCTGTTCAGAGACTTACCTCCAAACTATAATATTCATTCTCCAGGGTCTTGGTGTACTGAGGAAGGCCCATTTGTTTCAGCCACCACGCAATGGAACGGTTACTCATGTCTGGACACCAGGCAGGACCTCGACTGTGAGAAACAATACAGATTTAGACCAGGGTAATGCCTTTTTAATGAAGACAATATTATAATCAAAATGAAATGTAGTTGTAATGTTCATGGTCTATATTTTCCTTAACTCCTAGTGGCCTACAGAATTAAGTTAATTTTCCATTATTCCATAAGATTTTTTTCTCAGCTTCAGCCATAAGTTTCAAATATATATAAATATCCATTTCATATAAAAATTATTTTATGCAAAGTTTCAACACAATGTATTAATAAGAATGGCCTTAAGTCAATTATTTCTGCTTCTTCAGCATCCCATTTGTTATTTAGACGCCCTTTTATAGCTCACTCTTGTGAAAATATTTTTTTAAATGTGACAGGTGTACATTACTTGTTTTCTTTCAGCAGTCACATTTTCTATTGCTTTAAAAAATGGATTGTTATTCTTGCTAAAACTAAAAAAGAAACAATTGAATTTGATTTAAAATGGTGTCACATTGCATGAGATTCTGTCACACCGCAGAACAAATGTTAATAGTAAAAATAAATTTTAAATACTTATGGAGCAATAAAATTGCATTGGTTTGAAATAGTAGATACATAAGTTTATTTAAATAATAACTGCAAAAGAAATGAAAATGTTAAATGTTGGCATACATTTATGACGCCATTTTGGAAAGAATTGTTTTAAATCTTATTGAAAACTGTTAATACATTTTAATATTCAGCATAATTTTTAAAACAACTAAAGATGTGAATACTTTGCAATATGACAAATTAATTTGTCTATTTTAATACAGCTCTGATCTGCTCTGACTAATCTAATATTAATGAAGATTCCTAAAACATGTGACTGTGTGTACGTCTGTTCCCCTCAGACCAAACTAATGATGGTGAATAAACTGAAACTGAAAATAATCTGTGGGTACACACAACAGAGCACATCAGTGTTTATGACCCACACCTTTGTGAGAAGTGTGTGTGCCGCTTACTCAAACCAAGGTTGTACTATTCGGACTAATTCACACAACATTTCTCCTTTTTTGCTCATCTTAAAATGGATAGAAAACATTCCATTTAGAATTTAAATTATAAAACAGTGGAACAAATGTCTTTTGAATCCAGAATTGTAAAACAGCAGGTATGTAGTGTCATGTAAAAAGCAGTGACTTGTGTACGTCACACCGCAGGACATTTACTACATCAGAGCCATGTAAAATCCTTTTTACATATGTTTCATATGTCAGCTTTGCTTCCTGAATAAATACACTCTTTATAACCTTAGAAAAAATCATAATACTGATCCAAGATGGCGCCGCTGTGTCCGGCCGCCGTCCAGGTCGCTCCGCTTAGATTGTGTTCTTATTTACTTTTTTACCTACTTTTGCTTTCTCTTTTTACACACATTACCTCTGCACTGATTTCATACGAAAAGGTGATACTTTTGGACATTGGACACCGCTTCACTGACCTGTTTCACAACACTTTATCCTCCAACCCGTCGTGGCCACCTGAGATTCTCTGGAACGCCGAGATGAACAATGGTTACCTGAATAGCCACCCGAGGCGACGGAACAAGAAACACCGCGGGAGACGTGCTGGGATTCGCAACAGACTGAGGAAAAGAGCACACAGCCCTCCTTTACCGAGCATTTTGCTCGCCAATGTCCAGTCTCTGGAGAATAAGATGGATGATCTTAGAGTCTTAGAAACTTCCAACGGGACATTAGGGACTGTAACATCCTTTGTTTGTCTGAAACGTGGCTCACGCCCTGGGTCCCGGACGCTGCTGTAACGCCGTCTGAAAGCTTCTCTGTTTTACGGATGGACAGGACAGCCGAGGCCGGCAAATCCAAGGGCGGGGGAGTTTGTTTCATGATTAACAAGAAATGGTGTGACCCCAGGAATATCTCCACTCTGTCGCGCTCCTGCTCGCCTCATCTGGAACACCTATCCATTATTTGCCGCCCATCCTATCTGCCTCGGGAGTTTTCATCGATCATCATAACTGCTGTTTACATCCCTCCACAAGCAGACACTGGCTTGGCTTTGTCTGAGCTTCACGATGCGCTCAGCGGCAACATCAACAAACATCCTGACGCTACTATCATCGCTGGGGACTTTAACAAAGCCAAACTCAGGAAAGTCATGCCTAATTTTCATCAACACGTATCCTGTCCAACCATTGCTACACTCAGTTTAAGAATGCCTACAAAGCTCGCTCACTACCGGCTTTCGGCAAATCGGACCATGCCGCCATTTTCCTCACACCGAATATAAACAACGGCTCGCTTCAAGAACCTCCGGTGCAGAGGGTGGTGACGCGTTGGTCCGCCCAATCAGAAGCAACGTTACAGGCGGCTCTCGATGACGTAGACTGGGTCATGTTTCGCGCAAGCTCATTGGACGTCAGCGAGTTCACGGATGTAGCGTTAAGCTTTGTAAACACGCTAGCCGAACAAGCTACGGACACAATAACTATAAGGTCATTCTCCAATCAGAAACCGTGGGTGGACAGATCAATCCGTGCAGCAATAAACAAAAGCACTGCTGCTTACAACGCCGGCCTTCTGTCGGGAAACATGAGCGAGTACAAAGCATCGTGCTATGCTCTCCGACACGCAGTAAGTGCCGCAAAACACAGACACAGGGAACGCATTGAGTCACATTTCCAGCTAAATGACTCGACGCATGTGGCAAGGACTAAGGACCATCTGTGACTTTGGAAATAAATCCTCTACAGAGGTGAGAGCAGATCCGTCGCTGGCTGACGAGCTTAACACTTTCACGGCCGCTCAAAGCAATCGGCAGTGTGAGTCTGCCGATCAGCGCGTCAGGAAGCAGCAGTCAGAGCAGCGATCATCATGCGATCACCGTGTCGGAGGACGAGGTTCGGAGGGCACTAAAGCGAGTGAATGTAAGGAAAGCAGCTGGACCTGATGGGATTTCTGGCCGTGTTCTGCGGTCCTGCGCTGATCAGCTCGCTGGTTTGTTTACATCCATCTTTAATGAGTCTTGCCACATCGGTGGTTCCCACCTCATTCAAAAAATCGACCATCATCCCTGTGCCTAAAAACAATAAACCCTCTTGTCTAAATGACTATCCAGTTGCCCTCACATCAATAGTCATGAAGGTCTTTGAGGGACTGGTTAAAAACGTCATCTGCTCCTCCATCCCGGATACTTTGGACCCTTCAGTTTGCTTATCGCCCAAACAGATCCACAGATGATGCCATCTCTCACATCCTGCACTCTTCTCTCTCACACATTGACAGCAATAACAGGAACTATGTAAGACTGCTATTTATTGACTATAGCTCAGCTTTTAATACTATAGTCCCCATAAAGCTAGCTTCAAAACTCATAGACCTCGGACTGAATCCTCCACTCTGCAACTGGATCCTTGATTTCCTCACCGGCAGACCTCAAGTGGTGAAACTAGGCCAGTACACCTCCAGCTCCATCACCCTGAACGTAGGAGCCCCACAGGGCTGTGTCCTGAGTCCCCTGCTCTACTCTCTACACACACGACTGCGTGTCCTCGCACAGCTCCACATCCATTATCAAATTCGCTGATGATACTGTGGTTCTGGGCCTCATTCACAACAATAATGAGACCGCATACTTGGATGAGGTAGAGAAATTAACATCATGGTGCCAGGACAACTGCCTCTCTCTGAATGTGAGCAAAACAAAAGAACTGATTGTAGACTTCAGGAAGACGCAGCAGCAGCCCTACACTCCTCTCATGATAAGCGGGACCCCTGTGGAGAGGGTGAGTAGCTTTAAGTACCTTGGTGTAAACATCTCTGAGGACCTGACTTGGACTACTCACACTCAAACACAGGTTAAAGCCAGGCAAAGACTGTACTATCTGCGACAGCTGAGGAAATTCAGGGTCTCACCAGCAATCCTGAAAACTTTCTATTCTGGAGCTATAGAAAGTGTATTGACTCAATGTATCTCTGTGTGGTATGGGAACAGCTCCAGTCAAGACTGCAAAGCCCTGCAGAGAGTTGTGCGCTTAGCTGAGCGCATTTCAGGGTCTGCTCTCCCCTCTCTGCAGGACATCTACCACAAACGCTGCAGAAGTAGAGCTGCAAAAATCATCAAAGACTCCACCCACCCCAGTAATCATATTTTCACTCTGCTGCCATCTGGTAAGCGCTACCGCAGCCTGATGGCAAAAACCGAGAGACTCAGTAGGAGTTTTTTCCCACAGGCCATCAGGCTCTTGAACTCTAAACCAGCTACCTCACACTGACGCACTGACAGTGTCACCTTGTTTTTGCACATTTGACTCTTGCACCTTCCTGTATATCTTAATATTTAAGACCACAGCTAAATGCATATATGCACACTGTACATCCCTGTACATTTTTTAATATTTAAGTCTACAGTTTACATTCATGTACATTATTTTGCGATCTAGATTTATTCCCACATTACACATTTTTTATATTTACACATTTTTTATATTTTATTCTTATATTTTTTATTGTTTACTTTTATTTCATTCTTACATAGCTACATTTATGTATATTTTCATCTGAGTGTTTTCCTTAATAATTGCACTGTCCATGGAGCGGACCTGACTCACATTTCACTGCTGGTTATATATGCTGTATATAATTTTGTATGTGACGAATAAAAATCTTGAATCTTGAATCTTGAATATCAATCATAGAATTATAATGTTCTTTAAATACAATAGGCATCATGCTTGGGTATAAAAAGAGTCTCTCTCGACTTTCGGTTTGGCACCCGATGGAGTGAGACGGATGGATTCGTGCGCTCCTGCATAATTTATTAAAAATAACCCCCAGGGTGTCGGACGGACTCGTTGTGAACGTATTTCGCTTTTGTCTATTTTCTCCAACTCAAACACTGATATGCCTCCAAAACCCAAACCTGCACATGACTCAGTACCGTCGCGGGCGCGGCCTGTTTCTGAGGCTGCGTCCTCGGACTCCGTGCCCTCCTCCCTGGGGCGGTGCCGCTGGCCCCCTGGGCATGTCGCCAGTAGATTTTAGGGCTGAATTGCGGTCTGCCCTTCAAGAACAAATGACCGATTTTAAGAAAGAGCTCCAGCTTGCTATGGCTGAGAGCATGAGGCAAATGCAATCAGAACTGCCGAATGTAAAGACGGAGCTAAGTGCTAGCTTATCTGCTATCAACATGGAGGTCACCACATTAAAGAGCACTGTAAGTGACATGGAAGGCTCCTTATCGGCCTGCACGGCTGATGTAACCTCACTTCAAAATAAAGTGGAGAGACTTTTAGCCCAGTGTAATTCTCTAGAGAATAAATGTGAAGACCTAGAGGCGAGGTCCCGCCGCAATAACATACGAATTATAGGGCTACCAGAGGACCATGGCCCGATCACTGTACTCATGATCTCCGCCATGCTTAAGAAGGCCTTCGACCTTACTGAAGAGCCTGTTGTGGACCGCGCACTTCGCTCACTACAACCTAAACCTAAACCCGGCGAACGTCCCCGGCCTATTATTGCAAGATTACACTACTATACAGACTGTGTGGACATTTTAAAACGAGCAAGAACTCAGCAACGGGTCAAGATCAAAGACACGTTCATCTCTGTTTTTCCTGACTTGACAACAAAAATCGCTTAATATTTGTAATTAGTATTTTATAAATGCCCTGTAATTGATATATATTAGTGTTTTGCAGGAGCCCTGTTTGAGTTTATTGCACTAAGAAGGTTACCGTTGGGCCTAAAGCCTGAAGTTGGGACTGTTCCTCCACTGCACTGGTGCCCTATCATTTGGGGATGGGGCAGTGGTAGGTACTACGGGGGGGCAGTTAAGCGGTCGAGAGTGTTCTCTCATCTGAAACGATTAAAGCCTGATGTTGTTTTTTTTACAGGAAACGCATATGAGAACCAAAGATCAAGTCAGACTGAAATGTCCCTGGGTTGCTCAAGTGTTCCATTCTAGTTTCAACTCTAAGGCCAGAGGGGTTGCAATCCTGATTGGTAAATCATCTCCATTCACACCGTCCAAAATGATCTCGGATAAGGAGGGAAGGTATTTGATTATTTTAGGGACTCTATTTCATACTCCTGTTTTAATGGTAAATGTTTACGCTCCAAAAATAATATATATATATATATATATATATATATATATATATATATAACTGATGCCGAAGGCCTGGCTAGTTCGGACAGTAACACGACGCTTCACCCCCCGGGCGCACGATGGCCCTTTTCTGGAGAGTGTACACGGCGGCCATCTTGGAGGCGACACGAGTCATCAGCATCGACAGGGCTCTGAAGAATCTTTGGACTTCTTGTCGCTAAGATCTGGTACCAATCACGACTCCCAGGGTGAGTCTAAACGTGGCACATAAGTTGGCGTCATAAGTTTACTGTCTAAACATAAGAGCCTTGGCCCAGGAGCCGTCATCTAAGTTCCAGTTAAAAGCTCCCTAAAAGCCCCTCGGTAATAACGGAGTCCAATAATCAATACTTCCTTTGTTTCACAAACCCTGTGAATGTTCATTCCTGTGTTTACCCCTTTTGTGTTTATCCTTTCCATGTTCCCATTTTATTCACCATTATCGATTTGTGTAATTTTTAATAAAATCCCATAAAAGACATTAATGTTTCTCTGTTTATATTAAGAAATATTCCAAAACCAGAAGAATTCTCTTCCTTTTAGATTAATGAGACTAGATTAAACAGTTTCTTTGGACCTGTCCAAAATCAGAGTGGTGCCCCTTTTAATCAGAAATTAATTCTAATAAATTAATATTAATATCAAAGTTAATTATTAAAATGATTAAAATTAATCTGATATATGTTTATAAACATACTCTCATACGCTACATAGAACAACACATGCTCCCATCCAGACGTCGTCTCTTTCAGGGAAGACCTTGCATTTTCCAACATGACAATGACCACATCCTGCATCAGTTACAACATCATGGTTAAGTAGAAGAAGGATCCGGTTCTGAAATGGCCAGATCTTTCACTCATTAGTTAGTAAGGAATTATTGACTATATCAGTGAGTTGTGGAAACAAACTGCTTAGTACTGATTTTAGAAATCTAGTGGGTAAAACATCGAGGCAGCAGGTGGATGAACTCAGGCTGGAGACAGTTTTTTCAATTGTTCTGTCATTAATTTGTGTAAAATGAGTTAAACCAACCAAGTGTCTCCTGGGTGGCTGCAGTGTTGTTTTATGCTCTTTGGACTGTAGCATGTTTAATGCCTTGAACCTTGTCGTTGAAAAACAATGCAAACTCATTGCATTTAGTGGTGGAAACTAATTCTGGTGGAAATGGAGCTGGAGGGTTTGTTAATCTGTTCACTGTAGCAAACAGGACACGCAGGTTGTTACTATTGTTGTTGATGATCTCTGAGAAGATTATTTCTCTTGCTTTTTGCAAAGTTTGATTGAAAACATGCAAATTTTCTTTGTATACCTCATAATGAATTAATAGTTTCGATTTACGCCATTTTCTTTCGGCATTCCCTTTTCTGTGCCCTGACAGAGTGAGCATTGCTCCATGAAGCCTTCTGCCTCGTCCTGATCACTTTAACCTTAACAGGAGCAATGGTGTCCATAACATTTAAAACACCTGAAGTATAACAATTCAACAAATCATCAACCTGACCTGATGAGGCATTTTCAAACCTGATTGCCTCCATAAACTGTGTCCTGGTGTTATCGTTAATGTATCTCTTTTTTACAACAGTAGGTCCAACAGCAACTTTTGGAATTATGGACAGATGAAAAAAGACACACGAATGATCAGATAGAGCAACATCAATCACAGTGACATCTGAAATATGAACACCTTTAGTAATGACCAGGTCCAGAGTGTGACCTCTGTTATGGGTCGGCTCATTAACATGCTGACAAAGACCAAAAGAATAGTAGAAAGTTCTTTGGCATTTCTGTCTACTTTTAATGTTTTTGAGCAAACGGTGGATCAGGACAGTTTCCCAGCGCAGTGACAACACTGAGGTGGGGCTTCTGCCTCCCCCTCACGACACCGCGATGAAGGGGTGTGGACCATGGCTTCAAGTTAGTGGCTGCTGTGCATCAAATTAAACTGAGCCAGTGCTTAATTTGTGGGGAACACGGGGGAACATATTTCCCAAGCTCCTAAATCGGGACTAGAACCTACAGTGGCAAGAAAAAGTATGTGAAGTATGTAAAAATAATTACACAAAACAATTCAGATTTTACATGTCTTTACTGAGAACAACCAAAAAAAAACTCATAGTGCTCGTGGTTCTATCCTTGAGTTAATGACCTCAACAAAGCTAACTAGAGTCAGGTTTTAGCACACCTGGAGTCTTGTTAAGATAATACAGCTACTTTGACTGATAAAAACCCCTCAAATCTTTGGAGTTTGCTCTGCACAAGAAGAACACGCTTATTTGAGCCATGTCTCGCCAAAAAGAGCTTTCAGAGGAGCTACGATCAAGAATTGTTGCTTTACATAAAGCTGAAGAGGGTTATAAAGTTATTTCAAAGACTTTAGAAATTAGTCAAACAATCTACAAACGTTGTTGGAGACGCTTTGGGACTGTTGATACTCTACAAAGAAGTGGGCGTTCAGTTAAAATGACTATCATGAGTCTTCAATACGTAAAACACTGAACAAGCAGGAAATCCACTGCAGGACACCACGAAGGAAGCCACTGCTTAATAAAAAGAACATTGTTGCATGCCTGAAGTTTGCAAAAGAGCACATTGACACTCCACAGCAGTATTGGCAAAATGTTTTGTGGACTGATGAAACTAAGATTGAACCGTTTGGAAAAAAAACACACAGCGCTACATCTGGTGTAGAAAGGGCACGGCATTTTATCATTAAAACATCATCCCATCTGTAAAGTCTGGTGGAGGAAACATCATGATTTGGGCCTGCTTTGCTCCATCAGGGCCTGGCCAGCTTCAGTCATTGAGGGGAAGATGAATTCCCAAGTATATCAGACAATTCTTCAGGACAATGTGAGGATGTGTGTACGTCAGCTGAAACTGTAGAAGGTGATGCAACAGGACAACGACCCAAAACACCGGAGCAAGTCCACAACAAAATAACTACAGAAAAACAAAATCCGCCGTTTGGAGTGGCCAAGTCAGAGCCCAGACCTTAACCCAATAGAGATGCTATGGATTGACTTGAAGAGGGCCAAACACATGAGACGTCCAAAGAATATGACAGAGCTGTAGCAACTCTACCAGGAAGAAGCTTACTCCCTGAACTGGAGTGACCCAGTGAGTGACCCTCACTAAATGTCACGGACTGACAATTTATGCTTTAAACCCCTTTCTACAGACTCTCAGAAAGTGTTTGCTTTACTGAAGAAGACCCGGTTATTGCTAATTCGTAGCAGATGGCCAGTTGTTTTCCTAAGGACAGAAACCCCAGGAGTAACCCTAATTAATGACTTTGTTTTGTCCCATTCCGAAGCAGATCAAGGTGGTATCTCCAACCAACTAGACTCGCCGGCCCCAGTATCCGACAGTTATGGCTCTTTGAAATACGATTTTGTGTATTGAAGCTAGCCAGACACTAATGAAAAGACGCTTTGATGTCAAGGACTCTGAGCTTTCTGGATGGTACCATACTGCCATCTGGTGACAGTATGGATGGAGTTTCTCATCCCACAAATGTTTAGTGACTCATGCCAATAAAAGTGTGTATTAAAGTATTGTGTTAAATGTGTTGATCTTTGTTATGCTCCTTACAGGATCCAGAGTCATAACGAGAAGAATTGACCCCTCTTCCATAACTCTCACAAGTTTACAGTTAATAAAAATAATATATACAATTTTGATAATAAAAATATTAGTTGATAATTTACCCAAATTAATAAATTAATATTTCTATTATATTACATAACTAAGACGCTACAGCCTCCAAGCGTTGATTATTTTTGTAAGACACTCTTTTGACGTCATCTCCAGGAGACGGAGGGCAATTTGTAGTAGTTTAACCAGTTATTAATTCTAAGGGTTCACTTACTTTTTCCAACTTTTTGAATGTTGAATGAGTGTGTTCAATAAAGATACGAAACATCAGAATTTGTTTGTGTAATGTAGTGTATTATGTTTGTCAATCCCCTTGACTCAGATGAAAATCAGATCACATTTTAAGAGAAATCTATTTAGAAAATCATGAAATTCCAAAAAGTTCACATATTTGTATTTGACTGGATACGGCATCAATATATATATATATATATATATTTATTTTTTAACGTAAAAGTTGTGAAACTCTGGTTCATAACTCAGCTTGTAGAAATGGGCAATTAGTTTGTTCAAATGGAATCATACAAAAAGCTAATTACCTTTTTTTTCCTTACTGGGGGAATAAGCTACTTCCCCTAAATATTCTCTCTGTGTTCCCCCACCTTCAGCTTTACAAATTAAGCGCTGAACTAAGTCTATCTTTCACTATCTTTAAGTGTGTTTTGCTTTTTGAACCCCAACTGATTGTTTACTCGGGTGATATAACTTAGCATTAGCGTTATATCACCCAAGCAGCCCATGACAAAAGACAAAATAATTAGATTGCTGTGTTATATAGACGGTATCAATAATAACACACAAAATCATCTAAACGCTATACTTTTAGCACATGGTCCTAAACTATTGTTAAAGAGGACTGTAATATGGAATATTTTCAAAGTGCTAGTGTGTAGACATTTAAAAGCTCTGATAAATAGACAGGGGTCATCCCATGCAAACCTTTTAAAAACAAGCCTATTCTAAAAAACTGGAAGCCAGAGCAATGAGCAAAGGACTGGTGATGTGATGGCACACTTCAGATTCAGATACAATTTGACACTATAGTTTTTTAAACAGTTTCAGAATAATACCATAAATTAAATGTAAAAAGATTCAAGATTCAAGATTTTGTTTGCCACAATGCACAATCAAAACAGAACTATCTACAGCGCTTTACTTTTTCCACATTTTGTTAGGTTACAGACTTAATCCATAATTAATTAAATTGATTATTTTCTCAAAATTCTTCAAACAATAACCCATAATAACAACGTGGAAGAAGTATAAAATAAAAAACATTCATAAATATTCACAGCCTTTGCCATGACACTCAAAACTGAGCAATGAGGGGCAGAAGAGCCTTAGACAGGGAGGTGACCAAGAACCCGATGGTCACTCTGACAGAGCGTGTCTCTGTGGAGAGAGGAGAACTTTCCAGAAGAACAACCATCTCTGCAGCACTCCACCAATCAGGCCTGTATGGTAGAGTGGTGGACAGAAGCCACTCCTCAGAAAAAGGCACATGGCAGTTTGCAAATACGCACCTGTGAAGCATGTTTTTTTTATTTAACCTTTATTTAACCAGGATAGTCCCTGGATAGTGGTGGTGGCAGCATCAGGCTGTGGGGATGTTTTTCAGTGGCAGGAACTGGGAGACTAGTCAGGATCAACAGAAAGATGAATGCAGCAATGTACAGAGACATTCTTGCTGAAAACCTGCTCCACAGCGCTCTGTACCTCAGACTGGGACGAAGGGTCATATTCCAACAGAAGAACGACCTTAAGCACACAGCAAAGATAACAAATGAATGGCTACAGGACAACTCAGTGAGTGGTCCAGCCAGAGCCCAGAACCCAATTGAACATCTCTGGAGAGATGTGAAAATGATTGTGCACCGACGCTCACCATCCAACCTGATGGAGCTTGAGAGGTTGGGCGGGGATACCGAGGCGTTCCCAGGCCAACCGAGAGACAGAGTTCCTCCAGCGTGTCGTAGGTCTTCCCTGGGGTCCCCTCCCGGTGGGACATGCCCGAAACACCTCCCTAGGGAGGTGTCCAGGAGGCATCCGAAACCAGTGTTGTGCCTGAACGCGTTCATTGAACGATAGTTCATGAACTCGTTCATATTTTGGGCGAACGTGAACTGAACGTGTTGAATTACGGCCTGATGAACGTTACTGTGAACTCGTTCATTCTGGTGTCTGTGAACGGCACGCTCTCTCAGGTTAACTTCGTTCAATAGGGTGCCAGATTTCTATAGAGCCTTCCAGGCGAAAACCCGGCTAAAACACACCGCAAACGGGTCTTAATATGTAGCGGAAAAACACCAAACCTGGCAACACCAGCCACCGTCGCCCACGCATGCGTGAGTCATAAAAAAATTAAAAAAATAAAGCATGGAGGTGACAGCAGCATGTAGTAAGGCGTATGATCATTTAAATTCATTCATGTAACTTGTTTGTTGAACCTGCCTGGTCTATTTTTCCAGGATTCCAATATTCTGTTTTAGCATGTGGACAATGGAAAATTATTAAAATTTAAAAACGTTTTCACCTTAATGATTACTGTCCTGTTTTTCTTTGAATAATTCCTCATTAAAAAAGACCATTCAAGCAGCACGTTTGTCCTCATGTTCTTGAGAATGTACTGTAGGGTTGAAAGCTGCAGCTGCTACTAGTGTGGAGTGAATGGACAGCAACAAAGCATTAAAGCAACAATGTCCCCTCAATGCTAATGTAAACCCTGGTTGGATAAGGATTGAAAATTGGATATGAAAATTAAATCTAACGCATAGCTTCATTGTTAAAACTGATAAAATAATTGCTGTCTGTGATTCTACTGTATATGGGCTGTGGCAATAATTTTGAAAAATAATAGCTCGCAGCAACATATGGAAAAAAAGAACTATGAACTAGTTCATTTTTGGAATTGTGAACTTAGTTCAAAATTTTGAAGTTTGAACTGAACTGAACTAGTTCATTTTAAAATTTGTGAACTGAACTTTGAACTAGTTCTTGTAGAAAGTGAACTTTCCCAACACTGTCCGAAACAGATGCCCGAGCCACCTCACCTGGCTCCTCTCGATGTGGAGGAGCAGCGGCTCTACTTTGAGCTCCTCCCGAGTGACCGAGCTCCTCACCTTATCTCTAAGAGAGCACCCCCCCACCCTGCGGAGAAAGCTCATTTCGGCCGCTTGTATCCGGGATCTTGTTATTTCGGTCATGACAGACCGGTACATCACTCTCACATTAACCAGGGACACTTGTTGCCACAGTTGACCTGTACATGCATGTGTTTGGACGGTGGGAGGAAGCCGGAGTACCTGGACAGAACCCATGGTTACACAGGGAGGACATGCAGACTCCTCACAGAAAGACCGGAGTTGGCCGAGAATGTTCAAGGCGGCCGGGGTTCGAACTCATGACATTCTTGCTGTGAGGCAGGAGTGCTAACTACTCTGCAAAAAGGCATAAAAACATAATATAAAAAATATAAAGAAATAATTTTAAAAAAATGTATATCTATGGATAGGTTAGAAGTTTGTGAAAAGATTTGAAATGTATATATTACATTTTTATTACAAGTTTATGGGTCGGGACCATATTGGGCCCACTGGTAAAGAGTGTAAGTTTTTATGAATAAACTCTCATTGCTTCAAAAATAATAATACGTCAAAATCAGGGTTGTTATCCATTATTGACCTAGTCAAAGCTGTAGTAACCTCATCCCAAACAATTTACTTGGCACTTCATTTTTGGAAAATATTGCATATTTTGTGTTTTTTGATTGAAAAAAAATTTGAAATTCTTAGGACAAAACGTTTTTTTATTATTAAGTGATAAAAAACAGGAGCTGCTCTGTTTACTGCAAATTTCACTTTCAACAAGTTATTGCAAACAGTTTCTAGCATTGGGACAGAGTGTGTGGATGTTGATATTGAGAAAGTCTCATCCTCGTTTTTTTTATCAGATAGAGGTATCTAGACTAGAGCTGCACAATGGATAATTTATCTTTATCATTATTGCAATATCTGAATTGCAAACTTTGTGTATGGCATTAACGTTATGGTCCGTCATGTGACGGACACTGGTGTTTTGGATTCTTATATTTATCATGGAATCTTTAACCAAACGCAGCAGACTTACCTTTATTAAATGCCATATTATTACAGACAAGGCTTATTCCATTAAACATAAACTTAACAGTGATTATGTTAAATATCACTTAGTTACTCAGTTTGAAGTTTTAAACGTAGTTCTAATTTTGTTGCTGTTTAAAAGTGGCAAGTGTGCCTAACCTGGCACTGCCAGATACAACTGCTCCCAAGTCGTCTGCTCCACAGTTAGTGGCACATCATGGGACACAACATGCAGGTAAGGCCAGGGTTCAGACCATCAATACTAGAGCAGGACAAAACTCGCAAGAGTCCAGCTTCAGCTGGAATTATGACATGAGTTTGATGAAAACAAGTTCAAATAAATAAAATAATAGTAATCAATAAATAAAATCAAAGCAGGGCTGCACTTAAAGTTTAAAGAAAAAAACAGATGTCCTAAACTATGAGCAATAATGTTTTATCAATAAGGAAACTCAAGTGTGCTTCTCCCCAGCAGTGCTCACTTTGTCCTAACTGGGCTGTTGTAAAAACACAAAGTCATGTTAGATTAAAATATCTTTTGTATGGAGCTTTAAATGTCTATTTTCCACCAAAGACAAATGCAAAGAGTGTCATTATTATTATTATTATTATAATATGATTTAACATAGTTTAACCACTTTACCTTAACAAAAACCACCTAGACCACAAACTGAGTATTTGAAGTATAACTTACTCCGAGCCTCTCTATATAAATTTATATACTGTATTTTCATTTACAAACAAAGAGTAGGAGTTTGGAATCATTTATGCTGTTTTTTTATCACAGATATTTGTGCAGTGTCACATGTTTTCATAACGGGTTGTTGTTATGACACATCTTTAGCTCACCTGTCCCTATTGAGTAAACCATTAATGACTCATTACATGTTGCACCCACAATACAGTATGACACAGTTCTAAATGAATGCAGGACTGGGAATTATGATCAAGTACTTAATTTAGGGTCTCAACATGAACTCACCCAG
>CM044549.2:1592497-1612497 GCA_024416835.2 Perccottus glenii | reverse complement strand
ACTGGTGGTAAGTTGTCAAATGCGTCTACATTTTTACTGTTATAAGACACCTTTCCTCCATGTGACTGACAGATCTCAACCCACAGCAGCGTTTGTGTGTGCGTGTGTGCAGCGCGAATGCATTAGAGCGAGGGTGCGACTGAGAAAAAAGGAAGTTGCGGGATGAAGTTAAAAGCCTTCGACACAGTGCAGCCCTGCAGACACCCACCACGGAAGAAGAACGGTGCAGCGAGAGCACACAGCGGCAATGAGACGATGAGACACAGAGAAAGTGCGGCTGACAGAAACTGAAGGTAGGCTCAACGGCTTTGTCTTATTCATGTTAAAGTATACAGTTCATTCTGGGGTTAATTTCTTTGGAACAAGGGGTGTCTCGGACCTTCTCACATCGAGGGTTGTGTTGCTTGAAGTTATATTAAGCATGCGTTAAATCAAATGGTATGGTTACTTAAAATTGAGAGTAAAGACGTAAGAAAAATGTGTGTTTGTTGTGAATTCTGTAAGGCCTGTAGAATGTTTCACAGTCATTGTTAATTCTCACTGTAAATGTTTCTCTGCTTCACTGGTTACACTTCTTTTAATGTAGAGGAATAATTAACCCACTAAACAGAGCTTGGCCTGCTTTACAATGAGCCTCTTTGTGAGCTTTAGTAAAGTATGGGCTGTTCCCTCTGGGGCTTGAACATCTTTGTGGTTGCATCAAGAGACTTAAGTTTGAGAGTTCAGTGTGACAGCAGCGCTGATACTTTGCAAGTTTGCATTCCCTTTGCAAACCTGTCTGTGAAGGTTCTCAGTCATCCAGGTCATCTTGAAGAAACGGTTAAAGCAAAAGCATCTGGACATTTGCTTTAACCTTTTCTTTATTCCCTTTGTAAAACAATTTTACCACTTTGTTGTAAATTAGTCACTTTGTGCATGTGTAGGCCTTTAAAGGCCCTTTTGTTTTGACAATAAATGAAATAAATAAGTTATGTTCTTTATGGATACCAAGTGTATAAACATTACAAATATTTATGTTTAGTAGTAAGTCCTCTTTTGTCTACCTCACTTCAAGGCAACTGTGAGTTGAGTTTTTGGCAGAGATTTAAATAGAGAAACTAAAACCTGCCATGTTTGGTGCAGTTTAAACAAAGTCTTGATTGGTTCTGTTCCATTGGTTTGGTTTACTACACAGAGCAAAAAAAGAAGAGCAGAACAAGAGATCAAATGTTATAGAAGTGTTTGGTGCAGGGTCATAGTTTCAGGTCAGAGTTTTTCTGAAATAAAAACAAAAAAAAAACAAGAACTAACTGTGAAGTTGTTTGTTCTGTTGCAAAGTTTACATCAGTCCAGTCAGAGCTCCTCCCCACACACACTCAGTGACAGTGTCTCTGTCGGAAAATCTCTGAAAAAACAATCCCTCAACTTAGTTCAGTGGCATTTGAGCCTTGGACCTCAAAATGCCACTGAACTAAGTTTTTTTTTGTTTAGCTTAAAACTAAAAAAAGCATAAACACACCTAAAAGTAGCATGATAGTTTGGTGTCTGTAAAAGCTGAATGTGTTTACAGAGAACAACGATGGAGCTGTGGCGTCAGTGTGCAGTGTGGCTGATTGACTGCAGAGTTCTTCCAGAAAACCACCGTGTCACATGGGAGGGGGCACAGGTAAGTCTCCTTCTCTTAAACTCAAATTTACAGAATTGCCACACTTCTAGAAGGAAACGAGAGGTGTCTGTGGGTGTCCTCAGGTGTGCGAGCTGGCCCAGGCGCTGAGAGATGGAGTGTTGCTGTGCCAGCTGCTGAACAACCTGCTGCCTCATGTCGTCAACCTGAGAGAGATTAACCTGCGGCCTCAGATGTCTCAGGTAACCAACTATCACAGATGGATAGGAAAATATCATGATTTCTATCTGTTCACATCTGACACAAGGGCACACCTTATAAATTTAAAAAGTAAAGAATTCCTCTGTGTTTGATGTATACTGTACATATAACACCTCTGACTCTTTGGCCAAAACTGAACATTGTTTTCAGATTGTACACTCTGCAGTCCAAATGAAAACAATAAAGAGCATGCATTAGGGAAAAACAGTCAGTATGAAGAAAAAGTAATATTGAAAAGGGAAAAAAAATGTAACTTTCTCTGGACAGTTTTTTTTTTCCCTCTGTGTAATAGTTTACATGTTACACTTTACCTCACACACATAATCTTTCATTTAACCTCAGCATTTATTTTCAGTTCTTTTGCTGTTTGTCCTCCTGAGCCACCACAGCTCACTCTGTCAGCTCTAAACTCAGTGTGCTCTGCTGTCTGTCACACCATTAGCAGCAGTGTTTTCACAGGTTCAAAATCTCAAAGTGCCTGACAATTTCTTTTCAAAAGAAAGAATTTTTATCAAGAGTTTTGAAAATCTTGTTTAACCAGGAAAATATGCAAAGGGACAAAAAATGATTACTTTAATAATCACCTGATTGTTGGGTTCAGAGAATAGCATTATATTATGTTTTATTGAATGTAATTAACAGTGGTGTGACAGCAACACAGAGAAATATAAGGAAACTGTTTTTGTTTTTTTTATTAACCTTCTGGCACAATAAGCAAAAGAAAAAGGAAAGTGTGTCTATTACAAAAAGTCAGACTCACAGAAAGCAGCTTTAAGGAAATCCCTTAAGGTAATTTCAGATATATGTGTGACACCAATGTGAAACTCTGGGAAATCCCATGAGGTCGGGCACGATTAAGACACTCCTAATGATTAACTGAAAGTCAGGAGTCTGCTCACACATACAAGTAAAGAGCTGCTGGTGTTACACAAGAGCAGACTTACAGTATGTGTGTAACTGACAGAGTGCGCAGTGCTATCAGACATCGTCATTTCCCCTTTTCTCAAAATGGAGTTCCTCATTTCCCACTGCAGAACAGACAGAGACGCAGCTGCGAGTGGGACAGGAAGTGAACGGACCCGCGTGCACTCTAACTCTGCACTGTGCACTCACTGTGGCTTCGTTAGAAAACACATTAACAGTCCTTTTCTAATCAGAGCTTCAACTATCGACTGTAGAAGAACACTAACACTATCTACAGTGTTGTCCATGTAAATAAAATAAGGTGAAGTCTTAGAAATCATAAGAAGGTCCAACACATTTTAGAGTAACTTGTTGCTTTAACTTTTGCTTTATAGCTAGTGATGCAACAGAAGAGCCTATAAATGAAAATAAATAAAATCCTGCTCTTAGGCGCCCTAATGGAACGGTGATAAAACACTTATTTTAAAACCCTTGGCAACCTTTGTCACTAAAGAAACTCATGCCATACCCAGCCAACCAATAAGGAGCTCTCAGTAGCTCCATCAATAACATAAAAAAGATTAAGAAAACAACCCACATGTCAGATTTAGCCCCTTTTAGAATGATAAAATACTTATTTGAGTTTTAAAATGTCACAGTTGCACAAAGCATGACAAGTTATTGTTAGCTACTTATGGTAATGGACAGAAAGCTTCTGCAGAAGTGTTTAAGAGTATTTTGGGGTCTGGTTAACCACAGACAATAGTTGCAATTACAGTTCTGATAAACTATGACTCCAAATATTCAGTTAGCATTTTGTGACCTTTATAAAGAGGAGTAAAGATGAAACAAGTCAAGCCTTACTTCTACCTCTGTATGTCGATGTAAAGATTATCACTACTGGTCTCAGACAAACAGACCCAGACTAAACTCCACATAGAACCAATCAGAATTCAGGGGCAGTACCATCAGACGCACAAGAAACTGCCTCTGGACACACGCAATTTGAAAAACATACAACCAATCAGAGAATGCTTGCCCCTTTTAGATCAACTCAGGTAGCATTGGTTTAGGTGGAAGCAATGTTTTTAATAAGACACATAATAGATGTCTAAAAAGATGCTGACATGCTTGATTTGAAAAAAGAAAAAACGTTTCACTTCTCATTTTTTCAAGTGGAATGGTTTCGCTTCATATTCCTTTTGACCCACTCCAAAAGAAAGAAGGGTCTACAGTAGTTTTAAAGCCTGGGATAATAATTCTATCTCCACAGTTATTTTATTACATTCTGGCAGACAGTCAGTTGTGTGATGTTTAATTATTAATACTTCAAATGTGTCATGTCCTTGTAGTTCCTCTGCCTGAAGAATATCCGAACATTTCTGGGAGCTTGTCACGAGAAGTTTCACCTCAAAAAGAGTGAACTGTTCGAAGCCTTTGACCTGTTTGACGTTCGAGACTTTGCAAAGGTAATGTATGTGTGTCCATTTATTAGAAAGATGGTCCTGGAAGTAGCCTACAGACACCTACACAGCACTAACAGGAAGTAAAGGGTGTCTTCTAATTGAAGAGGCTGAGCGAGCATACGAAACGTGTATTTCACAGATTTCTTTCACTTTCGCTGCAGTGCATGGACAGCACTTTAGTCTGAAATGTCATGTACAAAATGGTTGTATTGAACACAAATAGTCTATAGATCATTTTAATTTTATTTGACATAAAACCAGGAGACAACAGAAAACAACGTATGCTTTACTGTGTGTTGTAGATAACGCATGTTTCCTAAAGAAGATGTAGTGCCCAGTCTCCGGGTCACAGTTTATGGGAGAGTGACAGTCGACTGGTTAGTTACAGTCTGTTTGACTCTGACTCTGACGATAAATGGCTTTAACCAACCACTAACTAGAAGTGAAAGAAAGTGTTTTTGTGTTAGCATTCAAAATAAATCACAAAAGTTATACAAGTGCATACGTAAAACCTGGCAGTTTGTGTATTCAGTCTATTCTCTTATTAAATATCAGTTTGGACTTCTTCATGTCTACTTCCTTCTTTAGGTTTTGTTTGTTTGTTTATTTTTTTCTAATAGTGTTAATGCTCCACCATGAAACAAGGAGAACCAACAAATCCCATTTTAACTCTAGTCTTTCAGATGATATGACTTTATACTAAATTGCTGTCCTGAATTTTCAAGATAAAGATGTCATGCGTTTTAAATGAGGGAATGTTTCATCTTATGCAACTATATTATGTTGGAAGAAATTCCCAATATAAGGTCAACTCTGTCAGTAATGACATAGATGCCTGATGAGAGAAAACACATTTGTGATGTTGAGTCTGCCATATTTCTGCTGACATTAATCACTTATCTGAGTTGAATCTTAATGAAACGCTGCTTCCTGGTTGCACGTGGAAGACTGAAACTAGGTCACGCAGCAGTTTTCTCAGTGCTGCATCACTATGATTCAGTTCTTCTAACATGAATTCAAATGTGAGTTTAGAAAATCAAAATGAGATGAGTCAACTGTATATTGGATTTTAAAGGTGGTGTGTGTAGTTTTGGGAATTGTTGGTAAAACTGTGTCGTGAAAGGACAGATTCATGCCTCGCACTCCTTTTTAGGGAACAGCTACGGAAACCCTGCAGGGACATGTTGTGGTCTATAAATAAACCCAGAATAAAGGAGGTGTTTTCACCTTTTTAAAAAATAAAACCCTTCTCCTTCTCACTTCTCCTGCTAGATTGATTGATTGAATAGTGTAAGCCATGTTACCTGTGCATCTAAAGTCTTTTTTTACAAATTGTTGACATTTTACATAGCTTTGTTTATGTGTTCACAGGTCCTCAATACCTTGTCCTTCTTGTCTCGTTCATCTATTGCTTTACAAAAAGGAATACAGTAAGTTGTTCTTAAACAAAATAAACTCGATATATAAATACAGCTTTTTAAATTCACCAATTCTGTACTAATACTGTGCACTAATATTTTTGTTTTGTATAACTACATAGTCTAATCTTCCTTGTCCTGTCTGAAGGCCTTTTCCTTTAGGAGGCTGTACTCCTGACGATGACATCTACAACGGCCTGTCTGACCAGATCGAGTAAGTCTTTTTGTCATTAAAGCCTCTAGAACTGAGAACAGCAGGAGATTTGATTTAACAGTTTTTTTCTAGTGACACTGTGGATGAGGATGATGACTTGTACGACTGTGTAGAGGATGAGGAGGACGAAGGGGATGAGATTTACGAGGATTTGATGAGAACAGAGGAACCACCTGAAACTGTGAGTAGACAAGCTTTCAAGTCTGTTCTCTATGTGTTCAGTGGCAAGAATAAATACAAATACCATATACAGTTGTGCTCTTGAGTTTAAATACCTTGGCAGAATTTGTGTTTTTTTTTTTTTTTTTTTCATTTTTCAGAGAATATTAATGATTAAACACAAAACCCTTTTTTTCACTCATAGTGGTTGGGTGAAGCCATTTATTGTCAAACAAATGTGTTTACTTTTTAAAAATCATAATGACAACAGAAACTAAACAAAAGACCCTGATCAAAAGTTTACAGTTGTTAATACTGTGTATTCCACCTTTAACATAAATAACACTTGAAGTCTTTTGTGGTCGTTGTGGATGAGGCTCTTTATTTTCTCAGATGTAAAGCTGTTCATTCTTTTTGGCAAAAAGTCTCCAGTTCCTGTAAATTCTTGGTCTGTCTTTCATGAACTGCACGTTTGAGATCTCCTCAGAGTGGTTCAATGTGAGGTCAGGAGACTGAGGTCAGTCCAGAACCTTCTCTTTCTGCTGCTGTAGCCAATGACAGGTCGACTTGTGCTTTGGATCGTTGTCGTGTTGGAACGTCCAAGTACGTCCCATGCACAGCTTCTGGGCTGATGAGTGAAAACTTTCCTCCAGTATTTTCTGATAACATGCTGCATTTATCTTTTCCTGTGTCTTTGTAGCTCACACATCCCCAAAACATCAGATCCTCCTCCATGTTTCTCAGTAGGACTGTGTATCTTTCATCCTAGACCTGGTTGACTCTTCTCCAAATGTAACGTTTATGTTTGTGGCCAAAATATTAAATCTTGGTCTCATAACTTGTTCCAGAGGTTTTCAGGCTTGTCTCTGAGCTGTTGGGTGTATTGTAAGAGGGATGCTTGTGGCATTTGTGCAATAATGGCTTTCTCGACCATGCAGCCCATTTTTCTTCAAGTGCCTCCCTAATGTGCATCTTGAAACAGCCACACCACTTTTTTCAGAGAGTCCTAAGATATTTGTGGGGTTTTCTTTGCATCCCGAACAATTTTCCTGCAGTTGTGGTTTAAATCTTTGTTGGTCTACCTGACCTTGGTTTGGTTTCAACAGAATTCTTTATTTTCCTCTTCTTAATTAACACTGCTTTCCCATGACTCAGACAGAAACATCAGCAGCTCTGGATGAAAGATACAAGGGTCTGTCAGGAGCCCAGAAACTCACTGACCTTTTATCCACACACTGATTACAAACAGGTCACAGGTGAGGAGGGTTACCTTTAGGAGCCATCAAACCTGTTTGTGTCACATGTTCATGTTCTCAGGCCAACATCTCCAGGGTATGTAAACTTTTGATCAGGATCATTTGGGTAGTTTCTGTTGTCATTATGATTTAAAAAGAGGAAACACAGTTGTTTGACAGTGAGCAGCTTCACCCAAACACTAACTATGAGCGACAAAATTTTTTATCCATCCATCTTCTACCACTTATCCGGGGCCGGGTCGGGGGGGCAGCAGTCTAAGCAGAGACACCCAGACTTCCCTCTCCCCAGACACTTCCTCCAGCTCTTCCGGGGGATACCGAGGCGTTCCCAGGCCAGCCGAGAGACATAGTCCCTCCAGCGTGTCCTAGGTCTTCCCCGGGGTCTCCTCCCGGTGGGACATGATGTGGAGGAGCAGCGGCTCTACTTTGAGCTCCTCCCGAGTGACCGAGCTCCTCACCTTATCTCTAAGGGAGCGCCCCCCCACCCTGCGGAGAAAGCTTATTTCGGCCGCTTGTATCCGGATCTTGTTCTTTCGGTCATGACCCAAAGCTCATGATCATAGGTGAGAGTAGGAACGTAGATTGACCGGTAAATCGAGAGCTTTGCCTTACAGCTCAGCTCCTTCTTCACCACGACAGACCGGTACATCGACCGCATCACTGCAGAAGCTGCACCGATCCGTCTGTCAATCTCACGTTCCCTCCTTCCCTCACTCGTGATCAAGACCCCAAGATACTTGAACTCCTCCACTTGAGGCAGGAGCTCTCCACCAACCTGAAGGGGACCTGAGAACCTGAGAACCATGGTCTCAGACTTGGAGGTGCTGATTCTCATCCCAGACGCTTCACACTCGGCTGCAAACCGCCCCAGTCCACACTGGATGTCCTGGCTTGATGGAGCCAACAGGACAACATCATCTGCAAAAAGCAGAGACGAGATCCTGTGGTCCCCAAACCAGACTCCCTCCGGCCCCTGGCTGCGCCTAGAAATCCTGTCCATAAAGATAATGAACAGGACCGGTGACAAAGGGCAGCCCTCTCAGAGTCCAACATGCACTGGGAACAGGTCTGACTTACAAATGCAAACCAAGCTCCTGGGGGCCCCGGACATGATTTAATCCCATTTGACTTTTACTGTGGTGAAGTGGATTTAAATATTGCACAGAACAGAAGGCACCTTTTGTAGAAAAACAAATCTTTGGAGCAACCTCTGAATAGAATTTGTATCATTATTTCAACATTAGGAGCTCTGTGATCAACGTTGAATTAGTCAAATTTAATGTGTTAAACTGCACTGTTTTTGTTAGATATCTTTTACGTAAATGGCTTGGTGGTAGGAGAAAGTGTACAGGAATGTCAAGTTACCATCTTGGTATTGAAATCTGGCACATTTTAGATATAGTTGTATGGATTATTGTTCGTACTACACTACTGTCTTTGCTACAGCAGAAGATTGTTGTGGACAAACGGGATTGCTGCCTAAAGGAGATCAGACAAACAGAAGAGAAATACTCCGAAACACTGCAGTCTATACTACAGGTAAGCACTCCTTATTATAATAAATCATTTTTTATATATAATGTAAATACCCCCTTTGCTTTAACACCAGACAAACACTTTCTTTTATCCTTTCAAGAGTAATAGCAGTGCATTTGTCTTTCCATCTAGCACTTTATGAGGCCCCTGGAGCGTTTTCTGCAGACACAAGACATCGAGAGCATCTTCATCAACATAGAGGTATCATTGTCTCTGAGCAGTGGTACAGCTTTGAGACATTCGCTTGATTAATATTCTGTCTTGTGTGCAGGATTTGGCTGAAATACATCAGAAACTTTTAAAAGAAATCCAAACATCAATCCTAGATTTCGGAGCCAGGACTCTTCATCAGGTTTTTCTGAGCTACAAAGAGAGGTGCACTATTCACAAACCACACACAAATAAGTGCCATTGCCGTTAGTCTGACTAAAACTGGACATGTAAATGCTATTGACTGACTGGAATTTTCACAAAGTCATGGAATCACAGCTAGATAATGTAGAGCTAAGCTGTGTAGAGCTAAGCTGTGTAGTAACATGCCTTAGTGCAGAGGTGTCCAACGTTTTGGAAAGAGAGGAAAATTACCAAGGGCCTACAGTCTGTTCTGATTTTATTCTTACTTTACAAGTACAGTTTAAGTTGGATTTGAACAGGTTTTAGATAGATTTGAACAGGTTTATTTGAATTTAAACAGGTTTTAGTTGAATTTGAAGCTGCTTCTGTCGGTGCAATAAAAAACACATTTAATCACAGAAGCTGAGGGCCCCCGGGCTGGACTTTAGACAATAGAAATTATATCATGAATGAATGAAAAGGAGAAGAAAGAAGCATAAAAGCTTTTACTATTCTTCAATACATTAACAGATTTAGCTTTTTTGGTTTCACTGTCAACATTGTTCTACAATTACTGGACCATGATCCACAGTTACTAGACACATGGCTAAGTTATTGGTCAGTTGTTTTGGTCTCTAAACTTAAATAAAAAGAGGAAAAGCTCTGACTACCATAAAGTACACCCTGTGCATTAAACAATGGCACTAATCTAGTTTAACAGTCTGATATAAGTGTACCTTGATTAAATTGTGTACTCCAACATGAATGTCTTCTAATCTAAGCTTTCCTTTTTGCCCCGCTCAGACTTTTATTGTACGGCCGTTATTGTAGCCAAGTGGAAGCGGCCACGAAACACCTTGATAAGCTTTCTAACGCGAGAGAAGACATCAGGATGAAGCTTGAGGTGAGTATCTCAGGATTAAGAGACTAGAGCATGTCTAAAGTAGGACTGCACAATTGTATTCCAGGGGATAGACATTTGCACTTAGCATGTTGAAATATATGTCCAGTCACAATCTGATCTGTCATCAGTCTTTCATATTGTGCAACCTTCAACAAGAATTAAACCTGGACATAACAAGCATTAAAAAAGAAAACATACGAGGGGTTCCTCATAAAGCTCTTTTCATCATTGTATACAGTAGACAGTACATGTACTGTAGACAGTATACAGTACATGTAGACAGTAGACAGTACATGTACTGTATACAGTACTGTATACAGTACATGTACTGTCTACTGTATACAGTAGACAGTACATGTACATGTTGCTGATAAAAGCATGTGTGACATTAGGCCAAGATATATACAGTATTATATTATATTAGATCAGCAGATTCTGTAGCCATCTTTAAAAAACACCTGAAAGCACATCTCTTCCGTCAACACCTGACTGACAAACACTGAGTCCTACTTCCTTTCTATCGATTCCTTTCTAAAAAAAAAAAAAAAAAAAGAAAAATTCTCTTATCCTTAGCATTGTATACTGCGCTGGGTTTAAAATGACTAGTTTTTTGTGCACTTATGCTTTTTGTACCTTGTGTTGTTAAAATTGCTTCCATTGTTATCCTCACTTGTAAGTCGCTTTGGATAAAAGCGTCTGTTAAATGACTAAATGTAAATGTAAATGTATATTTATATTATATTATATATTTTGTATCTATATATAACCTGCTGGTCAAAGCACATTAGATGTATAATATTTGTCACAATTTTCCACATCTTATGCACATACTCAGACTCTGGTTTTAGTAACATTTCATGGGCCACACTCTAGTTATCTTGTAAATACTGTGCTAATGCTAACATTTGTCTTCCTCAGGAGTGTTCAAAAAGAGCAAACAGCGGGCGCTTCTCCCTCAGAGATTTACTCATGGTGCCCATGCAGCGGGTCCTCAAGTACCATCTGCTATTACAGGTAGCTTCGGTTATAAAGTCTTTATAACCTGATTCTGCCAGAGCTGCCCCCCCACACTAGTCTGTTCCACAGGACCATCTGGGAGGGCGTTTGCAAAGGGCAGGAACTTTAAATAAATACCTGGTCAGTGATTGGATTTATCACCACAGTTGTATCCAATCAAAGCAGAGTCATGTTGGAACAGGTCAAGATGGATTTTTGTGAGTTTATAAACTCCCAAATCTCACAGTATTTTAGCTGCAGAGCAAAGTTATAGTCTTTGGCCACCACTACATTTGTTATTTTAGCTCTGTTTTAATATCATAATACTTCTATGTCTTTATTTGAATGTATCCGGAAAATACTGGAAGAATGTATTTAAAAACTTAAAAAAAGTGGCAAATGCTAGTGTGACTTCCCCTGATACTTGAGCAGTACATCAGCATATTCTACTCTATATCCAGACCGTACATGGTGTGGTGTAGTTAGATGTATGTATGTTAAGACTTCAAAACTGTGTTACTGTCTAAACTAATGGGTAAACGTTTAGTTTAGAGTTATTTGTGGAAAATATGTAGCCAAAAGTCAAATTTGTTTTGCACATGCTAGTCATGATAATTCTGATTCCACAGGTTTAGAACATCACGAAACTAAACCACTAAAACCGTCTCACAATCTTCCTGTAATATATGCTGAGTCATAAGCAGAAAGCACAAAACTACTCAATTAAATCACTATTTCATCTACCTCACTGTAAGCACAATCTAATCCAGACTCTTCAGACAGAGGCTGTATATTCAGTGTAAAGCCCTGCCTTAGCACACTTTTAATTCCAATGTGATAACAACGGAAACTGTTTTAGAAGGTTTTCATCTCAATCAAGGTTATCTTACCGGGAGAATCTCATTCTGTCCAGTGCCTGGCACATCGGACTGCCTTCTGGCTTTCAGGAAATGTTGGAACAAACCTTAAACTTAACCTTAAAACTTGTTTTAAACCATTTGAATTGAAGTGTTTGTATGATTGGTTGCAGTTTGTTTGTGATTTCATTCTGCTCTAATATGTTTTGTGTTTTTTGTGCAGGAGCTGATGAAGCACACCACTGACTCCACTGACAAAGACAACCTCCGCACCGCTCTGGACGCCATGAGAGTGAGGAACTAGCCCTGAGTCAAATGATAAATATTCATCCAATCTTTAAAGTGGCACTGTGTAACCTTTAGCTGGTAGCATCACGTAACTATAAAGTCCAAATAATACATTCTCGTTTTGATTGAATGGTTCCTAGACACATGCCTATTTCACTGACACAGTATCTTCAGCTGGACAGAAAGATTTAAATGATATACAGTATAACCCCATGCCACTGGGACGAGCAGACCTCTCACTGAGCAGCTCAACCAGAGGGAGCATACACTGGACCCTAGCAGAGTTTTATTTGTACAGAATGCACTAAAATCACCCTACCATGTTTTTTTTCTTCCAAACTTGATGGTTTTAATATATTTTCGTCTCAAAAACAAACAACAAAGACGGTCTTGTGGAGGGTTCTGTGCCATCTAGCGGCTACATTAACATTTAGTCATTTAGTTGACGCTTTCATTCAAAGCGACTTACATTAAGGTTCCATTCACCAGTGTTACAGCTGGAACAACACTGGAGGCAAGATGGGTAAGTATCTTGCCCAAGGACACAATCATGTGTATGAACTGTGGGGAGAGCGGGAATCGAACCTTCCGGTTGAAGGACGACTGCTCTACTACTGAGCCACTAAAGCCTCGTCCACACTGTACGATTTTCAGACTCAAAATGCAGTCTAATTGCGTCATTGGTCTGGCTCTACCCCTAATTGTCGTTGCGCCGGTAAATCGTAAGTTAGCTTGCATTAGCGTTTTTTATGTGCATTAAAAAGAAAACAACGAGCGTGTCTTCTGTATTTGAGTCCCAAATAGAACTTCTACTCTGTTTCTCCTCCATCTTTGTTTTTGGCTCTGTTTTACCCGTGTGGACGCACTAATAAGTATCTCATTCCCCGGCACATTCCTATTGATGATTGATCAAAATTTCTGACACTACCTGTTGCAGCTTGTCTTTGTTCGTGAGACGGTTATATCTTTCACCTTTGTCCCTGCCTCACTTTTTGAGCTATGACGGCCATTTATCCCCATGATGTCTTTCGTCTGAGACAGCAGAAATATTGCAGTGTAGACCTGGCTTAAAAGTTACGCAGTACTGCTTTAGCATAATGTAGATTTGACATTCAAAATTCACTTAGTTGACTGCAAAATGAGTAACCAATATGAAGTACGGCTCTCAGATCTTCTTTTAGGGCATAAAAAGATATAACAGACTGCCCTTCAAAATTATATTTCTGTACAAAACTCATCTATTGCATAACATTAAAACATGGTCAGTACAATGAAATATTGAGTAAAGTAGAAATAAACAACCTTCAAAAATGTTTAGAATTTGCATTAACTTCACTTACAGCAATGTATGACTAACTTTTTTGTGACTAATGTAACCTTAAGAAAGCATACATAGTGAGTGAATGAGTTGTCTTTCTCACATTTACAGGACTTGGCTCAGTGCGTGAATGAAGTGAAGCGAGACAATGAAATCCTCAAACAGATCACCTCCTTCCAGTTATCCATCGAAAACATGGTGAATGATTTGACTTTGAAGCTGCATCTCTTTAAACAGTCATCTTGGATCTTTGTCTTCACCATCTGACCTTCTGTTGTACCCTTTAGACTCAGTCGTTGGCGCTCTACGGCCGGCCCAAAATGGATGGGGAGCTGAAGATCTGCAGCTCGGAGAAAAAGTCGAAACAGGACAGGTGCGTTTGCGTTTGTTGCTGAGACAACTGAGCCTACAGACGGAACATACCTTTCTTTTTGAATCCGCTGAAGCTCGTGGGGCAGTGAGGGGGCGAGCTGTGGAGAGGCAGTTCTGGTTCAGGGCTGTTTTATGACTTGTCTGTCTCTACATCCTGACCCATACTATTTATATTGAGAGATGACATAATGGTATTATTGTGGTATCATTTGTCTGGTGTGGCACAACCTTGGCGCACTTTTAGCATCTTTTAACTTTGTTTGGCTTTGTGTGCAGTGGAAATTAGGGTCAGGCACTCTGCTGCTACTGTTGCTTTGTTGCTGTTGTTTTGGCAAAAGTTAGCATACCTACCTCACAGCAAGAAAGTTGAGAGTTCAAAACCCGTCCGACTCAAACATTCTCACAAACACATGCATGTATAGGTTCATTGGCAAATCTAAAGTGTCCCTAGTGAATGAAAGTGAGAGTTAATGGTTGTCACTCTCTGTCTCTAAATGTTAGCCCTGCGACTAACTGGCCACTGTCCAGGATGTACCCTGCCTCAGGCCCAAAGCTGCTGGGATAGGCTCCAGTCACTCGCGACCCCTAACGGGACAAAGCGGTCGAAAATGAATGAATAAATAACAATATTTTTATTAGTTTGAGAGGGACTTTCTTTAAGAAAGTAAGAAAATGTATTTATAGAGGACATTTCCTACAAAGATAACTCAATGTAATTAACAGAAGTGACAGAAAAAGTGGAAAACAATCAAAGAGTTCATTTGCAAAAGCAAATAAAAATTATCTTCTAAAATATATATTTTTTTTTGTAAAATGTATCAGCATATGTAACAGCGCTATGCAAAGAATAAATATCAAAGCTCAGTTTACTGATTTCCAAACAACACTGGAGGTGAGTTTCCTGACCTGGTCAGAATACAAGCCTGCCGTTTTAGGTAAGCCAGGACTCCTTTTGATTCTGTCATATTTTCTCTTCACCTGTCAGGTATGTGTTCCTGTTTGATAAGGCCATGTTTGTTTGTAAAAAGAAGAGCGGGGAGACATTTGAGCTAAAGGAGACCATCGACCTTCAGCAGTACCAGATACGGGACGAGACGACCGGAGAGAGAGAGAACAAGAAGGTACAGGATTGTTCAAGGGAGCTTTTTGTCTCTCTTCTCTTGCCATTGTGCTTTTGCATGAATTCTTTCAACATGTATCTCTGTGAACAGTGGTCCTACTTGTTCCTCTTGCTGAACTGTTATGGGAGGTGTGGCTACGATCTTTTCTTTAAAACCAGAGAGCTGAAGAAGAAGTGGCTGGAACAGTTCGAGATGGCCATGTGAGTTTTTGTTACACAGTAACCAGGAGCACAAAATACAAACACAACATTATGTGTACAATTTTATTTATACAGCACAGTTCATACAAAGTTAACAAAGTGCTTTACAGAAATAAAAGATCAATTTAAAGTACACAAACAAGATTTAGAATAATAAATATAAGTAAAATACAGAATAAAAACTTTAAAGATGAAGAGTGCAGATAAAAAACACTTTCACTTGTCTTTACTGAATGTAGGCGGAGCTAAAGAGGAAGGTTTTTAACCTCCTCTTGAACATTGTTAAAGTTGAGGCTGTTCCAGGTTTTTGCTGCATGAAACTTAAACGCTGCTTCACCCTGTTTAGTTCTAACTCTGGGCACGAGCAGAAGGCCTGTCCCAGATGTTCTCAGAGTCTGAGGAGGTTCATAAGTAACTAGCATGTCAGAGATATATTCTGGTGCTAAACCATTTAGAGACTTGTAAACCAGCAGTGCTGTTTTGAAGTCTATTCTCTGAGCAACAGAAGCCAGTGCAGAGATTTTATTTATATATATATATATATATATATATATATATATATATATATATATAACTTTTTTTTACAGTGCCACACTATTTGATATAGTTCACTTTTTGGTTCAGTATGTAGTGCAATTGGGCAACACCTTCTGTACTTAAAAAAAAAAAAACTCTAGTTAATAAGTTCTGATGATGGTAAAATGTTCACTTTTTGCTTCTTATCTTTGGTAGTTTGTGGCATATTTTGCACAGGAGATTATCATACTTCCTGTGATTTTGAGATTAAATAACTTTTTTCCAAGTGTGAGTATTGTGAAAGAAGAAATTCAACATTTTGTAACGTTCCTGTTTGCCTTCAAATGATAGAAAATACATTTCAAACATTAATATTATGATCTAATGCTTAAGAAATTGTTTAATTTAATTTAACTCAAAAAGTTTATGACAGTAGATGAATACTGACATACGAATAACAATGTAACGTAAGAGGAAGAAATCAGGCCAATTTTTGAGGATGCCTTTGTGACATAAACCTACAATACTAGCTGTTACATCATAATACAGTATTCAAATCTTTCTTAGATGGTGTAATGTGGCAATAAATGAGACAAAAGCTGTAGATGAAATATTGTTTGAAAAGAGTTAACAGAAAACTCAGATTCTGGAGCCTTTCCACTCGCTTAATGGACTTGGCTATTTTGATGACTAAAATGGTAATAATGCAAAAATTGGCAAAAACATTGATTCTGAATTTTTGCCGTTAAAAAATGCATTTTAATGCCAGTTTTTAATGCATGTGGGCTTTTACCACATCCAATAATTTATGTGAGCTCCACCACTCATATGGTAGGACTGGGTAAAGAATAGTTAGTGGCATCTTCCACTGATGTTCAGAGTAGAATCAAACAGCCTCACTCCTGTGACCTCTGAACCTGCACAATCTTCATGTGTTCCAAATGCAATGTTACTGTGCATCTGTGCATCCCACCATGTGATCACATCCAAAATTAATTCATATGGAACATATTCATCCAATTCCAACCAGTGCCATGGTGTAGACATGTGTGCCAGTCCAGGGTTAGGTAGCAGTGCCCAAGAAGACAAGGGAACAAAGAAGAAGAATGTGCCAGCAGACATTCTTGGTTGCTAGATACCTATTTTAGCACAGAAATCAGTGTCTTCAGCTTTTTTGTATACAACTGTAAACCCCCACTAGCACTAGTATAAAGTACCTACATTTTCTTATTTTTTATTATACGTTATTTTGAATAATAACGTGGCATCAAGTTGTCTTTGGCTTCATGGACAGTTCTGTGTCCTTCCAGATCCAACATGTGTCCTGACAACGCCTCAGCCAACAACCACGACTTCCAGATGCACTGCTTTGAGGAGACCACCTCGTGCAAAGCCTGCTCCATGCTCCTGAGGTTGGGATGAACAATATCACATTCCTGTTTTCCCCTCTTTTACTTTTAAAACTAAGTGCAATAAAAATAAATAGGCACAACTAACAAACCACACATAAAAGGTCCCAACACTTTGTTAGGTAACATGTGTTTTCTGTGCGTCCTGTGCAGGGGGATATTTTTCCAGGGCTATCTGTGCACGCGGTGTAAAATGGCCGCTCATAAGGAGTGTTTGGGAAGAGTTCCTGTCTGTGGGAGAAACTCAGGTTTGGTGAAGTGCATTGACATCTCACTGATTTCTCATTCTAGTCTTTTTATTGACTTTTATTTCCTCACATGGTCACATTTCAGATCACTCGGGCACCCTGAGGAAGGTAAGTGTGTATAACAGAATCTTACAAAAGCACCTTTTTTTGCTCTCTTTTCATTCATTCTTCTGTTTCTCTAGCATAAGACACGGTCCTCTGGGCAGGCAACTGGTAAGACACACAAAAAACATGTTTTTGTGAATAATTTAACAGCAAAGAGTATTAAAAAAAACACATTCACAGTTAGTCTACAAACCTTACCGTTAATTACAACAATGGCTCCAAGTTGGAGAAAGCTACCTTTAATAATACTACATACATTCATCGTGCCTGTTTTCATCTTATTAAATAAACATTTAGTTAAATTGAAAAGAAAATGCAACTCTGTGTCCTATGATTTGTCTGAAATTACACATCAGAATAAAATAAGTCCACTCTCATTCCCTACAGGCTTTCCCAAGATGGAGGCGTCCCAGGACTATTATGGCCTGCCTCCTCCTCCTGTGGGCTTCGGCCAGCCTCTGTCACTGTCCAGAGGCGACATTGTTGAGCTGACCAAGGCTGGGGCCAACATGCAGTGGTGGGAGGTAAAGGATATCTCACTTTCACATTAGGCACATGTTAGAAAAAAAAATTATGGTAAGAAGCAGACATTTAACACAATTACAAAACACAGCAGTCACAACTAACATAGTTAGTCCCAAACTCAGATAAATGGAAAGGGTTGCATCCAGTCTAAAAAGCATTGCCGGACTCAGTGACATTTGGTGACACTTATTGTATAACAGTTCTTCATTTGTCTGCTGTGTCTGTCGTTTTAGGGCAAAAACCTGACTGCTGGTCAGATGGGGTGGTTCCCCAGTAACAAAGTGCAGCCCTACCGCTCAGTGAGTATCGCAGTCAACCAACACGAAAGGGTATGACAGCCTGGTATTACACTTTAAGATTGGTTGTATTCAGAGAGGTCACACTGGATTATCATCCTGACCACTGAGTTTACCTTTAATCTGGTTTAATCTCACCCTTTTACAGAGTCCAACTCCAGACTTGTCAGGATACAACTGGTGAGTATTCGAAACAAAGCACACTTCTACTTCGTGGTCACATTTCTGTAGCAGTGATGCACAAACAAGTCCACTGGCATTTCCAAAAGCACTGTGTTGCATCAGCCATCTTCTACAGTCACATTTGTCCTCATTACTTTTTGTGTGATAATTGTGATAAAAGTCTCAGATTATGTCATATGCAGATGACTTTGATAAAACATCAGTAAAAGCCCTGTGTTCAGTTTGCTATCATCTCATGGAGGAAACGGTTTATGGAGTTTGTCATTTTTGGTGGCAACATTGCAGATTCCACACTTCACGCTCCTTTTTGGAGAATATGAACAGCTACGGTAGCCCCGCAGGGACATTCTGTTGTCTATTAACAAAACCAGTGGATACCAGTGGTCTGATGGTGATTCATTTAAAATGAAGAACTCAATTCTGTTTGTACATGATCTAAACCTCACCAGGACTATGTGCTCAAAACAAAGTTTTGCTGTTTTTCTCCAACGTTGTCCAGTTTGTCCTCTCTGGGCTGTTGTACTAAAACACAAAATAATACAACTTCAACAGGGTTCTATAATTAATATTCCAAAAAGATTTCCAAAAACCATTATCAAAACGTTTTACTGCTGGCCTCAGGATGTTTGACTGAAAGGTTAAGTAAAAGTGGTTAGGATTTAGTTTCAGCCACAGTTCTTCAGGGTTATCGTTTAAAATTCATCTTAGAGAAGTAGAGATTATTCAATTGAAGTTATAGGTTACTTACTAAAGGGTAATATTAAAATAGGAGAAGGTCTGTGTTCTCCTGAGTCTTGTTGAGAAAAAACAGTTTCAATGAAAAACGGGCTTTCTACAGATTCTTTAGAAACCCTTTAAAAGAGCAGTAGGCTAGTGAATACATCCAACGGTCTAGTGAGAATCTTTTTTTTCTGAAGGTTTGCAGGGAACATGGACCGTACCGGTGCCAGGAACCTGCTGATGCCCCGCTCTGATGGAACCTTTCTGGTGCGGCAGAAAGACGGAGGCGAGTTTGCCATCAGTATCAAGTAAGTGCTTCTGAGCCCTCGAGCAGAAATGAACACTTGTAGATGTTTGCTGGTATAGAATTGTGTTAAATACACAGAAAGGACAACCAAGAAAATAACCAAAACAAAGAGTCTAAGAAGATTATAACTCTTTCCATAAACACAAATAAAATAAATCCCATTGTTTTGAAGTTGAAACACAAAAGGCTTATTGACGACATAAAGAACTGAACAAAATAGAATTTGATTATTTTTCCAGCACAGAAATTGAATAAAAGTTGGATATAGTTGGAGGATGAGCAGAGATACATTTTTAAATGAACACCTTTGACAGAAGTACAATGCTGCGATCATTCTTTCAGCTGAACACTTTGTATTGCACTGCTGAATCATAAATGAATGCTCCAGAAAAAGTCAACTTATTTCCACAATGTCCCTGAATTTGTATTAAGGCATGTTGAAATGGGTTCAAAATGACACCTGTAACGTGTTCTAAACAGTCATTT
>CM044549.2:1372497-1579997 GCA_024416835.2 Perccottus glenii | reverse complement strand
GTGTGTCTGTGTGTTTGTGTGTGTGTGTCTGTGCGTACATCTGTGTGTGTGTCTGTGCGTACATCTGTGTGTGTGTGTGCGTGTGTATATGTGCGTGTGTGTGTATTATTGCGTGTGTATATGTGTCTGTGTGTTCTTACAGTGATGTTTGTGCTGCAGGTTGGATTATTTCCTGCCAACTATGTAGAAGAGGATTATTCAGACTACTGCTGAGACGCGCCTCCTACAGTCATCTCTACAGACTGCATTAAAACGTGTACAAGTGGCACTGCTGATTGTCTTGTGAATACATTTTAATTTTATTCACCTAATATGTGTTTGGTCTGTTCTTTTTGTAAATTCATAATAAAAGATTACTTTTTACTTCCTACATCAGGTCCTCTACCAGAGCACAAGAGTTCTGATCAGTATCTTTGCTACTTCCAAGATTATGCTCTTGTCAACTTTTATAAACGCAACAACACAACAGTGTATTTTGTGAATAGCACGTTTAATTAAAAAATATCAAAACAAACATGACACTAAAACAAAGATCTTTAATGTAATTGAGGGAAACAACACAACTCAGGCTTCAGCTGTGTGTATTGTTAGATGACAAGTAAACGGTGGTATAGATTGTGTTTGTGTGCGCTCTGAGAGCTCTAGGGGCTGTTCTACTGATAGTACAACTCCAGGTTCATCCCATCGTGGATTTCATCTGAAAATATCAGTTAAGAACCAAACAGCAAAGTCCAACAGGTCTGATTATCTTTTATACAGAGACACGTGTCTATGTGATGAGCATATGCATCTAATATCCACGGTAACAACCACAGCAGCTGTCAGGCTTTGTTTAGGTTTAACACTATACAGTACTATATAAAGTGCCTTGCGAAAGTATTCTGCCCCTTGAACTTTGTGACCTTTTGCCACATTTCAGGCTTCAAACATAAAGATATGAAACTGTAATTTTTTGTGAAGAATCAACAAGTGGGACACAATCATGAAGTGAAACAAAATTTATTGAATATTTCAAACCTTTTTAACAAATAAAAAACTGAAAAATTGGGCATGCAAAATAATTCAGCCCCTTTACTTTCAGTTCAGCAAACTCTCTCCAGAAGTTCAGTGAGGATCTCTGAATGATCCAATGTTGACCTAAATGACTAATGATGATAAATGGAATCCACCTGTTTGTAATCAAGTCTCTGTATAAATGCACCTGCACTGTGATAGTCTCAGAGGTCCGTTTAAAGCGCAGAGAGCATCATGAAGAACAAGGAACACACCAGGCAGGTCCGAGATACTGTTGTGGAGAAGTTTAAAGCCGGATTTGGATACAAAAAGATTTCCCAAGCTTTAAACATCCCAAGGAGCACTGTGCAAGCGATAATATTGAAATGGAAGGAGTATCAGACCACTGCAAATCTACCAAGACCTGGCCGTCCCTCTAAACTTTCAGCTCATACAAGGAGAAGACTGATCAGAGATGCAGCCAAGAGGCCCATGATCACTCTGGATGAACTGCAGAGATCTACAGCTGAGGTGGGAGACTCTGTCCATAGGACAACAATCAGTCGTATACTGCACAAATCTGGCCTTTATGGAAGAGTGGCAAGAAGAAAGCCATTTCTTAAAGATATCCTTAAAAAGTGTTGTTTAAAGTTTGCCACAAGCCACCTGGGAGACACACCAAACATGTGGAAGAAGGTGCTCTGGTCAGATGAAACACAACACAGCTCATCACCCTGAACACACCATCTCCACTGTCAAACATGGTGGTGGCAGCATCATGGTTTGGGCCTGCTTTTCTTCAGCAGGGACAGGGAAGATGGTTAACATTGATGGGAAGATGGATGGAGCCAAATACAGGAGCATTCTGGAAGAAAACCTGATGGAGTCTGCAAAAGACCTGAGACTGGGACGGAGATTTGTCTTCCAACAAGAGGAAGGCAAGGAGGAATGGGCAAAAAGTTCAGTCTCTCGATGTACAAAACTGATAGAGACATGCCCCAAGTGACTTACAGCTGTAATCGCAGTAAAAGGTGGCGCTACAAAGTATTAAGTAAAGGGGCTGAATAATTTTGCACACCCAATTTTTCAGTTTTTTATTTGTTAAAAAGGTTTGAAATATCCAATAAATTTTGTTCCACTTCATGATTGTGTCCCACTTGTTGATTTTTCACAAAAAATTACAGTTTCATATCTTTATGTTTGAAGCCTGAAAGGTGGCAAAAGGTCGCAAAGTTTAAGGGGCCGAATACTTTTCGCAAGGCACTGTAATTGCAGTAGGGATTTGTGCCCTCTGCTGGCTTTAAGGTGCACAATGAATAGTACTATTGTAGCATTATTAGTAATATTGTACTATTTATATTGGTTTTAGTTTTCACCACCGCATTATCTGTCCAGTCCACGTACAGGACATGAATCAAAAAAAGACAGATCGACAGTAAACGGGGCGAGAAGGGAAGGACATTAGGCAAATAACCTAAAGGGGAACTCCCAAATATATGGTACTGATCTACCAGGTTGCCAGGCACCCCTTGAATCACTTTTTACTTTCCAACTCACTACTGCTGATACTTAAAGGAATTTCATTCTGCCGAGGTTAAACAAACTCTGAGATCTGAGAACTTGTTTTAAGCACAGAACCAGGTCAGATATTTTGCCAAATGATGACATGGAGGGAAGGAAACATCCATTTATACAAGAAAAGGTTGAAGCAAAAGGACACAGGATTCAGTTTTCAAGGTGAAGATATTTTGTCTCTTACTCAGAATTGATAAAGTCTTTTGGAATTAGAGATGAAACTAGGGATGCTCATATTGACCATTTAACCGTTAACCTAAAGTAAACATTTTGACCGATTAATACTATCAGTTAAACAGTTTAAAACGTTTTTTTTTTGTTTGTTTGCTGCATGGTTTATGCAATGGCGGCCATTGGTGCAAATCCAGGTCCCGCCCGATCAAAACCCGTCAGAGTTGGCTGAAAAAGGTGTCAATCGAAGGCTAACACTTCCTGTTAGCATTTTAGTCGCTTTTTTCGCCGTCTCAAAAGGACTTATAGCTTTTATTATCAATAGAAATGACAAAAAATGTCGCAGCAGATTTCAAGTTGGAAATACTTCTCTGCAGTTTTTGAGCCTTGGAGGATATAACATGTCTTGTGGACCTAATTATTTTACTGGATATTATTCCCTGGACCTTTACAGACAGAAAGACACCAAGCTAACGTGGATTTGTTGCTGTTTCAGTCCAAGAGACCCGTCAAAGGTAAGACAAGTCCAAACTCAATCTTTGTGCTTGTCTGTAAAAAAGGCTTTGGTGTCGGCGCTGTGGTTGTAACGTGTTGAAATGGTTTATATCTCCTAAAAGATGAGACTTTAAGCTTTAATTTGGTATATATATTGTTGGGGTTTGCATGACGAGGTGCAAGCACAACGCAGGCTTTCTTTTGTAGCGTGTTTACGTCACGGACCAGGATGTTGTACACTAAGCCGTTAATGCCAATTCAATATTATAATCTTATCAGTTAACGGTTAATAATCGATTAAGGAGCGGCGGTTGTCGGTCGGGAAAATTAATCAAAATGAGCATCCCTAGATGAAACGTCTTCAAACTTAAAAATGTCTTAGATGCTTTGACTTTAACCTTTTCTTCATGATGACCTGGATGACTGAGAACCTCCACAGACATCCATGCATGAACAATTCAAAATGTAAAACTAGACTAATCAAGAATGCAGATAAAGAATACATAACTGTACAAAACGTTTTTCAAACTTAAAGTAAACTGAACAGAGAAGCTGCAATTTATATCTGTGGATACAAACACTGTATTAGGCAAGACTATTATAAATAAATAAAATAAAGGATACAATCATCCAGAGACACGTGGTCCTTGAAGATGGTATACCTGTGGAAACATGAAGGACTTTTAACCTACATTCTGTCAGGCAGTCGAAATGTGAAGGTACAGCTCACTTACCATTTCTTTAATACTATTTTATCATAACGTGTCCCAGTCTGAGCAGAAATCAGCTTCTTCAGATCTCCGATTGTGTCCTCCGGGCTGAAAGACCCGGTCAAGGAAAGAGGTGCAGTGGAATAGAACTTACAGCCAATGGGCTTTGACCCAGAGACAGTTGGATACAACCTTCTATGTGAGGGGTTCAAGTCAAAATAGAGCCATTATTTTGTATTTGGGCCACATTTAAACTTCACTTCTGTTCATTTGTATTGGTTTGTATAAATAAATAAATAAATAAATAAATAAATAGTGAGATGAACTCCCTCAAGTCTAAAGCTTAAGAACTGTGTTTACCAAACTGCTCTAAGGTTATGTAATCTATAACATTTGATATTCATTACTCCCAAACTTTATCTAATGGGAGTTTATTCTCGGTTTTCTGTGCTGATAAGTAATGCACAATCTCTTTTTCTGGCAAAATTATGTCAAAAGGTTTATGTCGAACACACACAAAAGATAAAGGGACAACAAAAGACACCCTAAAATGACTGAAGGATGAGCTTAAGCTGTTGAAATCATTAATATGTGGTGTTTTTGTCAAATTAAGCAACACCTGAAGTTGATTTAATTTTACACCTGTGACATTTTATGTTTTACAGTCGAGTTAATGAAGTTTGATGAAAAAGGATACTTGCATTTGACCCGGACTTTCTTTCCCAGACGATCGTTACAAACCACCTCGATCATGTTGCTTTCTGCAGAAGAAGCAGATAACAGAACATTAACATAAGATAAAACAGAGGAGAAGACCGAGATCTTACTATTCGGTTACTGTGCGCAGACACACAATAACTGCAATGCACAAAGAGATAGATATTTTAGCACATGGATAATTCATGCGCGAACTCAGTTGCTAGGTTTTCAGTCAGTTTTATAAAATGGGTTGTTGCTACATTGGCTAACATTAGCTAAAAACAGTAGCATCGTTCGCATTAAGTTGTGTATTTTAATAGCACACGTTTAAATGTTTGTATTTTTTTAATAAATACACTATGTTAACCTACACATAACCCCGCGTGGAACAAAGTAGTTCAATAAAACACATTTACCTGTAAATCTTCCGTAGAACTACACAGTCCTTATGTTTAGCTTATGTTTTCCAGAACGTTTTCTTCCTTCGCTTAACGTGAAGCTGGTTTACGGTGCGTTTAATGTCCGCCAATGAAATACAGGCGTCGATAAGTGACAGATTCTTTGTCCTATGAGCGGCTGAGGACACTTTTCCAGGGCGGAACTAAGTCTGAAAACAACCCGTGTCGTAAACACCGTCATCACTGTCGCAAAATCAGTAGCTGCTGAGTCTGTAACACGGCGCTTAGATTCAGCCGAAAGTAAAGAAGAGTGCTTTAAAAAAAGAAATGGCAGACGAGGAGAATCTACCCCCGGCTTGGGAGAAGAGAATGAGCCGCACCTCAGGTAAATAACGGCTAACTAAATGAAACTGAACGTGCCTCTTAACAGGATCAGTTCAGTGAGCTAGCCTAGCCTAATAGCTGCAGCATCGTGGTGTTCGTAGAAACGGGCCAACAGGCTACAACAGGACAGACCCTGGTCAGGCGATAAACCTTATGTTATAGTCTGAAATGGTCAATGTGACGATTTACTGTTGCCTATTCCTTTTTGTTGGCGCCATTCAATCTGCTGCAGGGCCCCGTGACGTCACCGCGCTCAGTGTTCACCTGCAGGGGCTGGACCCTGTGTCCAAAGTGAATAATAAAACCTTAATTTAATAAGACATATTCCCAACAGAAGCTAATTGTAACTACAGCCACATTTGAAAATACAGACGGAAGCGATAACACAGGCTTTGTGTTATTTATAGCAGCCATTAAAACACACTTTTATAATACACTTCTTCTATAACCTATACAACCATTAGTGCAAGAGAGTGTTACTTAATAAACTGATTTGTATAAAGACAAATGCCAATTAGAATAAATGCTCCACCTATGCCATAGAAAGGAAATGTGCACATGCACACAAAGTTACAGAAATGGCACTTCAGATTAAAGATGAGATGAATGACAAACCTCATAGAGAAACCCATGATAAATGTCTCTCACATTAACTTAAACATTGTTCTCTTTTGCTCTTCAGGTAGAGTGTACTACTTCAACCACATCACTAACGCCAGCCAATGGGAACGGCCAACAGGAGACAGCCGTGGTGAGCCTGACGAGGTATCTGATAAGATTTATAACCAAAAATCTATTTGTGTGTTTTCAAACTGTGCATCCACAACAGGCCTGGTTTAGACCGGGTTTAGTCCTTCTGTAGTCCTGGTAAGTCCTAGTTTAGATTGGCCCCTGCTTTGACAAGTGGAAGCTAGTCCAGAGCGTTAAGATTTCTTTTTCCTTATTAAAAGAGCATTCAAATATCACAGGTAATTTTGTTCTTGCAATATTTCAAATGGTTATTGAATATTGCAACATTTTCAATATGGAAAACAATTTTCTGACCAGCCCTTTACAGTGATAAGACTCATTTAACAATTTAATTGCTTGTGGGAAAAATAAAAATTCAGCATAATCAAACATTTAAAGTTTTAAAATAATTAACTTTAATTCTCCAACAATGGTCAGTTGATGATTTTATGTTGATTTATGAATTTCCCCAAAATGTCAAATTCTGTATACTTATGTAATCTATTGTCCATCCACTGAAGAAGCTTTAGAGATGTGAGTTCAAGCCCCACTGACCACATATTTAGTTTGCATGTCACTGGTGCAACTGATGAAGGGGGACACTTAAGTCATGTTTATTTTAAAACAGTATTTGATCACTTTAAAGGCTCCTTTTAAACAGGCACCAAAACTAACCATTACACCACACGTGAACTCTCAAAACTCCGACACTACACACAAAATTGAGGAAATGTTTTGAACTTAAATATATTGCACTAAACCTCAAACCACTTCATGAACCGCTTCACTTCAAACGTTATTGATGACGTCACTCACCGTAAACAACACAAGCCTTCGGCATAGCATGTCCCATCACGACTAAGTGGTCTCGATTGTCGAGAGGTCAAAGCTGTGGACTTTTGTTCAGTATCAAGGGTTTTAATTCCTACTGTAGGAACGACAGCAACTTTTAACTTTTTTAACTTTTAACTTTAAGTGGAAAAGGTGTGTTTACTGTAAGCCACACTGCATTATCCATTAATAACGAGCCTGGTGAAGAGAAATGAGAGAAACTGATGGTTTTGGAGGTCTCACGTTTCTCTCGGATTATGTTTTTTGTCGCTCCTTCAGGTGCGCTGCTCTCACCTCCTTGTGAAGCATAATCAGTCTCGGCGTCCATCTTCCTGGAGGGAACAGATTATCACCCGGAATAAAGATGAAGCAGTGGAGCTCATTCAGAGTGAGTAACCAGACGAACTATATCTGTTGCTGTCTAATAAAAATATATATATATATATATATATATATATATATATATATATAATATGTGCAGAATACATAGAACAGATCAAGTCTGGAGAGGAGACGTTTGAGGCTCTGGCGTCCCAGTTCAGTGACTGCAGCTCGGCAAAGAATGGTGGAGACCTGGGACTGTTTGGCAGAGGTAAGTGAATGTTTCATTGCCTTAGTCCGAGTTTTAAACTGCACTGTAAACACACGCAGTCAGTCACTGGGATTTCTCAAAATTGAAGTAAAAATGCAGTTATGGTTATGGTCGGACACAGCTCTGAGCACGCTCCAGAGTCAGATTGACAATGTAACGTACGTAAACAGAAAAACATAAAGAGTCGTGTTTAGAGACGGACTCACTCATTTTGAGAGCAAAGACATCGTATATTTCTGGTCACGCTGCTGGATGTTCTGGTTGTCATTTGTTTTGCTCCTGCCATTAAAAAAAAAAAAAAAATGCTAGTCTACGTACCTTGTGTTCATGTGCTGGACACAGTTAAGGAGTAAAGAAACACATTTTACAAGTTTTGTGTTTTTTAACTTGTAAAGTTGCCTTTGTATGGCGTTTGTCTGTTATTGATTGAAGTCTCACAGGTTACTATTTTAAATTCGCAAGATGCTTTTCATTCTCCATTAGTGTAAACGACCACTTACGAGTGTACTTTTTAATTGACTAATATTTTTGATATATTCCAACATTTATACAAAGTTTTTTTTTGTGTGTTTTTTGTCGTCTATGTCTTTTCTGATGGTGTAGCTCTAACAGGTAGATTGTGTGTTTGCTTTCATTAGGGCAGAGACATTTATAAATAAAACAATAATAATGGAGCGGATCAGCCGAGTAAAATAGCATTTAACGCTACAAACGAGTCAGGAAGCATTAGCTTCTTTTCTCTTTTTGACAAAGGCTTAATGCTGTTAAATACAAAGATCACTTACAACCAGCATTAGACAAAGTGCTAATGCTCTTCCTTGTGTTGTAAACGCTAAATGTGAACTCCAGCTGAGAGGGTTTAATCGAGCTGTGAGTACAGACTGAGCTAAGTGCGTCACAAAACCGTTTATTTTTTATGTCTAACTGCAATTCCGGTCTTTCAAGGAAAATGGATAGAGCACATTAGAGTTTGTGTTTTTCTCTGGCAATGACAAACTGCATTAGTTTTACAGCAGACAGCAAGCACCATAACCACAGCAGCAGGAACCATATTATTATACAACTAATATAATATGCCAACATTAAATTTTCTGGAGGAATAGTTTTGTCTTGTCATCCTACACAAATATGCAATATCAGTAATTGGTCTCTGAAATGGAAAACACCAAAACTCTCCCAGTATTAATTTTTCTTTCTAGATTTTCTAATTGATACACTGGTCTCATGTTCTGTAATTTTTTACTTGCATATTTCTTTTGTTTGTGTGCAGGCCAAATGCAGAAGCCTTTCGAAGAGGCGTCTTTTGCTCTCAAAGTCGGAGACATGAGCGGCCCAGTTTTCACTGACTCCGGAGTCCACATCATTTTACGCACGGGTTAAAATAATTTTTAAATAGCCCACCCCAGACGACCAAACCAAGCCCCATTATTGATAACGACAAGCACCATTCAAAAAACAGAGCTTCTGATTGTTAAGTTGGATCTATTATTCCAAGCTTGTAATAACGTTGGAATAATGCTAGATTTGTATTAACCAAGTGGAGGCTGTTCTGTGATGACGAGTGCCTGTAAGTCAAATGATTTTTTTGCCCTATTCTTTGTGTGTGTGTCTGAAGGACCATTAATTAATTTCTACAGAAAACGGTTGCATCTATTGAGAAACCTACCAACTGAATGTTCTGTACAATTTTAGATCATTGTATGCCTCAAACCTTTTCTGGTTTCCACATTTAGCATTGGCTAATGTTTTGCAAGTGTTTAGCCTATAGTTTATTGAACTATACTCATCTTCCACAGAAAAGTGCATGGTTCTTCTTAATATAGTTAACCACCTTCAAGCTGCTTCTGAAATGGAAACTATATTGTCACTGGCTCTTCCTTCAATAAAAATATTTCTTTTTTTACTTTGTGATTTTTTTGTGTAAGACAATGGCCGTATGAATATTAAACTAGTGACATGCAAATACCTGGAGGATCAAAGCTCAATGTGACAGACCCTGGGGCTGCTCATGTACACAAAAATGTTGGTACCCTTCGGTCAACGAAAGAAAAACTCACAATGGTCACAGAAAAAACTTTATTTTGACAAAAGTAATAATAAATTAAAGCCACAAGTGGCGATAAAGGCCCTCGCCTCCCTTGAGACCGCGGGGACACATGCACTCAGAGGATTGCATTTCGTGCTTTAAAGCATAAACTTCACGGTAATGTCAAATAACCGGGCCTGTGCTACTGCTGGGGCCTGCTACACCACCTTGTAATTTAGAGTTAAAGGTCTCCACAATCTCTGGTTTTCCTGGGAGCTGTCTGAACCTTTGAAAATAATAGATTATGCTTGGGCTAAGGCGAGAAAAACAAAGTACTGGCTGGAGATTTGAGATGACTCAGGAATCGCTGCACCCCCCTGTTTAAAAAGGCAAAATGTAAATATAACGTGTCTAAAAGTACAAGGTTACAAGTTCCAAAGGATTCTGAGGAGTTTTCTAAGACTCTAGCCTTGGCTCTGGAGGGGCCTCCTCTAAAGGAAGGATCCTGGCAATTGGGAAATGGCATTTATTTCCCAAAGGTTGCCTCTTCACAGACTCATTACGACCACAGCCACAAATGTATCAAAAACAAATTGATAACTTTTTTGCACACGTGTCTAGATGATACTCACCAAATTTGGAGCTGTTTAGATGAAAAGCCTTTAGACACAAGGGGTGCGGTTTAGGTGGTCACGCATTCCACCCAACATAGTAGATTTCCTGTTGAGTTTACGGTATGGCTGTAATAAACTTTTCTGTTTGCCCTGAGGTGTCCTATGGATGTACCAAGTTTTGTATTTCTACATTGGAAAAATTTACTTTCATTTTCCATAGGCCCAATGTATTTTGACTTTTCTAGGGGTCGCCACTGAGTCATTTTTCGTATTTTTTTTTTTCGGGGACTTCAAATACACACTTTTCGCCAGTCTTGAAGTCTGGGACCAATAAAAATGACTGTTAGTTGCATGTTCACTGGGTCAAATTGAGCATCATTTTGCAGAAAAATTATAATAAAAAAATATAACTCGAGCAAAAAAGTCTAGAAAAACGCCTGTCTAATTTACACACATGTGTTTAGCTCATTTTGCCCAAGTTTGGTGTCTGTGGAATGAAGCAGCTATTGTCTGTTCTTTTTTAAAAAGAGGTGTATTCTAAGAGAGAATAAGCAGGAGAAGCAACTTAGCAGCAGAAGCCTACAGAACTGTGTGAGTGTATGTAATTCTTGTCTCTTTGAGCTCAGTGCCGTGTTATTGCTGAGAAACCGCGCAGTGTATTTACTACGACCCTGTCACGTGGTGTACCGGTGTCTACTCTCAGCTCCTAGCGGGCTAGTTTCGTTTGAGTTGTTTGTGGCCGTCTGAGGCGTGACCTGCTGAATTCAATTACTTGAATAGAAGGGTATTTAAGTGTGAGTAACCACCGCAGCAGCGGGCGCGGCAACCGTCATTGCGTGAAAACCGGAGAGAGTAAAGACCATCGACTCTACCTGCACGCCACTCCACCGAGCAGGGACACACCGACAGAGGACCTGAGTATTGCACTTTTTTTAGTACTAATTGTTTGCACTTATAATTTATTTTTACTATTTTTAATTTCTTCTTGCATATTTCCTCTTCGGCTCTTCAATGTGTTTTGAAATTACTACTGTCATTTCAACACGGAAATTATCATCTGTTTCTCGCAAAAGGCGACGCAACCATAATAATCTGCATGTTCTATCACTGTCAATAACTGCCCCTTCTACTTTCCCAATAGGCTTGTGGAACTGCCAGTCTGCTGTGAACAAAGCTGATTTCATTACAGCTTTTGTTCAACATTCTGGTCTTTCAGTTGTAGCACTTACAGAAACATGGATCAAACCAGAGGACTCTGCCACTCCCGCCGCCCTCTCCCATAATCACACTTTCTCCCACAGTCCTCGCCTCACTGGAAGGGGCGGAGGGACCGGACTACTTATTCCTACTGACTGGAAGTTCAAACAGCTATCACCCTTGTGTGACAACAGCTCCTTCGAGTTCCATGCTGTTACCATCACCCACCCTGTTAAAAGTCATTTTGTAGTTATCTATCGGCCCCAGGTCCGCTCAGACATTTCTTGGAGGAGTTGGATGCGCTTCTTTCATCCTTCCCTGAGGATGGTACCCCTCTGGTGGTATTAGGAGACTTCAACATCCACCTTGAAAAGCCACAGGCTGCTAACTTCATTAACCTAACTGCATCATTTGACCTCAAGCAGGTTTCCACATCGGCAACCCACAAGTCTGGTAACCATCTAGATCTTATCTACATAAGATACTGCTCCACTCGGCACACTCAGGTCACACCACTGCACACTTCCGATCATTTCTTCATTACTCTCGACCTTGACCTAACTTCTCCAGACACTGCAATTGTTTAACCGCTGGTCACTTTCCGACACAACCTGCGTACACTCAGTCCCTCCCGTTTTTCCTCTGCCGTCTCTTCTGCACTCCCCTCTTCTGAGGAGATCTCTCTTTTAAACACAAACAACGTCACAGACACTCTGTGCTCCACGGTTACATCCTGCTTGGACAACTTATGCCCTCTTACATCTAGACCAGCCCGTACATCCTCGTCTGCCCCCTGGTTATCCGATGTTCTACGCGAGCACCGCGCCAGCCTCCGGTCAGCTGAGAGAAAATGGCGCAAGTCAAAAGATCCTACTAACCTCTGTATCTACCAGTCTCTCCTCTCTACCTTCACCGCTGATGTCACCTCTGCAAAAACTGTCTACTACCATTCTAGGTTAATCAACTCACCTGACTCGCGACTCTCTTTAAAACCTTTCCGCCTCCTTTGTCCGCCTGCTCCCCCACCTTCATCGGATTTAACAACTGATGATTTCGCGTCTTTCTTTGTAAAGAAAACGACCGCCATCAACAGTCAGTTCTCTGCGCCACCACCTGTCGAGCTCATTCAGACCCCTGATATGTGTTTGCTCACTTCCTTCTCTCCTCTAACTGAAGCAGATGTTTCCAAGGTCATTAGTTCTAACCACCCTACTACCTGCCCGCTGGATCCCATCCCCACACATCTCCTTCAGGCCATTTCTCCATCTGTCGTGCCTGCTCTCACCCACATCATCAACTCATCTCTCTCCACTGGGTCATTCCCCACAGCTTTCAAAGAGGCCCGCATCACACCACTACTGAAGAAACCCACTCTTAACCCTACACTGTTAGAAAACTACAGACCGGTTTCCCTCCTTCCCTTCATTGCCAAAGCTCTGGAGCGAGTTGTGTTTACTCAGCTCTCATCCTTTCTCACACGGAACAACCTCCTGGACCAGAACCAGTCTGGGTTCAAGAGCGGTCATTCCACCGAAACTGCCCTGCTCTCAGTCATCGACTGCTTCTCCCAACTCCCATCAGGAAGACGTTGGCAGAGCATCCCAACACGTACGTCACGTTTTAGGGATAGTTTTTATCCACAGGCTGTAAGGCTACTGAACGATAGTGTAAGAGGAAGGAGGGCTGAGGTTTGAGCGTATGTTTTTTTTTTTTTTTTTTTTTATTCTATTCTATTTTATCTTATTATTGACTGGTGCTGAGAGAGTGCTGAGGCACATTGTATTTCATTGCTGTGGTACTCTGTACAAATATGCATATGACAATAAACTGAAACTGAACTGAAGCCCTGAGACTGGCAAAAGCAACATCCAAGTCATCTGTACTCATCTTACTGGATCTGTCTGCTGCTTTTGACACTGTTAATCATCACATCCTCCTGTCCTCTCTCAGGGCGATGGGTGTCTCTGGAATGGCGTTGCAATGGTTCAAGTCTTACCTCTCGGATAGGTCATTCAGAGTATCCTGGAGAAATGAGGTCTCTGAGTCCCAACATCTCAATACAGGGGTGCCACAGGGCTCAGTGCTTGGACCGCTACTCTTTTCCATATACATGACATCCCTTGGTTCTGTCATCCAGAAGCATGGCTTTTCCTATCACTGCTGCAGATGACACTCAACTCCACCTGTCATTTCAACCTGACGATCCGACGGTCTCTGCTCGCCTCGGCATGTCTGAGTGACATCTCACTTTGGATGAAGGACCATCACCTGCAGCTGAACCTTGCAAAACAGAACTGCTTGTGATTCCGGCCAATCCAAAGACCCACCACAACCTCTCCATTCAACTAGGCCCATCTACCATTACACCGCCCAGCACTGCCAGAAATCTGGGAGTGGTAATTGATGATCAGCTAAACTTCACAAGTCATGTCGCCAGCACCACCCCGGTCCTGTAGATTCATCCTCTACAACATTAGAAAATTAGACCTTTCCTATCAGAGCACTCTACGCAAATTCTAGTCCAGGCTCTTGTCTTGTCCAAACTGGATTATTGCAATGCTCTACTGGCTGGACTCCCTGCTGCACAACCAAACCTCTGCAGCTGATCCAGAATGCAGCGGCAAGAGTGGTCTTTAATGAACCGAAGAGAGCGCACGTAACTCCTCTATTCATTAGGTTACACTTGCTCCTGTTGACGCCCGCATCAAGTTCAAAGCTATGCTCTTGGCCTACAAGACCACCTCTGGTTCTGCACCCTCATATCTTAACGCACTAATACAGACCTACGTTCCTACCAGATCCCTGCGCTCTGCAAATGAACAACGTCTGGTGGTACCGTCCCAAAAAGGTAAAAAATCACTCTCACGTACCTTCTCTTGCTCTGTTTCACATTGGTGGAATGATCTACTGCTGCTACAAGATCAGCAGATTCTGTAGCCATCTTTAAAAAATGCCTGAAAACACATCTCTTCCGTCAACACCTGACTGACAAACACTGAGTTCCACTTCCTTTCTATCGATTCCTTTCTTAAAATCTCTTATCCTTAGCTTATCATACTGTGTTGGGTTTAAACTGACTAGTTTTTTGTGCACTTATGCTTTTTGTACCTTGTGTTGTTAAAATTGCTTCCATTGTTATCCTCACTTGTAAGTCGCTTTGGATAAAAGCGTCTGTAAATGACTAAATGTAAATGTAAATGTAAGTCGGTTCACATTTTCAATTCAAAATGGCCGTCTTCCCGTGTGTGATCAGGTGTGGTCCCCTTTGGCTTTTTTGTTCATAAGCCCATGGTGGATGTGTGTACCAAGTTTCATTTGCCTACGACAAACTAAAAATTTCACTTCCCATTGACTTTTTCCACATTTTTGGGACATTGCTATGGCAACACATTTATAGATAGGGGGTGGTTGTCATTGGCTTTTATGCTCGTCATGATATAAGAGATGTGTGTACCAAATTTCATGTCTCTATGACAAACTAAATTCTTGGGTCCCATTATAAGTTTGTAGGGGGCGCTGGAGAGCCATTTCTAAAGATAACCCTTTTATTTACATATCTTTGTGTTCAGGTCATGAATGTGCACAAATGCCTTTTTGGGTCCAACTCGATCCGAGAAGGCGTTTGAGAGTTAAGAGACGTTTTATTTTCATAAAAATGGCCACCTCGTTACAGGCTTGCCACACCCATACCCGATAAGATATCAACAACAAAGTTACAACTTTGGTTGGCACACGTGTCTAGATGATACTCACCAAATTTGGGGCCATTTAGATTAAAACACAATGATTTGCGCAAGGGGTGCGATTTTAGTGGCCATGCGTTTCACCCCACATGGCGGACTTCCTGTTTAGTTTAGGGTGTGGCTGTCATAGACTTTTCTGTTTGCCCTGAGGTGTCCTATTGATGTACCAAGTTTCATTTTTCTACGTTGGAAAAAAGTTACTTTCACTTTCCATAGGCCCAATGTATTTTGACTTTTCTAGGGGTCGCCACTGAGTCATTTTTCGTTTTTTTTTCGGGATTTCAAATACATAAATTTTTGCCGGGCTTGAAGTCTGGGACCAATAAAAATGACTTTTAGTTGTTGGTTTACTGGGTCAAATTGAGAATCATTTTGCAGAAAAATTATGATAAAAAATTAAAGCCGCAAGCGGCGATAAAGGCCCTCGCCTCCCTTGAGACCGCGGGGACACATGCACTCGGAGGATTGCATTTCGTGCTTTAAAGCGTAAACTTCACGGTAATGTCAAATAACCGGGCCTGTGCTACTGCTGGGGCCTGCTACACCACCTTGTAATTTAGAGTTAAAGGTCTCCACAATCCCTGGTTTTCCTGGGAGCTGTCTGAACCTTTGAAAATAATAGATTGTGCTTGGGCTAAGGCGAGAAAAACAAAGTACTGGCTGGAGATTTGAGATGACTCAGGAATCGCTGCACCCCCCTGTTTAAAAAGGCAAAATGTAAATATTACTTGTCTAAAAGTACAAGGTTACAAGTTCCAAAGGATTCTGAGGAGTTTTCTAAGACTCTAGTCTTGGCTCTGGAGGGGCCTCCTCTAAAGGAAGGATCCTGGCAATTGGGAAATGGCATTTATTTCCCAAAGAAATGGCTGCCTCTTCACAGACTCATTACGACCACAGCCACAAATGTAACAAAAAACAAATTGATAACTTTTTTGGCACACATATCTAGATGATACACACCAAATTTGGAGCTGTTTAGATGAAAAGCCTTTAGACACAAGGGGTGAGATTTAGGTGGTCACGCATTCCACCCAACATAGTAGATTTTCTGTTGAGTTTACGGTATGGCTGTAATAAACTTTTCTGTTTGCCCTGAGGTGTCCTATGGATGTACCAAGTTTTGTATTTCTACATTGGAAAAATTTACTTTCATTTTCCATAGGCCCAATGTATTTTGACTTTTCTAGGGGTCGCCACTGAGTCATTTTTCGTATTTTTTTTTCGGGGACTTCAAATACATAATTTTTTGCCGAGCTTCAAGTCTGGGACCAATAAAAATGACTTTTAGTTGCACGTTTACTGGGTCAAATTGAGGATCATTTTGCAGGAAAATTATACTAAAAAAATATACCAAATTATAATAAAAAAACTCGAGCAAAAACGTCTAGAAAACACCTGTCTATTTTACATACATGTGTTTAGCTATTTTGCCCAAGTTTGGTGTCTGTGGAATGAAGCAGCTATTGTCTGTGTTCTTTTAAAAAAGAGGTGTATTTTAAGTCGGTTCACATTTTCAATTCAAAATGGCCGCCTTCCCGTGTGTGATAAGGTGTGGTCCCCATTGGCTTTTTTGTTCATAAGCCCATACTGGATGTGTGTACCAAGTTTCATTTGCCTACGACAAAGTAAAATTTTCACTTCCCATTGACTTTTTCGACATATTTGGGACGTTGCTATGGCAACACATTTATAGATAGGGGGTGGTTGTCATTGGCTTTTATGCTCCTCATGACATAAGAGATGTGTGTACCAAATTTTATGTCTCTATGACAAACTAAATTCTTGGGTCCCATTATAAGTTTGTAGGGGGCGCTGGAGAGCCATTTCTAAAGATAACCCTTTTATTTACAATATCTTTGTGTTCAGGTCATGAATGTGCACAAACGCCTTTTTGGGTCCAACTCGATCCGAGAAGGCATTTGAGAGTTAAGAGACGCTTTATTTTCACAAAATGGCCACCTCGTTACAGGCTTGCCACACCCATACCCGATAAGATATCAACAACAAAGTCACAACTTTGGTTGGCACATGTGTCTAGATGATACTCACCAAATTTGGGGCCATTTAGATTAAAACACAATGATTTGCATCTTTCTGCGCAAGGTGCGATTTAGTGGCCGCGCTTTCACCCCACATGGCGGACTTCCTGTTAAGTTTAGGTGTGGCTGTCATTGACTTTTCTGTTTGCCCTGAGGTGTCCTATGGATATACCAAGTTTCATTTTTCTACGTTGGAAAAAGTTACTTTCACTTTCCATAGGCCCAATGTATTTTGACTTTTCTAGGGGCCACTGAGTCATTTTTCGTATTTTTTTCGGGACTTCAAATACATACATTTTTTGCCGGGCTTGAAGTCTGGGACCAATAAAATGACTTTTAGTTGTTCGCTTTACTGGGTTAAATTGAGGATCATTTTGCAGAAAAATTATAATAAAAATATATACCGAATTATAATAAAAATATAACTCGAGCAAAAAGTCTAGAAAAACACTTGTCTCTTTTACATACATGTGTTTAGCTCATTTTGCCCAAGTTTGGTGTCTGTGGAATGAAGCAGCTTTTTTCTGTGTACTTTTAAAAAGAGGTGTATTTTAAGTCGGTTCACATTTTCAATTCAAAATGGCCGCCTTCCTGTGTGTGATAGGGTGTGGTCCCCATTGGCTTTTTTGTTCATAAGCCCATGGTGGATGTGTGTACCAAGTTTTATTTGCCTACAACAAACTAAAAATTTCACTTCCCATTGACTTTTTTCACATTTTTTGGGACGCTATGGCAACACATTTATAGATAGGGGTGGTTGTCATTGGCTTTTATGCTCGCCATGACATAAGAGATGTGTGTACCAAATTTTATGTCTCTATGACAAACTAAATTCTTGGGTCCATTATAAGTTTGTAGGGGCGCTGGAGAGCCATTTCTAAAGATAACCCTTTATTTACATATTTTTGTGTTCAGGTCATGAATGTGCACAAACGCCTTTTGGGTCCAACTCGATCCGAGAAGGCGCTTGAGAGTTAAGAGACGCTTATTTTCACAAAAATGGCCACCTCGTTACAGGCTTGCCACACCCATACCCGATAAGATATCAACAACAAAGTCACAACTTTGGTTGGCACACGTGTCTAGATGATACTCACCAAATTTGGGGCCATTTAGATTAAAACACAATGATTTGCATCTTCTGCAAGGGGTGCGATAGTGGCCGTATGCTTTCACCCCACATGGCGGACTTCCTGTTGAGTTTAGGTGTGACTGTCATTGACTTTTCTGTTTGTTCCCTGAGGTGTCCTATGGATATACCAAGTTTCATTTTTCTACGTTGGAAAAAGTTACTTTCACTTTCCATAGGCCCAATGTATTTTGATTTTGTAGGGTCGCCACTGAGTCATTTTTCGATTTTTTTCGGCGACTTCAAATACATAAATTTTTCACGAGCTTGAAGTCTGGGACCAATAAAAATGACTTTTCGTGCATGTTCACTGGGTCAAATTTAGGATCATTGGGTCGGAAGAAAAAAAAAAAAAAATCCGAGCAAAAATAATAGGCCCTCCCGGCCATCACCGCTAGGATCATTGGGTCGGAAGAAAATAAAAAAAAAAATCCGAAAGCAATAATAGGCCCTCCCGTCATCACCGCTCGGCCTAAATATATACCGAATTATAATAAAGAAAAATATTGAGATCAAGCAAAAAGTCTAGAAAACACTTGTCTACATTTTTTTGCCGGGCTTAAAGTCTGGGACCAATTAAAATTACTTTTCGTGCATGTTTACTGGGTCAAATTGAGGATCATTTTGCAGAAGGAAGGATTATAATTGGGAAATGGCATTTATTTCCCAAAGGCCTCTTCACAGACTCCCTTGAGACCAGCCACAAATGTATCAAAAACAATATTGAGGATTGCATGTCTAGATTTAAACCAAATTTGGAGCTGTTTAGATGAAAAGCCTTTAGCACAAAGTGTGATTTAGGTGGTCATGTATTCCACCCAACATAGTAGATTTTCTGTTGAGTTTACGGTATGGCTGTAATAAACTTTTCTGTTTGCCCTGAGGTGTCCTATGGATGTACCAAGTTTTGTATTTCTACATTGGAAAAATTTACTTTCATTTTCCATAGAACCAATGTATTTTGACTTTTCTAGGGTCGCCACTGAGTCATTTTTCATATTTTTTTCGGGACTTCAAATACATAAATTTTTTGCCGGGCTTGAAGTCTGGGACCAATAAAATGACTTTTAGTTGCACGCTTACTGGGTCAAATTGAGGATCATTTTGCAGAAAAATTATAATAAAAAATATATACCAAATTATAATAAAAATATAACTCGAGCAAAAAAGTCTAGAAAAACGCTTGTCTATTTTACATACATGTGTTTAGCTCATTTTGCCCAAGTTTGGTGTCTGTGGAATGAAGCAGCTATTTTCTGTTGTTTTTTAAAAGAGAGGTTGTATTTAAGTCGGTTCACATTTTCAATTCAAAATGGCTGCCTTCCTGTGTGTGATAGGGTGTGGTCCCCATTGGCTTTTTTGTTCATAAGCCCATACTGGATGTGTGTACCAAGTTTCATTTGCCTACGACAAACTAAAATTTTCACTTCCCATTGACTTTTTCCACATATTTGGGACGTTGCTATGGCAACACATTTATAGATAGGGGGTGGTTGTCATTGGCTTTTATGCTCGTCATGACATAAGAGATGTGTGTACCAAATTTTATGTCTCATGACAAACTAAATTCTTGGGTCCCATTATAAGTTTGTAGGGGCGCTGGAGAGCCATTTCTAAAGATAACCCTTTATTTACATATTTTTGTGTTCAGGTCATGAATGTGCACAAACGCTTTTTGGGTCCAACTCATCCGAGAAGCGTTTGGAGAGTTAAGAGACATTTTATTTTCACAAAATGGCCACCTCGTTAGCAGGCTTGCCACACCCATACCCTATAAGATATCAACAACAAAGTCACAACTTTGGTTGGTACATGTGTCTAGATGATACTCACCAAATTTGGCCATTTAGATTAAACAACAATGATTTGCATCTTTCTGCGCAAAGGGGTGCGATTTTAGTGGCCGCGCTTTCACCCCACATGGCGGACTTCCTGTTGAGTTTAGGTGTGGCTGTCATTGACTTTCCTGTTTGTTCTGAGGTGTCCTATGGATGTACCAAGTTTCATTTTTCTACGTTGGAAAAAGTTACTTTCACTTTCCATAGGCCCAATGTATTTTGACTTTTCTAGGGGCCACTGAGTCATTTTTCGTATTTTTTTTCGGGACTTCAAATACATAAATTTTTTGCCGGGCTTGAAGTCTGGGACCAATAAAAATGACTTTTAGTTGTTCGTTTACAGGGTCAAATTGAGGATCATTTTGCAGAAAAATATGATAAAAAATATATACCGAATTATAATAAAAAATATAACTCGAGCAAAAAGTTTAGAAAAACGCTTGTCTATTTTACATACATGTGTTTAGCTCATTTTGCCCAAGTTTGGTGTCTGTGGAATGAAGCAGCTATTGTCTGTGTACTTTTAAAAAGAGGTGTATTTTAAGTCGGTTCACATTTTCAATTCAAAATGGCCGCCTTCCCGTGTGTGATAGGGTGTGGTCCCCATTGGCTTTTTTGTTCATAAGCCCATGCTGGATGTGTGTACCAAGTTTCATTTGCCTACACAAACTAAAAATTTTCACTTCCCATTGACTTTTTCCAAATATTTGGGACGTTATGGCAACACATTTATAGATAGGGTGGTTGTCATTGGCTTTTATGCTCGTCATGACATAAGAGATGTGTGTACCAAATTTTATGTCTCTATGACAACCAAATTTTGGGTCCCATTATAGTTTGTAGGGGCGCTGGAGAGCCATTTCTAAAGATAACCCTTTTATTTACATATCTTTGTGTTCAGGTCATGAATGTGCACAAACGCCTTTTGGGTCCAACTCGATCCGAGAAGGCGTTTGAGAGTTAAGAGACGTTTTTATTTTCATAAAAATGGCCACCTCGTTACAGGCTTGCCACACCCATACCCGATAAGATATCAACAACAAAGTCACAACTTTGGTTGGCACACGTGTCTAGATGATACTCACCAAATTTGGGGCCATTTAGATTAAAACACAATGATTTGCATCTTTCTGCGCAAGGTGCGATTTTAGTGGCTGGGTTTAACCCCACATGGCGGACTTCCTGTTGAGTTTAGGTGTGGCTGTCATTGACTTTTCTGTTTGCCCTGAGGTGTCCTATGGATGTACCAAGTTTCATTTCTCTACGTTGGAAAAAAGTTACTTTCACTTTCCATAGGCCCAATGTATTTTGATTTTGTAGGGGCCGCCACTGAGTCATTTTTCGTATTTTTTTCGCGACTTCAAATACATAAATTTTTCGCCGGACTTGAAGGCTGGGACCAATAAAAATTACTTTTCGTTCATGTTCACTGGGTCAAATTTAGGATTATAGGCGGAAAATAAAAAAAAAATAAAATAAAAATCCGAGCAAAAACAATAGGCCCTCCCGGCCATCACCGGCTCGGGCCTAATTAAAGCATAGCGGCGATAAAGGCCCTCGCCTCCCTTGAGACCACGGGGACACATGCACTCGGAGGAGTGCATTTCATGCTTTAAAGCGTAAACTTCACGGTACAAGGATTCTGAGGAGTTTTCTAAGACTCTAGCCGTGGCTCTGGAGGGGCCTCCTCTAAAGGAAGGATCCTGGCAATTGGGAAATGGCATTTATTTCCCAAAGGTTGCCTCTTCACAGACTCATTACGACCACAGCCACAAATGTATCAAAAACAAATTGATAACTTTTTGGCACACGTGTCTAGATGATACTCACCAAATTTGGAGCTGTTTAGATGAAAAGCCTTTAGACACAAGGGGTGCGATTTAGGTGGTCACGCATTCCACCCAACATAGTAGATTTTCTGTTGAGTTTACTGTATGGCTGTAATAAACTTTTCTGTTTGCCCTGAGGTGTCCTATGGATGTACCAAGTTTCATTTTTCTACATTGGAATAAAGTTACTTTCACTTTCCATAGGCCCGATGTATTTTGACTTTTCTAGGGGTCGCCACTGAGTCATTTTTCGTAATTTTTTTTCGGGGACTTCAAATACATACAATTTTCGCCGAGCTTGAAGTCTGGGACCAATAAAAATGACTTTTCGTGCATGTTCACTGGGTCAAATTTAGGATCATTTTACAGAAAAAGAAAGAGAAAAAAAAAAAAAAAAATCCGAGCAAAAACAATAGGCCCTCCCGGTCATCACCGGCTCGGGCCTAATAATCCGAGCAAAAACAATAGGCCCTCCCGGTCATCACCGGCTCGGGCCTAATAAATAAATAATCCGAGCAAAAATAATAGGCCCTCCTGGTCATCACCGGCTCGGGCCTAATAAAAATTCTATGAATGTTAACCAATGAAAGTCAGACATTGCTTTTCAACCATGGATGTGGCCGCAGGAGGAAAATTGATGACAAATCAAAGAGACAGATAATCCGAATGGTAACAAAAGAGCCCAGAAAGACTTCTAAAGAGATCCAAGGTGAACTCCATGCTCAAGGAACATCAGTGTCAGATCGCACCATCCTTCGTTGTTTGAGCCAAAGTGGACTACATGGGAGACGACCAAGGAGGACACCATTGTTGAAAACAAATCATAAAAAAGCTAGACTGGAATATGCCAAACTACATGTTGACAAGCCACAAAGCTTCTGGGAGAATGTCCTATGGACAGATGAGACAAAAATGGAACTTTTTGCCAAGGCACATCAGCTCTATGTTCACAGACGGAAAAATGAAGCATATCAAGAAAAGAACACTGTCCCTACTGTCAAACATGGAGGAGGCTCTGTTATGTTCTGGGGCTGCTTTTCTGCATCTGGCACAGGATGTATTGAATCTGTGCAGGGTACAATGAAATCTGAAGACTATCAGGGGATTCTAGAGAGAAATGTGCTGGCCAGTGTCAGACAGCTTGGTCTCAGTCGCAGGTCATGGGTCTTGCAACAGGACAATGACCCAAAACACAGCAAAAAACACCCAAGAATGGTTAAGAGGAAAACATTGGACTATTCTAAAGTGGCCTTCTATGAACCCTGACCTCAATCCTATTGAGCATCTTTGGAAGGAGCTGAAACATGCCGTCTGGAAAAGACACCCTTCAAACCGGAAACAACTGGAGTAGTTTGCTCATGAGGAGTGGGCCAAAATACCTGCTGAGAGGTGCAGAAGTCTCATTGACAGTTGCAGGAATCGTCTGATTGCAGTGATAGCCTCAAAAGGTTGTGCAACAAAATATTAAGTTAGGGGTACCAACAATTTTGTCCAGGCCTGTTCCACGAGTTTATTTTTTTTTTAATATTTCTGTTGAAGCATGGTTAAAAAGCAATGTCTGACTTTCATTGGTTAACATTCATAGAATTTTTATTTATTATTACTTTTGTCAGAATAAAGTTTTTTCTGTGACCATTGTGAGTTTTTCTTTCATTGACCGAAGGGTACCAACAATTTTGTCCACGTGTGTAGACCCTGCCCAGACACTGGTGCTGCTCATGTAGACCCTGGTGCGGCTCATGTAGACCCTGGTGCTGCTCATGTAGACCCTGGTGCTGCTCATGTAGACCCTGCCCAGACCCTGGTGCTGCTCATGTAGACCCCGCCCAGACCCTGGTGCTGCTCATGTAGACCCTGGTGCTGCTCATGTAGACCCCGCCCAGACCCTGGTGCTGCTCATGTAGACCCTGCCCATACCCTGGTGCTGCTCATGTAGACCCTGGTGCTGCTCATGTAGACCCTGCCCAGACCCTGGTGCTGCTCATGTAGACCCCGCCCAGACCCTGGTGCTGCTCATGTAGACCCTGGTGCTGCTCATGTAGACCCGGGTGCTGCTCATGTAGACCCTGGTGCTGCTCATGTAGACCCCGCCCAGACCCTGGTGCTGCTCATGTAGACCCTGGTGCTGCTCATGTAGACCCCGCCCAGACCCTGGTGCCGCTCATGTAGACCCTGGTGCTGCTCATGTAGACCCCGCCCAGACCCTGGTGCTGCTCATGTAGACCCCGCCCAGACCCTGGTGCTGCTCATGTAGACCCTGGTGCTGCTCATGTAGACCCGGGTGCTGCTCATGTAGACCCCGCCCAGACCCTGGTGCTGCTCATGTAGACCCTGGTGCTGCTCATGTAGACCCTGCCCAGACCCTGGTGCTGCTCATGTAGACCCTGGTGCTGCTCATGTAGACCCTGCCCAGACCCTGGTGCTGCTCATGTAGACCCTGCCCATACCCTGGTGCTGCTCATGTAGACCCTGGTGCTGCTCATGTAGACCCTGCCCAGACCCTGGTGCTGCTCATGTAGACCCCGCCCAGACCCTGGTGCTGCTCATGTAGACCCTGGTGCTGCTCATGTAGACCCGGGTGCTGCTCATGTAGACCCTGGTGCTGCTCATGTAGACCCCGCCCAGACCCTGGTGCTGCTCATGTAGACCCTGGTGCTGCTCATGTAGACCCCGCCCAGACCCTGGTGCCGCTCATGTAGACCCTGGTGCTGCTCATGTAGACCCCGCCCAGACCCTGGTGCTGCTCATGTAGACCCTGCCCAGACCCTGGTGCTGCTCATGTAGACCCTGGTGCTGCTCATGTAGACCCCGCCCAGACCCTGGTGCTGCTCATGTAGACCCTGCCCAGACCCCTGGTGCTGCTCATGTAGACCCTGCCCAGACACTGGTGCGGCTCATGTAGACCCTGGTGCTGCTCATGAGACCCTGCCCAGACCCTGGTGCTGCTCATGTAGACCCTGCCCAGACACTGGTGCTACTCATGTAGACCCTGGTGCTGCTCATGTAGACCCTGGTGCTGCTCATGTAGACCCTGCCCAGACACTGGTGCTGCTCATGTAGACCCTGCCCAGACCCTGGTGCTGCTCATGTAGACCCTGCCCAGACCCTGGTGCGGCTCATGTAGACCCTGGTGCTGCTCATGTAGACCCCGCCCAGTCCCTGGTGCTGCTCATGTAGACCCTGCCCAGACCCTGGTGCTGCTCATGTAGACCCCGCCCAGACCCTGGTGCTGCTCATGTAGACCCTGGTGCTGCTCATGTAGACCCGGGTGCTGCTCATGTAGACCCTGGTGCTGCTCATGTAGACCCCGCCCAGACCCTGGTGCTGCTCATGTAGACCCTGGTGCTGCTCATGTAGACCCCGCCCAGACCCTGGTGCCGCTCATGTAGACCCTGGTGCTGCTCATGTAGACCCCGCCCAGACCCTAGTGCTGCTCATGTAGACCCTGCCCAGACCCTGGTGCTGCTCATGTAGACCCTGGTGCTGCTCATGTAGACCCCGCCCAGACCCTGGTGCTGCTCATGTAGACCCTGCCCAGACCCTGGTGCTGCTCATGTAGACCCTGCCCAGACACTGGTGCGGCTCATGTAGACCCTGGTGCTGCTCATGAGACCCTGCCCAGACCCTGGTGCTGCTCATGTAGACCCTGCCCAGACACTGGTGCTACTCATGTAGACCCTGGTGCTGCTCATGTAGACCCTGCCCAGACCCTGGTGCGGCTCATGTAGACCCTGGTGCTGCTCATGTAGACCCCGCCCAGTCCCTGGTGCTGCTCATGTAGACCCTGCCCAGACCCTGGTGCTGCTCATGTAGACCCCGCCCAGACCCTGGTGCTGCTCATGTAGACCCTGCCCAGGCCCTGGTGCTGCTCATGTAGACCCTGGTGCGGCTCATGTAGACCCCACCCAGACCCTGGTGCTGCTCATGTAGAACCCGCCCAGACCCTGGTGCTGCTCATGTAGACCCTGGTGCTGCTCATTTAGGCCCCGCCCAGACCCTGGTGCTGCTCATGTAGACCCTGCCCAGACCCCTGGTGCTGCTCATGTAGACCCTGCCCAGACACTGGTGCGGCTCATGTAGACCCTGGTGCTGCTCATGTAGACCCTGCCCAGACCCTTGTGCTGCTCATGTAGACCCCGCCCAGACCCTGGTGCTGCTCATGTAGACCCCGCCCAGTCCCTGGTGCTGCTCATGTAGACCCTGCCCAGACCCTAGTGCTGCTCATGTAGACCCCGCCAGACCCTGGTGCTGCTCATGTAGACCCTGGTGCTGCTCATGTAGACCCCGCCCAGACCCTGGTGCTGCTCATGTAGACCCTGGTGCTGCTCATGTAGACCCCGCCCAGACCCTGGTGCTGCTCATGTAGACCCTGGTGCGGCTCATATAGACCCCGCCCAGACCCTGGTGCTGCTCATGTAGACCCCGCCCAGACCCTGGTGCTGCTCATGTAGACCCTGGTGCTGCTCATGTAGACCCTGCCCAGATCCTGGTGCTGCTCATGTAGACCCTGGTGCTGCTCATGTAGACCCTGCCCAGGCCCTGGTGCTGCTCATGTAGACCCTGGTGCGGCTCATGTAGACCCTGGTGCTGCTCATGTAGACCCCGCCCAGACCCTGGTGCTGCTCATGTAGACCCTGGTGCTGCTCATGTAGACCCTGCCCAGGCCCTGGTGCTGCTCATGTAGACCCTGGTGCGGCTCATGTAGACCCTGGTGCTGCTCATGTAGACCCTGGTGCGGCTCATGTAGACCCTGGTGCGGCTCATGTAGACCCTGGTGCTGCTCATGTAGACCCTGCCCAGTCCCTGGTGCTGCTCATGTAGACCCTGCCCAGACCCTGGTGCTGCTCATGTAGACCCTGGTGCTGCTCATGTAGACCCCGCCCAGACCCTGGTGCTGCTCATGTAGACCCTGGTGCTGCTCATGTAGACCCCGCCCAGGCCCTGGTGCTGCTCATGTAGACCCCGCCCAGACCCTGGTGCTGCTCATGTATTGTCACAGGAAAGATGAGTGACAAGAGACTGAACAATGCAGAAGAGCTGAAGGCTGCTATTAAAGTATCCTTCCATAACACCTCAGCAGTGCCACAGACTGATAGCATCCATGCCACGCCGCATTCAGGCAGTAATTCATGTAAAAGTGTCCTAAACCAAGTACTAAGTACATATGCATGATTATACTTTTCAGAGGGCACATTTCTGTATTTAAAATCCATTTTAAGTTAAATTACTGAAGTAGCTTACCCTAACCTAACTTTTGCACGATATTTAAAATTTTTTAGTTTCACCTGCATCTCGTTGTTTGAGCCATTGTAAAACCACGTTTCTGTCGAACTAGTAGTTCTATACTTCCACCTACACATAAACATATTTATCAAAGACAGATTCTGATAACTGAATGACAATTTTTGACTGGTGAGACAATCAAGAATCCCCTACAAAGTCCCTATGTCAAAATAAGGCATGTGCAGAAGAGGTTACAATCTGAATTCAAGCCACAGTACACAGTGAAGACAGTGAAAACAGTGAAGCAAGCATCATATGGGCATGTTTCTCCTACTATGGTGTTAGGCCTATTCATCACATACCAGGGATCATGGATCAGTTTGTATTTGTCAAAATACTTGAAGAGGTCATGTTGCCTTTTGCTGAAGAGGACATGTCCTTGAAATGTTTGTTTCAACACAATTCAAGACAATGACCCCAAACACACGAGTAAACAAGCAAAGTCTGGGTTCCAAACCAACAAAACTAATGTTATGGAGTGGCCAGTCCAATCCTCGGACCTTAATCCAATCGAGAAGCTGTTTCTGAAGCAAAACCAAGAAATGTAAATGAATTGTGAAATGTTGTTAAAGAATCATGGAGTGGAATAACAGCCGAGAGGGGCCACAAGTTGGTGCCACACAGATGTGAAGCAGTTTTAAAAAACTGTGGTCATACAACTAAATATTATTTTAGTGATTCACAGGATTGCTAAATCCTAGAAACAAAATCATTTGTACAAAATAGTTTTGAGTTTGTACAGCCAACGGCAGACACTGATATATTTTTGAACACACCCCTTTCAACTAATTGTCCAATTGCACAGCCTTAAGAGCGTGCATATCCCGAATGCTGGGTCTTGTTTGTTTTCTGAGAATCTACTGCACCTACTGGTAACTTGTTTGTCACTTAGCAATAAAAATATACTAAAAACCTGGATTATTCTGGTTAGTCACATTCTACTGCTATTATTTAGTATATATATATATATATACCATATTGTTTTCTGTACTGATTATTCTATTTAAAAAAATTCTATTAAAAAAAACTGTCCGTGAATTCTATTTAGGGACAACACATTAATAGCTCACTTCTGGCTGTTCTGTTCTTTTTGTAGAAGCAGCACTGTTTTTCCATGCATGCACAGGCCAACACAACAACGGGCTCTCAATTTCCTCTGCACACTTTTACATTGCTTTGCCTCTCAGTAGAATAATTGGTGCATATCTGAAAACAAGTCAAGAGAAATCCTTTGCTGGACATATGAGAGAGGCTTTGAATTTTGGCTTATAATTTGCTACTATAATAATAGTCTGTATACTTTTTCTAAAAAGCTCTAAAATAATTTTAATTATTACAAAAAATTTAATAAGCACAATACACAAATAATCTGTTGCAGACAAAAAAGACCCCAATAGATGTTATGTAGGTGAACAGCGGCAGAGTGGTCAGAGCTCCTCACATCAAGAGGTTTTGGGTTCAATTCCCAGGAGGCAGGTACTCTTTCTGTAAGTATCTGTTTCTAAACTCAACGATTACCCTGTTGACCACCAACGGGGGCTCTAAAAACGTTGCCCCAGCAACACTGGACAATGGATTGTTAAAATGCAGATGAACAACACTTTAGTTTTTGTGCCCATTTTTCAAGAGCTGAACTCAAAGATATAAGACTTTTTCTATGTACACAAATAACATATTTCTCTCAAATATTGTTCACAAATCTGTCCAAATCTGTGTTAGTGAGCACTTCTCCTTTGCAAAGATAATCCATCCGCCTCACAGATGCGGCATATCAAGATTCTGATTAGAGAGCATGATTATTGCACAGTTTATATATAATGCCCTACCGTGGGTCCCACCACCTGCAGGAGGAACCGTAAGGGTTCGGTGCAATGTGGATTGGGTGGCAGTCCAAGGCAGGGGCCTCGGCGACCCAATCCCCGGACACGGAATCTGGCGCTAGGGACATGGAATGTCACCTCGATGGCGGGTAAGGAGTCTGAGCTTGTGCGGGAGGTTGAGAGATACCGACTAGAGATAGTCTGACTCACTTCCACGCACAGCTTGGGCTCTGGAACCCAACTCCTTTAGAGAGGCTGGACTCTCCACTACTCTGTAATTGCCTGTGGTGAGAGGCTGGTGTGGGCTTCGGTGAGGCCATGGGATTCTGGCAAACCGTCCGGCGCCTCAGAAGGGGAAAGCAGTGCCCTGCTTACACTGTTTACAGTGGAGGTGGGAATCTGCTGACTTAAACTGGGGACATTGTTAAGTGGTGGAAGGAATACTTCGAGGATCTCCTCAACCCCACCGACATGTCTTCTATTGAGGAAGCAGAGGCCGAGGGGCTTAGAGTTGGACTCGCCCATCACCCAAGCTACCTCTGGACTGGCAGACCGGGGTGGTGGTCCCTCTTTTCAAGAAGGAGGACCGGAGGGTGTTTTTTCACAATCCTCAGCCTCCCCGGGAAAGTCTATGTCAGGTACTGGAGAGGAGAATGCGGCCGATAGTCGATCCTCGGATTCAGGAGAAACAATGCTGTTTTCGTCCCGGTCGTGGAACACTGGACCAGCTCTTTACCCTCTCCAGGGTGCTGGAGGGTTTATGGGAGTTTACCCAACCAGTCCACATGTGTTTTGTGGATCTGGAGCCCTTTCAACTAATTGTCCAATTGCACAGCCTTAAGAGCGTGCATATCACGAATGCTGGGTCTTGTTTGTTTTCTGAGAATCTACTGCACCTACTGGTAACTTGTTTGTCACTTAGCAATAAAAATATACTAAAAACCTGGATTATTCTGGTTAGTCACATTCTACTGCTATTATTTAGTTTATATATATATATATATATATATATATATAAATAATATTACCATATTGTTTTCTGTACTGATTTTTCTATTTAAAAAAATTCTATTAAAAAAAACTGTCCGTGAATTCTATTTAGGGACAACACATTAATAGCTCACTTCTGGCTGTTCTGTGTATTGTATATGCATATTTGAGGGCATCTTTACTCTATACACTACACATACCCCTGCCTTGTATTCTATTGCATTACATATTACATTCCTTTTCAGTTGTAAATAATAGAATTATTGCTCATGAGTGTCCAATAACTAATCCAATCTGTCAGAGACTGAAAACCACAAAAAACAAACAAACAAAACAAAAAAAAAACACCTAAATACCAAAGTAAACAGTTTGTAATTTTTAGCACCCCTCATAACAACTGGATATCATTGAGACCTTGTTCATCTGATCAGGTTTGTCGACTCAAGAGGGGAGCAGTGCTTCACTAAGTCTGTAAAGATGGGGCTCTGCATGCCAGCAGGGGGCGTTGTTGAACAGGCTTTTTGTAGAAGCAGCACTGTTTTTCCATGCATGCACAGGCCAACACAACAACGGGCTCTCAATTTCCTCTGCACACTTTATCATTGCTTTGCCTCTCAGTAGACTAATTGGTGCATATCTGAAAACAGGTCAAGAGAAATCCTTTGCTGGACATATGAGAGAGGCTTTGAATTTTGGCTTATAATTTGCTACTATAATAATAGTCTGTATACTTTTTCTAAAAAGCTCTAAAATAATTTTAATTATTACAAAAAATTTAATAAGCACAATACACAAATAATCTGTTGCAGACAAAAAAGACCCCAATAGATGTTATGTAGGTGAACAGCGGCAGAGTGGTCAGAGCTCCTCACATCAAGAGGTTTTGGGTTCAATTCCCAGGAGGCAGGTACTCTTTCTGTAAGTATCTGTTTCTAAACTCAACGATTACCCTGTTGACCACCAACGGGGGCTCTAAAAACGTTGCCCCAGCGACACTGGACAATGGATTGTTAAAATGCAGATGAACAACACTTTAGTTTTTGTGCCCATTTTTCAAGAGCTGAACTCAAAGATATAAGACTTTTTCTATGTACACAAATAACGTATTTCTCTCAAATATTGTTCACAAATCTGTCCAAATCTGTGTTAGTGAGCACTTCTCCTTTGCAAAGATAATCCATCCGCCTCACAGATGTGGCATATCAAGATTCTGATTAGAGAGCATGATTATTGCACAGTTTATATATAATGCCCTACCGTGGGTCCCACCACCTGCAGGAGGAACCGTGGGGTTCGGTGCAATGTGGATTGGGTGGCAGTCCAAGGCAGGGGCCTCGGCGACCCAATCCCCGGACACGGAATCTGGCGCTAGGGACATGGAATGTCACCTCGCTGGCGGGTAAGGAGTCTGAGCTTGTGCGGGAGGTTGAGAGATACCGACTAGAGATAGTCTGACTCACTTCCACGCACAGCTTGGGCTCTGGAACCCAACTCCTTTAGAGAGGCTGGACTCTCCACTACTCTGTAATTGCCTGTGGTGAGAGGCTGGTGTGGGCTTCGGTGAGGCCATGGGATTCTGGCAAACCGTCCGGCGCCTCAGAAGGGGAAAGCAGTGCCCTGCTTACACTGTTTACAGTGGAGGTGGGAATCTGCTGACTTAAACTGGGGACATTGTTAAGTGGTGGAAGGAATACTGAGGATCTCTCAACCCCACCGACATGTCTTCTATTGAGGAAGCAGAGGCCGAGGGGCTTAGAGTTGGACTCGCCCATCACCCAAGCTACCTCTGGACTGGCAGACCGGGGTGGTGGTCCCTCTTTTCAAGAAGGAGGTCCGGAGGGTGTTTTTTCACAATCCTCAGCCTCCCCGGGAAAGTCTATGTCAGGTACTGGAGAGGAGAATGCGGCCGATAGTCGATCCTCGGATTCAGGAGAAACAATGCTGTTTTTGTCCCGGTCGTGGAACACTGGACCAGCTCTTTACCCTCTCCAGGGTGCTGGAGGGTTTATGGGAGTTTACCCAACCAGTCCACATGTGTTTTGTGGATCTGGAGAAGGCATTCAACTGTGTCCCTCGTGGCGCCCTGTGGGGGATGCTCTGGGAGGTCTGGGGCCCTTTGCTAAGGGCTGTTCGGTCACTGTACGACTGGAGCAGGAACTTGGTTCGCACTGCCGGCAGTAAGTCAGACCTGTTCCCACTGCATGACTTCAGCAGGGCTGCCCTTTGTCACCGGTCCCGTTCATTATCTTTATGGACAGGATTTCTAGGCGCAGCCAGGGGCCGGAGAGAGTCTGGTTTGGGGACCACAGGATCTCATCTCTGCTTTTTGCAGATGATGTTGTCCTGTTGGCTCCATCAAGCCAGGACCTTCAGTGTGCACTGGGACGGTTTGCAGTCGAGTGTGAAGCGGCTGGGATGAGGATCAGCACCTCCAAGTCTGAGACCATGGTTCTCAGTCAGAAAAGGGTGGCTAGCCCCCTTCAGGATTTGTGGAAAGCTCCTGCCTCAAGTGGAGGAGTTTAAGTATCTTGGAGTCTTGTTCACGAGTGAGGGAAGGAAGGAGCGTGAGATTAACAAACGGATCGGTGCAGCTTCTGCAGTGATGCGGTCAATGTACTGGTCTGTTGTGGCAAAGCTCTCGATTTACCGGTCAATCTACACTCACCTAAAGGATTATTAGGAACACCTGTTCAATTTCTCATTAATACAAGAATCTAATCAACCAATCACATGGCAGTTGCTTCAGTGCAATTAGGGGTGTGGACCTGGTCAACTGAATGTCAGAATGGGAAAGAAAGGAGATTTAAGCAATTTTGAGCGTGGCATGGTTGTTGGTGCCAGACGGGCCTGTCTGAGTATTTCACAATCTGCTCTGTTACTGGGATTTTCATGCACAACCATTTCTAGGATTTACAAAGAATGGTGTGAAAAGGGAAAAACATCCAGTATGTGGCAGTCCTGTGGGCGAAAATTTCTTGTTGATGCTAGAGGTCAGAGGAGAATGGGCCGACTGATTCAAGCTGATAGAAGAGCAACTTAGACTGAAATAACCACTCGTTACAACCGAGGTATGAAGCAAAGCATTTGTGAAGCCACAACACGCACAACCTTGATGCGGATGGGCTACAACAGCAGAAGACCCCACCCCCACTCATCTCCACTACAAACAGGAAAAAGAGGCTACAGTTTGCACAAGCTCACCAAAATTGGACAGTTGAAGACTGGAAAAATGTTGCCTGGTCTGATGAGTCTCAATTTCTGTTGATACCTTCAGATGGTAGAGTCAGAATTTGGCGTAAACAGAATGAGAACATGGATCCATCATGACTTGTTACCACTGTGCTGGCTGGTGGTGTAATGGTGTAATGGTGTGGGGGATGTTTTCTTGGCACACTTTAGGCCCCTTTGTGCCAATTGGGCATCGTTTAAATGCCACGGCCTACCTGAGCATTGTTTCTGACCATGTCCATCCTTTTATGACCACCATGTACCCATCCTCTGATGGCTACTTCCAGCAGGATAATGCACCATGTCACAAAGCTCGAATCATTTCAAATTGGTTTCTTGATGACAATGAGTTCACTGAACTAAAATGGCCCCCACAGTCACCAGATCTCAACCCAATAGAGCATCTTTGGGATGTGGTGGAACGGGAGCTTTGTGTCCTGGATGTCCACCCCACAAATCTCCATCAAATGCAAGATGCTATCCTATCAATATGGGCCAACATTTCTAAAGAATGCCTTCAGCACCTTGTTGAATCAATGCCACGTAGAATTAAGGCAGTTCTGAAGGAGAAAGGGGGTCAAACACAGTATTAGTATGGCGTTCCTAATAATCCTTTAGGTGAGTGTACGTTTCTACTCTCACCTATGGTCATGAGCTTTGGGTCATGACCGAAAGAACAAGATCCCGGATACAAGCGGCCGAAATGAGCTTTCTTCGCAGGGTGGCGGGGCGCTCCCTTAGAGATAGGGTGAGGAGCTCGGTCACTCGAGAGGAGCTCAAAGTAGAGCCGCTGCTCCTCCACATTGAGAGGAGCCAGCTGAGGTGGCTCAGGCATCTTTTTCGAATGCCTCCTGGATGCCTCCCTAGGGAGGTGTTCCGGGCATGTCCCACCGGGAGGAGACCTTGAGGAAGACCTAGGACACGCTGGAGGGGCTATGTCTCTCGGCTGGCCTGGGAACGCCTCGGTATCCCTCCGGAAGAGCTGTAAGGAAGTGTCTTGGGAGAGGGAAGTCTGGGCGTCTCTGCAGGTGTGCCTTAGGCTGGCCACAATAAAAGGCCACTCAAACTGTGCAGTTTTCACTGTACTGGGGGGCTGGGGGGTCTAAAAACCAGTAACATACACCTGCCCATACCATAACCCCACCACCACCATGGGCCACTCAATCCTCAACGTTGACATCAGCAAACTGCTCACCCACATGATGCCATACACACTGTCTGCCATCTGCCCTGTACAGTGAAAACCGGGATTTATCTGTGAAGAGAACACCTCTCCAAAGTGTCAGACACTATTGAATGTGAGCATTTGCCCACTCAAGTCAGTTACGGCAACAAACTGCAGATGAGCTTCCCTGAGATGGTTTCTGACAGTTTGTGCAGAAACTCTTTGATTATGCAAACCGATTGTTGCAGCAGCTGTCCGGGTGGCTGGTCTCAGAGGATCTTGGAGGTGAAGATGCTGGATGTAGAGGTCCAGGGCTGGTGTGGTTACACATAGTCTGTGGTTGTGAGACCAGTTGAATGTACTGCCAAGTTCTCTGAAACGCCTTTGGAGAGTGTTTATGGTAGAGAAATGAACAAAAGCTATAGTGAAGATTCCTGCAGTCAGCATGGTAATTGCATGCTCCCTCAAAACTTGCGACATCTGTTGAATTGTGCTGTGTGATAAAACTGAACATTTTAGAGTTGTCTTTTATTGTTGCCAGCCTAATCATGCTCTCTAATCACCTCTCCCAGTTACTTCAAGAAAGCCGGGTGCTCTACACTGCGATTTGGGCCATGACCACAAATGACAGTGAGAACTGGCATGGTTTAGCAATTTGGTTTTGAGCACGAGGGAAGGGCATCAGTCGGGGCTGCAAAGGATCACTATTTTTAATTTTGATTTTATTTAGATTTTTTTCTGAGGGCTTAAGACAATTAGTCTTAGAGGTTTAAACACATATTTATTTGGTGGCACAGTGGCAGAGTGGTTAGCGCAGGGCTTTTCTGTGTGGAGTTTGCATGTTCTCCCTGTGTCTGTGTAGGTTTCCTCCGGGTACTCCGGTTTCCCCTACCACCAAAAACGTGTACAACAGTCCCCCCCAAACACACATGGGGCCAGGACTCCCCTGCAAAAGAGATTTGTAGGTTAAAAAAATATATATATATATATATATATATAAAAAAACTTTGTCCTTCACCCTCCGCGGGTGGTCTCTTCCTTCGAGCTCGGGTCCTCTACCAGAGGCCTGGGAGCTTGAGGGTTCTGCGCAGTATCTTAGCTGTTCCTAGTACTGCACTTTTCTGGACCGAGATGTCTGGAGTTCTTCCAGGGATCTGCTGTAGCCACTCTTCCAGTTTGGGGGTTACTGCCCCGAGTGCTCCGATGACCACAGGCACCACTGTCGCCTTTACCTTCCAAGCCTTTTCCAGCTCTTCTCTGAGCCCTTGGTATTTCTCTAGTTTCTCATGTTCCTTTTTCCTGATGTTGCAATCACTTGGTATTGCCACGTCAACCACAACGGCCTTCCTCTGCTGTTTGTCCACCACCACAATGTCTGGTTGGTTCGCCATTACCATTCTGTCAGTCTGAATCTGGAAGTCCCACAGGATCTTGGCTCGGTCATTCTCTACCACCTTTGGAGGTGTTTCCCACTTTGACCTCGGGTTTCCAGTCCATACTCCGTACAGATGTTCCTGTATACTATGCCAGCCACTTGGTTATGGCGCTCCATGTATGCTTTCCTGCCAGCATCTTACACCCTGCAGTTAAGTGTTGGATTGTCTCAGGGCCTGTTTGCACAGCCTACACCTTGGGTCTTGTCTGGTGTGGTAGATTTGGGCCTCTATTGCTCTGGTGCTCAGGGCCTGCTCCTGTGCAGCCATGATGAGTGCCTCTGTGCTGTCCTTCAGTCCGGCCCGTTCTAGCCATTGGTAGGATTTCTTGATATCAGCCACTTCAGTTATGTTCGGTGGTACATCCCATGTAGGGGTTTGTCCTCCCATGATGGTCCCTCCTCCAGCTCATCTTCCTCTGTTCCCCATTGCCTGAGACATTCACTGAGCACGTCATCTGTTGGGGCCTTATCTTTGATGTACTTGTGGATCTTGGATGTTTCATCCTGGATAGTGGCTCTCACACTTACTAGTCCACGGCCGCCTTCTTTACGGCTAGCGTACAGTCTCAGGGTGCTGGATTTGGGGTGGAACCCTCCATGCATGGTGAGGAGCTTTCGTGTCTTAACGTCTGTGATCTGTATCTCTTCCTTTGGCCACCTTATTATTCCCGCAGGGTATCTGATCACTGGCAGGGCGTAGCTGTTTATTGCCCATGCCTTGTTCTTGCCATTGAGCTGACTTCTTAGGACTTGCCTTACTCGTTGGAGGTATTTGGCAGTTGCTGTTTTCCTTGTTACCTCTTCGAGGTTGCCATTTGCCTGTGGTATTCCAAGGTACTTGTAACCATCCTCAATGTCTGCTATTGTTCCTTCTGGGAGTGAGACCCCTTCTGTGTGGACTACCTTCCTCTCTTCGTCACCATTCGACTACACTTTTCAAGCCCGAATGACATCCCAATGTCAGAGCTGTAGATCCTGGTGGTGTGGATCAGTGAGTCGATGTCCCGCTCACTCTTAGCGTATAGCTTGATGTCATCCATGTAGAGGAGGTGACTGATGGTGGCCCCATTCCTGAGTCGGTATCCATAGCCAGTCTTGTCGATTATTTGGCTGAGGGGGTCAGGCCTATGCAGAACAGCAGTGGGGATAGAGCATCTCCTTGGTATATGCCACATTTGATGGATACTTGTGCAAGTGGCTTGCCATTGGCCTCAAGGGTGGTTTTCCACAGCCTCATTGAGTTTGCAATGAAGTCTCTTAGAGTCCTGTTGATGTTGTACATCTCCAAGCATTCAGTGATCCATGTGTGTGGCATTGAGTCATATGCTTTCTTGTAATCAATCCAGGCAGTGCACAGGTTGGTGTGTCGGGTTCTGCAGTCTTGGGTGACTGTTCTGTCAACCAGGAGTTGGTGTTTAGCTCCTCTGGTTTCTTTGCCGATGCCCTTCTGTGCTTTGCTCATGTATTGATCCATGTGCCCACTTATCTTAGCCAATGATGCCTGACATGAGCTTCCATGTTGTGGGAGACAGGTTATTGGCCGATAGTTGGATGGGACTGTACCCTTTGTGGGATCCTTCAGGATCAGGATTGTACGCCCTTCTGTAAGCCATTCAGGGTGCGTCCCATCCCTTAGCAGCTGGTTCATTTGTGCTGCAAGGCGCTCGTGGAGTGCAGTGAGCTTCTTTAGCCAGTAGGTGTGGATCCTGTCAGGGCCCGGTGCTGTCCAGTTTTTCATACCTGAGAGTCTTTCTTGGATGTCTGCCACTGTGATGGTAACTGGATTCTGTTCAGGGAGGTTGCTGTGGTCCTCTCTCAGAGCCACCAGCCACTGTGCATCGCTGTTGTGTGATGCCTCCTCTCCCATATACTTTTCCAGTATTGTTCAGTTTCCAGCCTTGGAGGGTCTGCTCTGCTGTTATTACCCTGCCATTGAGCGTACACTTTTGCAGGTTGAGTTGCGAACAGCCGGTTTATTCTTCTGGCTTCGTTCTCTCTCGTGTACCTCGTTAGGCGGCTGGCGTCTGCTTGATCTTAGCCTCCAGCCTTCGTTTCCATGGTGGGTACTGTTTCTCATGGCTCCCATGGTTGCTCTTATAGCCAAGCATCTCGAGGATCACTGCTGCGGAGGTGTATAGCAGCTCATTGGTTTCAGTGATGGATGTGGTAGGGATCGCACTCAATGCTGCATTCACATCTTCTAGGAGACTTTCTGATGGTACTTCACTTAGCCGTTGTAATTGGCGTCGGGGTTGCCTTGCCTTCATTCTCGCCATGATCTTGTCTTTCAGGTCAGTCGCTGCCTCGTTCAGCGTTATTTCAATTGTTGGGGCTTCATACCCAATCTCCGGTTGGGGAGCCCCCGTTGGCTCCCCTCTGACCTTGCGTCCTGGCTCCCCCTTGCCGTAGCATTTTTTGTGTTGTATCTCGTCAATCTCAAGTTGTGATAGCAGCTGCCGCTTGTGGATGTTGGAACACTGAGCTACTAGTTGCTTCGATGTAAGCCTGGATTGTGGGTTTCGTAGTAACCATTCATCCCACATTCTCTTCATGTAACCCCTCTGACTAGGGTTACTGGAGTAGTAGCATTCCAACAGAGCCTTGTTATCGCATCTCGCCCATCTAGCCCATTTGTCATCAAGTTGCTCTGGTTCCCCAACACCTGACGCAGACCTTGTTTGGCCGGGCGACGTCTGAGCAGGCTTCTCATAGCATTTATTGTCTCTCATCATTATGAGGTAGGCAGTAGCGCGAAGGGTCTTGCCTAAGGACCCACACTATATATATATATATATATATATATATATATTAATGTAGCATTAAAAATGTAGACTTCTGTTGTTGTTAGTCTTTAGCTCTTTGTGTGTATATGCTGCCCATTCAGTCTCTGGTGCTGTTCGTTTTGCAGGAGTTAAGTGTAGCTTACTTTAGTGTTTTCCCTCAGTTTAAAGCTCTCCAACATGTCGCTGTGATTGGTTGTTTAGTGCTGACTCCCCCTGTTTCACATGAAAGCACTCACTCCTGAGAAACACATGGTTAACAGAACGTGTTGATAATCCGCTTTGTGATACCACTTATCCCAAACCGGGATTGTTAGGTTTCGTCTAGCTTGGAGAGACATATCCAGGGTAGGTTAAATTGGGTTTGTAGTCAACAAGTCGACAGTGACTCGACTAAGGTCACAGAAGGGTCAGCAGCTACCATTCAACCCCTGGTGCACAATTTGCACAATTATGCTGGGCCTGGAACCACCTCTTCCAAACCAAAGCTATTTGAAGCTGCTGTATTGGAGATTTGTGTGGTTTCAAGTGCAAACCAGGTGCACAAAGTGGCTCTATTGTGCAAGTGTTACAGAGGAGTTGGCACAGATATCAGATACTATCATTAGTACTTACTGGTTAACATACCACAACCATGACAGAGGCCAGTTAATCTATTTATACTTCTGATATACATTAACCACAATTTAAACAGATCTTTCTGAAGAAGAATGTGTCTGTGGTTTATGTGACATGAAGGTGGTTGAGGACTATTTTATTTGAACATACAAATCCAGAGGTATTTTGGTTACCTGATAATAACATTAATCATTACAAGACTTTGTTTTGTCAATGAGGCTTGGGACAGAAGATACATTGTGTTAAATGCAAGCTTTGATATTTTTTGTTGTGGAACTGAATATTTTTTTGTGGTCATCATGAATGTGTCTTATAAGCCCATGTGGGTTGGGCACTAAGAGTGCAAGACACTTTAAACAGAAGAATTGGCTACATACAATGTGCAAAATTCTGCATTACTTTATCATCTAGTACAAGACCCACATTTTATACAGTATGTCTTTTTTTTTAAATAGAGCACTCTGTGATCAAAAGTAAGGTGCGTATCTAGAGGATGTATTTTATTTTTCAATCATTTCTGGGTAATGATTGGATGTATTGACGTCAGTTTGTTTAAAGAGAGTGTAAGACTCCAAAATAGCATGTTTTTTCCAATATTCAGTTGCACTTCCTGCTTAAATGAATGATTTTCTCCACATATACAGTGCTATAAAAGCAAAGAGACACCCTCACCTCCAAGTGTCAGCTGCTACAGTCACACTGCACTCAACAGGTAACTTTTTTCCATTAACACTTTCACCAGTTTTTATTATAGAACCCGGTGTTATTTTATTGTCACACTGTAAATATATATATTCAATTTGTGCTGCAACATTAAACTGTCGTGCTGATTGTATCTGGACACCAAGTTAATTGTCAACAGTCAACAAAACGCAAAGTTGTTAAAGTTAAAATTTGCTAATTGATAGCATATATACTTTACTTGTGTATTTTTCCATAAAATATAAAGTTTGGTATGGTTTACACATATTAGAAGGTAGCTTGATAAAGTAATATGGGAAAGAAAGTTTTTCATAATAACAGTAGAGTTATTATTTGTACAGTACATATCTCACAGTGGTTTGTCTTTGTCTCTGTAGCCATGCTCTGCTCTGTATCACCTGGACTCTTCCAGGTTCTCCTCCTGTCTTTCCTCTTCTCAACTCTGTCCTCTGCTCAAACTGGGACGGAGAGCCAGTGTGAGTCCGCTCCCTTTGTCCCGGGCTACAACCTGGTCGGGGAGGGCTTTGATGTGGTCTCCTTGCGGCGGACGGGAGCCTACTTGATTAACATGAAGACTTACATGACCCCAAATGGCACATGCAATCTATATTCAAATCCTCTCCAGGGCAACCAACTACTTGTGTCAGAAACTTTATACCCATGATTTATACCCATGAGTATTACTAACATGAGTATTACTAACATCTTAATTTGTTTGTATTTTCAGCTACCACTTTCTGCAGTCGACTGGCGTGCATTCAGTCAGTGCAACACAGACCTCTATGACTCCGAGTACTCCTCAGTCAGGTATGCATGCATCAACAACATAGACAATGTAATTATTTATAACATTTAAGTTGTTTTGATGGTTTTGACATGACCTTCTCCAGAGAACTCATTGGGAACTTAACTGAGCAGGACAGCGATGACTGGAAGGTAAACAATTCTGATTTTAGTTCACTTTTTGTCTTAGTCAAAACTCAAGTTATACAATTTAAGATAAATAGTAAATAGTAAAGTGGAATGAGTGGGTGGGTTAAGACAAGACAAACCACCAAATGACCTCATGCAGACTCATTTTTCTGCCATGGCCAACAAAGAAGCCATACCTTTCCATGAGCTGCTGCACTCTCACTGAACAGACACCAATCCATGTTTAACCTTGTCATTCCATGTGGACCTAAAACAATCAGTATTTTAAGTTAGCTGAATAATAGGACCTTTAAACAGCTCTTAACTTCTTTTTCTTTAGGTGGGTCTAGAACACAAAACGTTTGGTGGTTTCCAGGTTGGAGGAACAGGTTCCAATGCACACAACTTTGCAGCAATCAGAACGAAAGAAGACGGATACAGCTTCACTGTCACGGTGGATCAGGACTCTGCACAGTTGGCCGCGGATTCCGCACCTAGCTCCCCCGCCCTACTGATTCGCAGAGGGGAAACAGGTGTGCGGGAGCGCCGGCGGAGCAAGCCCAGCTGATCCGAATTGATAATCAACAGAGGTTAAGAAGCACCGCAGCCTGCTCATCGATGCCAGATCGTAACACTTACTTCCATCCTTCCAGTCCTGCCGTCAGTCCTGTTCCCGCTCCACCTCTGCCTTCTCCTGTACCGTCAAGTCCTGTCGTCGGTCCCGCTCCAGCCCAGCCCCGGTCTTGTCCTGCTGCACCTCGCTATCCACGAAGAACCCGCTATTCCTAAGTTGTCCTTTTTTCAAATAAATCTGTTTTGTTTACTTTACGTGTGTGTCTGCGTTTGGGTTATCTGCCAGTCCATAACATTCAGTGTACACAGGTCCACTTGCACATAGCCTACTACAGGTAGACGGTAAAGACCACAACCAGATGAGTGCATGTAGATTTGTGTTTGTAACGTCAGTGTCTGTGCAGGTTTCGTGTCTCAAGCACACCCCCACTGAGCTCAGAGTTTGCCAAGGATGTGTCCAAACTTCCAGTCTCCTACACCTCCGCAACCAAGGCCCAGTACAGACGCCTCATCAACACCTACGGCACACATTACATTCGACAGGTTAAACACAATTCTTTGATTATTCAGTACATAGTACCCCACTGCTGGCTCATTGTTGAAGGCGCTGTTTAACCTCCTTACTTTGTGTGTATCAGAATGCAAGCTAATGCTTTATAATTTATAATTTATCTTCAGTTTACTAAACAACCAACAAACACATAGGCATAAAATTGTACATACATATGTACATACATACATGTAAGTATGTATGTAAGTATGTTTAATTTATAACATTTCCATCCAGGCGTCTCTTGGAGGCCGATACAGACGTCTCACAGCTATACGAATCTGTTTGTCCAGTCTCAACAGCCTTTCCTTATCTCAGGTATGAGCACTATTGTGAACAAAACGAGATGTTCTACATCATTCAAGCCTCATAAAATGGCTTTGATTTTCAAAGCCATTCAAACTGTGGAGAAGCTATTAACATAGTGTCCACCTATAAATACCCAAGTGCATCTGGACTGGTCCATAAATACAGATTTTCCTACAGAATTTATAGGAAAGGGAAAGTCAACTATATTTTCTAAGAAAGCTATGGTCATTTATAAACTGCTGTTTTATTAATTTTAAGAATTTTACAATGAACATCTTTTATACCTATCCCAGGCACACCACTGTTTATCTTTGGGTATCAAGATCGGCCTGGGGAAGTTAAAAGCACATGGGAGGTCCCAGTCATGTGACAGCATCCTTCAGAACCAGGATGTGGCCACCTCTTACAGCGCTGGTCTCCACAAACACCACACAGAGGTGTTGGGGGGCACTGGTTGGGCTGGGGAGTTTTCTCTCCTCCATGATGACTCACAGGGCTACAATCTGTGGCTACAATCCCTCAAGGACCACCCTGATGTAGTTCAGTACTCACTACGACCACTGTCTGATCTGGTGCCAACCTGGAGACAACACTGGGGAATGAAGGCAGCCATCGAGGAGTACCTGAAGGAAAATGGCATCAATGAGAACGACAAAAAAATATGTGGCGTCAGCTGCTGTCCAAGAAGATCCTGGAGGGGACAACTGATGGTGACAATTGTTCGAGCCTGGGACCTGAAAGGAGATAACGTGGGCCCTACTGAGGGGTGTGCGAGCATAGTGTCAAATGATGATATTCAATACACTTTTGATGCAGCTTTAACATCTTCATGTTTCCTCTAGATATGCCAAGATGTGGTATGGATCCATCCACCAACAGACTCATGTGATTACTTCAAACAACCCACATTGGAATGCTCGCTTTCATCTGGGCCAGGTCATTTCTCAGTTTCTCTAAAAAAGTTTGGGTCATAGTAATAGTATCATTGTTGCTGCCAGTGTTTGCAGTTTTCTTTCTTTTCATTTCTTGCTTCTGAATATACACCTTCAACATGTCCCAGAAACATAGCAACATATTTTCTCACAATTTCTGTCTGAAGGTGGATACACACGCGAGTCTGAAGATTGAAGTCTGGGATTCAGACAACCCGGGAAATGATGACCACCTGGGATCTTGTGAGAGGAACCTAAGCCAAGGGACTCACTGGTTCACCTGTCCAGCAAGTAGAGGAGGTGTTGAGGTGTGGTACACTTTGACCTGTGATGATCACCTGACTGGAGACCAGTGTAACGAGTATAAACCAACCCCGCCTTGAGGCCATCAGAAGCCCACATTAATACAAATATTTTAAAGTATAGTTACTTTAAAAATTGGGGTCCATGTAAGACAAGCTTTTAGTGTCTGGAAAACAATGTAAAAAAATGTTGGGAGAGATTTTACTTTTATTCTTGGTTTGTTCAACAAATAAAAGACATGCATATGTTTGTGTTTGACCGTACACCCTTAAGAGTTGTCTTACTATTGCACATTAACATCTTGCTTATTGGAACATTAATCTAAATAATAAATACTTTGTGTGGTTTGTTTGCGATTGCTTGTTATATTCAGATTCACATTAGCTACTCCAAAAATCTGTAGCTGTTCCTCCTGAGGCTCAGAACTTACCATGTATTCATGTACAACATACATGCAGAACATTCATAGAGCTGAAGCTTAACACTACGACACAGTCCATGGAGGTCACTCCAGACCGTCATCAGTCACACCTGAAACACCAGATTGTTCTGACTCCACGAGTGAACGTCCAGCTTGTTTCTGTTCCTACTTCCACTTTATGCTACTGGCTCTGGTGTAGCAGAGTCCTGCCTGTTCATCGGGCCTGCTTCCAGATCTCCAGCTCAGTACCTACCGACGCTCCGGTGCCGGCTCCAGCTCTGGTACTACGCTCCAGCTCCAGTTCCCTGCTGTCACTAGTGTTCTGAACCCTCTCTGTGTTGAGCGTTTGGGTCCTGTGCTACACATCACACCAAGTAAAAGAATGGTGTTTTTTTTTTTTTTTAATCTGAAAAAGGTCTGCCAGAGTATGGAAACCTATGAGCACAGCTGTACACATTTGTAATATGTCAGCGCTCTTGTCCTGGTCACTAATGTAACTTGTGCCGTTTACTCACTTTTAACAAGTTTAATATGAAGTTTTACACCACAACACATATTGAAGTGGAGTAATGCAATAGACCATAGAAGAGCGGTTACTATTACCTACCGCACAGAAGACATGTTCTACACTTTCTTTCAAACTTGTGTGTCTCCGCTTGTAAAGGATGTGCTACACCTTTACGACAGTGCAGTCGCAGAGGGTCTAGAGCAGGGCCGGGCAATTATTATTCCCCAAGGGCCACATTAGAACATGGAACTCATGCACTTATATCAATAACAGTAAGGGTATTTACAGTTTGGAGCATGTCGTAGAGTTTAATCAATGGATTACTGCAAAATATTGAAGGAAAAGAAAAAATATATGCAGTGTTTAATCATCAAAATAGTAAATGCTTGGTGGTCCACATTGAACAGCCCAACGGGCCGCCTGTGGCCCCCGGGCCTTAGTTTGCCCACCACAGCTGTAGGAGGATCTGCGCCCCCTAGTGGCTCAAAGTTACATAGTGTGGCTTTAACATATTCATTCATTTATATTTATCACATATTTCCAGTTCATCCAGCGTTAAGGCGGTCACTTTTTTATTGAACTAAAATAAGACAGATGTAGAAATGTTCGAGTGCATTTAGACCAGTGGCCTTAAGGTGACACTAATGAAGCTGTCCTCGTGCCTCCGGTGATAAAGGCTTCCGGTGCAGATTTAACAGTGAGTTTAAACTGACCCCCGTCGGTTTCTTCCCTCTTTTAACTTAGAAAAGACTTTCAAACGGCCCTGAAGGCGCTGTAAACCCTTGTCCATCCCACTTCCCGGTCAGGACACACGTGGATCTGGGGACTGCAGAGCCGTACAGCCCCGGACACCGCAGCCCTTTCCGTTACAAGGACATGATGGAGAAGGTTCCAGAAGGTTTGTGACGCTTCAGTCGGGACTGTCCGCGGGAAAAGTGGACAGCTGCAAACTCAAAGCTCTGCATGGATTTGGTGTTTTTCAGTTTTTTGACATTGAAATGTGTCAGGACTGGAAATGCAGCTCAACACATGTTTGCTGTTTATTATCGCGACAGGTAAGAACTCATGTCATAATGAATCCCAGAGTTCAGCCACAGTTAAGGCCTAAATATGCGGTGATATACTGACTTTTGTAAATCTTTTAAGTGGTTGAATTGAAACAAATACTTGTAATGATAAGTCTCAACCAAATTGGCAAATTCTGTATCTCCATTTTTATGAATAGGGTGAATATTGGGCCATCATAATCATAAATTCTATGATTAAATGCCATTAGTGTAACCAACTCTACTAAACAATACAGAGGAGAAAGTGATTAGACAAAAGATTTAAATTAGAGCAGTCTACAAGCAGCAAGAGCTAGTGTTTAATGGGTTTAAAGGCTGTCCGTCTCTTTTAAAGACTATTGCCCAGTGACTTCATTCTGACCAAGGGACAAAAGCAACGAGTAAAAAACAAACGAATCCTACTAAAGATCCCACTGAAGTACAAATGTAAAAGAACCTAAAGACTTCTGTTCTTAACCTTTTGGTGCATTAGACTTGATTAATGGTGATGCACAGTGGGTTGTAGATTAAATAGATTCCAGATCTAGAATCTTTTCCAACAAATTTGTAAGCAATCATAATAAAAGCACACAAAACTTTAAACCATCAATACATTTCCCTCTTTTTCTTTGCACGCTGCCCTCTGCCTGTTTTTGCTTTCCTTTAGATAAAAGCCTGGCTTTGCTCCACTACCAGTGCCTTGGAAATGTCAACCTTACCCAAGAGCCCAGGGGCCACCTCGGCCTTAGCTCTGTGGGCGTCAGTGACAAACCCCAGAACCTCCAGACTGACCAGAACCACGTCATTTGCACTCGGACTTTTGAGATTCCCGTGGGTCACACGTTACTCCTTAAGTTAGTGGGGCTGGAACACGGTTCGAATGTGTCACTGCGTTGTATCTCAGACCAAAAGGACCAAGCACTCGAGCTCGGGGACACTGCCCTGCTCGCCGACTGTGACCAAAACAAAGCCACTCTCACTTGGACCGGAGCAGGACATTCCTCAAATGCTTTTCAGCTCGTCTATTATTGTGAGAAACAGTTACCTCTCCCCTGAACCTATGAGGGCACAAGAGTTCTCAGTTTATACTGTTGTGTTCAAATATATATAATATATATAATATATCACTCAAACTGTCTTTTAGTCACAGGGTTATTTCATTCCAAAATTTGCACGAGATGTTACTTTTCTTATGTTTTAACTTTGCACTTGAAAAGCTGTGTATTAACTGTTGAGAAAAATGACGTAAAATACTCAAATGAACTAAAATATTGATTCAAACAGAAAGATGAAAAGTAGTAGAATTATGCTTAGTTGGTGCATAGTTGGTTAGTTAGTGTTCAAAATCATTCGAGCACCTGAAGATCTGAAAGTATTGACCTTTTTGCCCCGAAGCATGATTTAATTTCATAATGTTCATGAAGCCTACCTATTTACTGAGAACAATCCTATTATTCCAGGGCTTCTTTTGTAAACCAACATTAACAGTGAAATAGGCCGAGCTTGTTTTTTCTAAATAAAATGATCTCCTTATGATGGCTCTATTCTATAAATATATATATTTTTTACAGCACATAATGATTACTTTGTAGATATTTCATTTGTTTTAATGGCCACTTAAATAATAATAATAAATAATAAACAGAAACTTTTTAAATATGCCAAGTTTTCTAATAATTGTTTGCCACCACTTTATGGTAAAGAATTATATTAAACAAAAAAGAAGTGGTTGCTCTAAATAAGTGTGTTTGAGGGTGCTCATGGAAAAAAGATAAAAATAAAGCAGCAAATCCAGAAGATTACCCAGCACTCAAACTAATCAACAGATAAAAAGCTTTAATTATAATGGCTAAATCATCATTAAAAAAGACTCTGTATAGGTCACAGAGGGGGCCATATCCTCTCAACAGCCAATAGGAGGCACAGACATAACATTGTAAACTGGCCACAGGTTCAATCAAATGATCGGTGAAGAAAAATGTGTGTCCCAAAAATACAAAAGAAATACAAAGGTTCCACATCAGAGGCTGTTTGTCTGGTTATCAACGTTCTCGCTCAAATCTGTGCTTTTGTGCTTCAGTAAAAGCCGTGGTTGTAAAGAAAATTAAGTAAAATAATTGTCGGTAGATTAGTCATTTTTAAGTAATGTTTCGAGATACAAGCCCAAATTATTTAGAGAATATTTTAAATGATTTCTAATTTATTTTACATATTTTAAATAAATAAAATAAATATTTGATAATTAGCAATTTAATACATTGTATTCATTTTATATTTTTATTATACCAGAACAATAACAACAATTAACTCTTTGTGATACCACTTACCCAGACTGTTGGGTCTGGCTGGGTAGGAGGAGCCAGACTGCTTTCTCATTGTATTGCATTCACAGAGAAATTGGTCTGGGATTGTCCAGTCTGCTCTGTATTCTGCTCCGGCTCTTTCGTCCCGGGCCAGTCGTAGTGAGGGACGCAGGATTTTATTATGCATCATATTGAGCACAACAATTTCTTTTCAACTAAAACAGTTGAGATGTCCGCAGCATCGAAGCAATTGTTTGATACTGCGCTTGCTTTAGTTCTTGAAGACCTGGACATGTCTTTAAAACCACAGATGATTGGTTTACTCAGCGAGTGTTAGTTCTGCCCATGGTCCCGCCCAAGCCTCTCCCATGGAACCTCTAAAATGGTCCTCGTGTAAGGGGCGCCGCCATACGGTGATTTTACAGCGAAATACAGCGATATACCTCCGTCCACCAGAGGGCAGGCTCCAAAAGCAGAAATATAAGGAGAAACCTAATGACGACTTTACAAGAGTAAAACTCATGTTTACAGCCTGGTACAAAAGATGGCTCCGGTCTCTAGAGCTAAGTTTTTACTACGTGACAACTCTGGGGGGGATTTTTTATTATTACGTTGGTTTATGCTATCTAAAAACTATTGTTTTACTATGGAGTAAAAGCCGAAAAGCCTGGATGTAACGGCCCTTATTGCCCTGTCGTAATGAAAATATCGGTGAATAGGGGACCAATGGGCGGATATCATCCATAATTATTATACAATCTATGCTCTAAACCAAACCTGCTCCAGGGCATGTTGTGTAAGTTACCATGGCGATGAAACCCCCTCAAAAAAAAACACTTTCTGGAGACGGAAAACTCTAAACCTAAACTGGCTTTTAGCAACAGGCCTCAGAATTTGAAATAAAGAATTATATTGTTGATAATGAATATTCAACTTGTCTCTTCAAATAAATAGATTCAGACTTTATCTTCTACAGTCTGATTGTACAGTCTTGTGTCAGTCTGGAAGGAGTTCTTGTGTTCTGTCCTGCAGCTCACTGATCGCAGACGTCCACTGGCTGCTCTCTGTTGTTCAAGGCCCAGTGCACCGCGTGGTCCATGTTGTTCAGAACTGCATCTGTCGTTCAGATAAACATAAAAAGATTTGTTTATGAATAACAGGGCCAGCTTGTCATAGTCTTAGTCGAGTCAGTACAATAGCAAGACATAATGCTTTTTTAAATACTACTTTGGTTTTAGTTGCAAGATGATTCATAAGTAGATTTAACATCATTGACAGTGACTGTACATACCCCAGTTCTTAATACTGTGTATTCCACCTTTAACATAAATGCCACTTCAAGTCTTTTGTGGTCGTTGTGGATGAGGCTCTTTATTTTCTCAGATGTAAAGCTGCTCATTCTTTTTGGTAAAAAGTCTCCAGTTCTTGTAAATTCTTGGTCTGTCTTTCATGAACTGCACGTTTGAGATCTCCTCAGAGTGGTTCAATGTGAGATCAGGAGACTGAGGTCAGTCCAGAACCTTCTCTTTCTGCTGCTGTAGCCAATGACAGGTCGACTTGTGCTTTGGATCGTTGTCGTGTTGGAACGTCCAAGTACGTCCCATGCACAGCTTCTGGGCTGATGAGTGAAAACTTTCCTCCAGTATTTTCTGATAACATGCTGCATTTATCTTTTCCTGTGTCTTTGTAGCTCACACGTCCCCAAAACATCAGATCCTCCTCCATGTTTCTCAGTAGGACTGTGTATCTTTCATCCTAGACCTGGTTGACTCTTCTCCAAATGTAACGTTTATGTTTGTGGCCAAAATATTAAATCTTGGTCTCATAACTTGTTCCAGAGGTTTTCAGGCTTGTCTCTGAGCTGTTGGGTGTATTGTAAGAGGGATGCTTGTGGCATTTGTGTAGTGATGGCTTTCTCGACCATGCAGCCCATTTTTCTTCAAGTGCCTCCCTAATGTGCATCTAGAAACAGCCACACCACTTTTTTTTTTTTTAGAGTCCTGAATTTCAGCTGAATTATTTTTTTTTTCTTTGCATTCCGAACAATTTTCCTGCAGTTGTGGCTGAAATGTCTGTTGGTCTACCTGACCTTGGTTTGGTTTCAACAGAATCCCTCATTTTCCACTTCTTAGAGTTTGAAAAATGCTGATTGATATTCTCAATTCCTTAGATATCTTTTTAAATCCCTTTCTTGTTTTATACACTTCAGTGACCTTTTCCTACAGATCCTTTGTCTGTCAGGAGCCCAGAAACTCACTGACCTTTTATCCACACACTGATTACAAACAGGTCACAGGTGAGGAGGGTTACCTTTAGGAGCCATTCAAACCTGTTTGTGTCACATGTTCATGTTCTCAGGCCAACATCTCCAGGGTATGTAAACTTTTGATCAGGATCATTTGGGTAGTTTCTGTTGTCATTATGATTTAAAAAGAGGAAACACAGTTGTTTGACAGTGAGCAGCTTCACCCAAACACTAACTATGAGTGAAAGAAAAAAAGGTCATATATGAAAAATGACCTTTTTGCCAGGGTATGTAAACTTATGAGCATAACTGTATAAAATACGTATATTTTTAAGGTGATTTAAATAATTTCTTTTGTTTACCGTTGAACAAAATGAAACACAGGAGTCAGAACTTTATTAACTAAATAATTTGAAATCACCAACTTTTCCACTGGGTTTGTTCATAGACGACATGTTGAAGCTACCGTCGCTGTTCACATGCCCTAAATTTGATGGATTTGAGATGTAAAATTGCAATCTTCTCTCCAGTAGCTACAATAACCTAAAGTAACGGGACTTCCACTGGGAATAGTAAAATAATAACTTTTGTTTACAGTGGAACCAGAAAGTTATGAGTGTGTGTGCTGTGTAACAAATCGGTTGGAAAGTGGAAAGTTGTTATCACAGCTGTGGTGAGTGTCGGAGAGCCGCTGCTGCTGCTGTTGTTGTGGTTCTGGCCTTATCTCTTCACTCTTTGTTCTGTGCTTGTTCCTGACTTTCCAGTCAAGGCAGATGTGAGGAATTCCACGGAGTCCTACGCCAGCCCACCTTCAGACCTCGACGTCTCACAGCAGACAGGAAGCAGCTTAACCCAAAGCGCGACCAGGACCGAAGAGGTTACAGGTCACCTTTCTCAAAGTGTGGAGTGGGATTCTTCTGGAGCGTCCACTCCTGACCCGGGACTGATGCCGCCCACCACACCTCTGATGGGACTCACCTCGGCCGGGACCACCGATAGGGAAGCTGCTCCATTTCCTGAGGAAGAGCAGAACAATGGAGCGGATGTGTCTGGAGCTGCACAACGCACTGATAGTCTCGGGGCACAAGACTATTTTCACTCAATACTCACTGATCCGATGTTTCAGACATTACCGTATGACACAGAAACCAGGTCTGAGTCAGATGAAGGAGAAAGTAGCAGCAGGACTGACAGAGACCCGCACACAGAGAGTCATACTATGGAGCTCAGAGAGAAACAATTATCTGGCTCGAGTACAATGCCTCTTACGATGTCAAAGATAGGTTCCACTGAGCCACCACAACATACACCGACAAGTGGAACGATTGATCTAAAAAGTGATAATTTGACGAGGAGTGAACAAAATACACAGGGCACGCAGGAGTCTGGTCAGACTACGACCACGACGTTTGAGCCTTTAAACTCTAGCAGTTACCTTTTACAGGAAAGTTTAAACACTGCAAACACTGATCGAGACATATCTTTTTCATTAGGACAGACATCAGTAAACCTAGGGACAGATTTGGACCCTGCTGTTGGAACAACAGTTCACCCACGCTTTAAGAAAAATGACTCTGCTGCATTACAGACGTCCTTTGCAACTGTGGTGTTTGAAAGCACAACTCTCACTGGGATTACTGACTTCCTTTCTCAAAGGCAGACTTCACAAAGTTTAGATAGTTTTACATTAGCATCTCCTACATTCAGCGAAAGTAGTAAAGAAGAGACACAAACAGATGGAACTCAAAGAAATGGCAAGAATGTGTTTACCACAATTGTTTTGTATTCTCATGGCTACACAAAAGACAATGAACGGACTTTTTCTGCTAGACCCATGTCGACTGAGCCGTTGGGTATTGTAGATGGCACAGGAACTACTGAAGCATATACAATGCATGCGCCTGACAAAGCAGCCACTGAATTCTCAACTGATTCTCCTTCCTTTACATCCACACGACGTTCAGCCGACACACAGTACAGCCCGACGGCTACAGCAGTTGATTCTCAAACACCTCCAATAACTGAATCTTATGAACACACATCTGCTGTTAGCCAAAAAGCTACGTCTAGTACAACGTTAAAAACATCCCAAATACCCTACGATGTCCTCTTGTCATCTTCTCCAAATGTTCGGACAACACATGGGCAGACCAAGCTCACGCATAAAAGCCAGTCCACACCAACTACGACACACTTTGGGGATGAAGACGCAGAAAAGGGAATTCAAAGGTTCACAGCCAGAGAATCACACGAAACAGCGTCTTGGACTGTGGCACCTGCCGGCCGCACGAGCACTTTCACAAAGCCGTATTTGACCTCTGCAGAAATCTGGAGCTCCACAGTGCTCCACAAACCCAGGTTTTACATTGTGCCAGATGGGCCAGCTGTCATCCGAGGTACTGCTTCTATTTTCTTTATCCACAAAACGCTGTCCAGTTGGCATGCAGGAGTGTACAATACAAGAAGTCCCTTAACTTTGAGTGTTTGTAAAGGACATAAGCTGCAAGTGCATTTTACAGTTTATCAGACATTATTTTCAGTGTATAAACAGGAATATTTACCTGCTCAATTTTATTCAAGCATTTAGGCTATAGGGTCATTCTGTGTGAAATCAACCAAAGCCTCCTGCGTGACCATCTTGGATTTCCTTTAGCTTTATATCCATAAGCGTAAATGCAAAATTTGGAGTTGGTATCTTTTTAAATTTGTGAGATTTGTGTTTAAAGGGGGAAGGGGTCAGGTCAGAATTAGGCCTTAAAGAAAATGACTTCCATAACTGTTTAACTCTTTGTGTCAGATGAATGCCACTGTTCTGCTCAGTGTGACCTCCTTAATGTGGTCCTGTGTTGTATTCTTTACAGGTATGGCCATGTACCTGTAAAAATGATTTCATACTTTCAGCTTAAATATCTTCACAATAAACTCTAGCACTAGACTTTTATCTAGACACAAATCATATTTTTGATTTATCAGGCAATAAAGTGAATAAGATGATTTTGAAACCACCAACACTTTATTTAAACCCAAATACCTCACAAACTAAAACTTCTTTTGTTTTGCATTTATACTTATGGATATACTTGGATTTACTTCAAACCTAGTGTAATCAAAGTTAGTCATGTTTGAAAACTTTCTAAAATCTGTTGCTTTTACACAGAATGACCCGATACCAGCGACAGGTCACAGGTCGTTTTTGTTATTCTATTTTATATTTAGGTGCAATCACAGACACTTGTCACAAATGTCACCAGACCCTGTCAATGCTCTCTTTTTATTGGATCTGAGTAATTGTATGTATTTTGTCTTTGAAGTGGAGTCCATAGAACTGCTGCTGCAGATTATTGTAGAAGATTCCAAATCAACTGCAAGTTTAGAAGAAGACACTGCTGACTGGGTAGAACACACAGGATCCTGTCTTAGACCACTACACTCTCCATTAGACTGAAGTTATTGAAAGTTCAATATATGTATTCTCTTTATAAATGGCTGGTCCAGGTTTAAGCAGGATCATAGGTTGTGTTTTTTTTTTTCTTTCCCAGTTAAATCCATTCCTTCAGAGAGCTCCAGGCTTCAGAGAGCTGCTGGGAGTCTGGAGCAGGTGAGAAGCTGCTGACATAGGCTTTAAATGTGTAAAGACGTGTGAGGTAAATGTAGTCCTCTGGTGTCACAGTGGCCTCGCAGTGCAGTGCCTTCTGAAGTTTAACACCAAAGATGCTTTAACATGGCTCAACGACACAGAAGCAGCTGCTCTTCTGGAACAAACGGGACTGGCTCAGGCTGTTCGAGAAGGAAGGAGCTTCAGATCGTCCAAGATCAGGAACATCACACTCGGAGGTAAAGATTCTCAAACACATAGGTGAATAGAAAACAAAACAAACTATTTCCTTTCTGTTTCACAGCACAGTTTTTCTGTGATTATATCAAGGGCCCATATTCAATATGTTCACAATATTTTAGTCCCAAAGTAAAGTAGTATGGACATGATGCAAAATGGGGGATTGATATTAAACTACTTCAAAAACGTGTGCCTGCACAAAAATGTGAAATTTCTATTCATGAATCCATTGTATTTATTAGCTAGCTGCAAACGGCTAAGGTCAAGTTTACGCTCACATTCCGGTTTATGGTTAAAGAGTTTATTCTTCTCAGCTTGTCGTTATTTTTCTTTTAGGGGAAAGAACTGTCTAACTAGTGCTAACTAAAGTCACGAGGCATGTAAACACCACTTTAACACAATTAGAACCAGATTTGAGTTGAGCTTCTTAAAGAGATGCAGTCCTCTAACTTGTTTTTCTTCATATGCTTACTTTGACCTGATGTAGGCCTACTAATGAACTCTCAGATGTGCTGACTCATACTTTACACTACACAAGCCTACGCAGCAGGACACTTACAAACATGGGGCTTAAGTTTGTGTAAAGACTCGCACACATTCACATCACTCACCAGAGCGCTGGCACAACATAAAGTAAGCAGCGCCCTCTAGTGGATTAAATGTGTAACGTGTATTGTATTCTCTAACATGAAATGGAAAGGTGCTATCCAATTTATCCAATAACTAAATAATTAAAATACTGTAGTATAAACCGAATAACAAATTCAATAATAACTACTACATAGGCGTTTTGGGGCTCTATGTTTTGTCTGTTTTTGTGTCTAAATTGTGTGTCCACGTGCTCTTACACACATGAAGAGCTCTTAAATATCAGAACTACCACTCCTGAACCTCTATCTCCAGTTTTTTAGTTTCTGCTGCAGATTTAGTTCTTTTTTTGGCCAAAAGAGCGAGACGCCGCAGACGAGGGAAACGAGCAGGGGTGTTGATACGCTTACGGAGACGCGGCGTGCGTACGACCTTACCTGCAATCTTCCTCTCTAACGTTCACTCACTCAGTAACAAAACGGATGAACTGACGCTGCTGATGAGAAGAAACAGAGACTTTTCTTCATCTTTTGTTTTGTGCTTCACGGAGACATGGCTCAGCGAGTCCATCCCGGACTGTGCGCTTCACCTGGAGGGACTTCAGCTCCTCCGCGTGACAGACAAAGGGATCTCTCCAGGGGAAAAACAAAGGGTGGAGGAGTCTGTTTCTTCATCAACAACTCCTGGTGCTCCGATGTAAACCATTCTACTCTCCACGAGAGTTTGCCTCATTCATTCTGGCCGCTGTTTACATTCCACCGAGCGCCAACGTGCAGGAGGCACAGCGCGCACTCGCAGACCAGGTACTGAGTGTGGAGCGGACCTTTCTGGACTCATTGCTTATTATTCTTGAGGATTTTAACAAGAGCCACGAACTCCCAAAGTACAGACAGTTTATTAAATGCCCAACCAGAGAGCAGAACACGCTGGATCATTGTTACACTACTGTCAGTAACGCCTTTCGCGCCGTGGCCCACGCTGCTCTGGGCTCTTCAGATCACACCATGGTTCACCTGATCCCCACAGACAGACAGAGGCTGAAGCGCTCCAAACCTGTAGTGAGGACTACCAAAAGGTGGACCAGCGAGGCACGTGTTTGGACACTACTGACTGGGAGGTGTTTAGAGCTGCCACAGATAGTTTGGATGAGTTCACAGACACTGTAACATCATACATTCGATACTGTGAGGACAACATTATACCAACACGCACCAAAGTGACTTTTAATAATGACAAACCCTGGTTCACACCCAAACTGAGAAAGCTAAGGCAGCAAAAGGAAGCAGCCCATAGAGTTGGAGATTGTGGCAGCTACAGGCGAGCAAAGTATGGATTTAGCAGGGAGGTGTCAAGAGCTAGATCTAAATACAATACACGTCTGGAGCAGCAGTTCTCTGTTAACGACTCTGCTTCTGTGTGGAGGGGGCTCCAGCTTCAACTACAGGCCTAGAGCCCCCCCCCCTGACGATCAGAAACTGGCTGATCAGCTCAACTCACATTATGCACGGTTTCAAACTTCACACCCCTCCCCCACCCCAATCACTACAGTGGACACTTCAGCCCCAACCTGGTGGACTTAATGACTACAGGCCGGTGGCGCTGACATCTGTAGTCATGAAGTCATTTGAGCGCCTGGTTTTGTCCCACCTCATGTCCATCACCTCCTCCCTCCTGGACCCCCTCCTCCCTCCTGGACCCCCTGCAGTTTGCCTACAGAGCCAACAGATCTGTGGATGACGCCATCAACCTGGTCCTCCACTTCATCCTGCAGCACCTGGACTCCCCCAGAACCTACACCAGGATCCTGTTTGTGGACTTCAGCTCTGCATTCAACACCATCCTCCCTGCCCTGTTCCAGGACAAGCTCTCCCAGCTCAACGTGCCTGACTCCACCTGCAGGTGGATCACTGACTTCCTGACGGACCGGAGGCAGTGCGTGCAGCTGGGGAAGAATGTCTCGACACTCTCACCATCAGCACAGGAGCTCCACAGGGCTGTGTACTTTCTCTTCTCCTTGTACACCAACTGCTGCACCTCCAGCCACGATTCCGAAGTGATTAAGTTTGCGGATGACACCACCCTCATTGGGCTCATCTCGGACGACGATGAGTCTGCTACAGGAGGGAGGTGGACCGGCTGGTGTCCTGGTGCAGTGGCAACAACCTGACCTCCACCAAGACAGTGGAGATGATCGTGGACTTCAGGAAAGTCACAGCCCCCCTGCCCCCCCTCGCCCTGACAGACTGCCCCATCACCACCGTAGACTCCTTCCGCTTCCTCGGTACCACCCTCACTCAGGACCTCAAGTGGGAGCCCATCATCGGCCCCTCATCAAGAAAGCCCAGCAGATAATGTACTTCCTGCGGCGGCTGAGGAAAGCCAAGCTGCCAGTGCAGATGATGGTGCAGTTCTACACGGCCATCATTGAGTCCATCCTCACCTCATCCATCACCGTGTGGTACGCTGGAGCCACAGCCAGGGACAAACAAAGACTGCAGCGCTTTGTGCGCTCTGCAGAGAAGGTGCAGCCTTCCATCGCTCCAGGACCTTTACGTCTCCAGGACCTGTACGTCTCCAGGACCTTTACGTCTCCAGGACCTGTACGTCTCCAGGACCTGTACGTCTCCAGGACTCGGGGACAAGCAGGTCGGATCACAGCCCTTCTCACCCTGGACATGGACTATTTGAGTCCCTCCCCTCGAGCAGGAGGCGACAGAACCTCCCGCCATAAGAACAGTTTCTTTCCCTCTGCCATTGGACTCTTTAACACTTCATAAGACTTGTCACTTTATTAAGCACATAAATCAAGAACTATCTTTGCACCATATCCAACAAACTGTAAATTGTGTATATATTCAAGTTTTAGTCTGTATATTTTTATTTATCTTGTATTTTATTTTATATTTTATGCATGCCCTTCATGTTTCACCTTATCGCCAAAGCAAGTTCCTAGTTTGTGAATCTTGTTCACTGACAATGGCAATAAACATTTTTCTGATTCTGATTAAAGATTAAACTGGAGGAAAGTTAAATATCTTGCCCAAGGACACAACAGTATGAACTGGGAGAGCGGGAATCGAACCACCCACCTTCTGGCTATAGGACAACTGCTCTTGTGACCGCTCAGGCGACCACACACTGATCAGAGAACCTTTAATTAATATCCAAAAATTTAGGCTATTCAGTAACACATGAGAATTTGAAAGTAGTAAATTAGATTAGCTTTAGATTAGACTTAATTACAGGTAAAAGTATATTACAAATGACCCCAATAATAATAATAATCAATAACCTTTTATGCTTTAAGTTACACATTAAATATATACTTCACATTTAAGCCTCAGCTGTGGTTTGGTGGTCAACAGAAAATGTTTTTGTCACATTTCATGCATTTCTTCCTGAAGTATATATTTGTCATTTGAGCTTGTACAAACATCTGTGACAGTTACGTGAGACTCTCTTGCCTCATCCCCAGGTTTGCAGGGACAAGTGTGTGACTGGCTGCTGCAGTGTCCCGCAGGTTTCAGATGTGTGTTCCAGACTGGCACCTGGAACCACAGCTGCACCTCTGTGTGCCACTCTGACTACTGCCACCACCACGGCATCTGCACACACCACCCAGGACAGCTCCCAGTCTGTCGGTACGGACTACACTTGTGTTCACAGTCTTGGCTTGAGTCTAACGTTGTGTTCTGTGGCAGCTGCCTGGTTGGAGAGGACTTCTGGTTCATGGGTCAGAGGTGTGACGTCAGGATGACCAGAGCCCGCCTCATGCTTACGTGTCTGGCCGTCTTACTCATTGCAGTGGCCGTCATTGGAGTGTTGGCTTTTGTGGCCGTGCGGCGTTATCGGACGCTGCTCATTCAGGCCAAAGTGGACCAGACTCAAAGCAGGTACACGTCCAGTATACAGGGTTCTCGAGCAGGATGGAAAAGTCTGGAAAATGTCCATTCTCTCACCTTTACTTTGTTTTCTAAAACATAAATTTGTCAAAAAATAAATGATTAAATATTAAGTCAGACAGCCTATGATCAGGATACAGTATCTAGCTCTAATCTTTTGGCAGCCTACAAAGTAACAGGCAGTTTTAAAATCATTTAATATGAATATATCATTCTAAGGTTTACATGCATTTATATCATACCATCTAAAACCTGTTCAAATCCATCTAAAACCTGTTTAAATCCATCTAGAACCTGTTCAAATCCATCTAGAACCTGTTCAAATCCATCTAGAACCTGTTTAAATCCATCTAGAACCTGTTCAAATCCATCTAGAACCTGTTCAAATCCATCTAAAACCTGTTCAAATCCATCTAGAACCTGTTCAAATCCATCTAAAACTTGTTCAAATCCAACTAGAACCTGTTCAAATCCAACTAGAACCTGTTCAAATCCTTCTAGAACCTGTTTAAATCCAACTAGAACCTGTTCAAATCCAACTAGAACCTGTTCAAATCCAACTAGAACCTGTTCAAATCCAACTAGAACCTGTTCAAATCCATCTAAAACTTGTTCAAATCCAGCTAAAACTTGTTCAAATCCAGCTAAAACTTGTTCAAATCCATCTAAAACTTGTTCAAATCCATCTAAAACTTGTTCAAATCCATCTAAAACTTGTTCAAATCCATCTAGAACCTGTTCAAATCCATCTAAATCTTGTTCAAATCCATCTAAAACCTGTTTAAATCCATCTAGAACCTGTTCAAACCCATCTAAATCTTGTTCAAATCCATCTAAATCTTGTTCAAATCCATCTAGAACCTGTTCAAATCCATCTAAAACCTGTTCAAATCCATCTAAAACCTGTTCAAATACATCTAGAACCTGTTCAAATACATCTAAAACCTGTTCAAATCCATCTAGAACCTGTTCAAATCCATCTAAAACTTGTTCAAATCCATCGAACCTGTTCAAATCCAACTAGAACCTGTTCAAATCCATCTAAAACCTGTTTAAATCCATCTAGAACCTGTTCAAATACATCTAGAACCTGTTCAAATCCATCTAGAACCTGTTTAAATCCAACTAAAACCTGTTTAAATCCATCTAGAACCTGTTCAAATACATCTAGAACCTGTTCAAATCCATCTAGAACCTGTTTAAATCCATCTAAAACCTGTTCAAATACATCTAGAACCTGTTCAAATACATCTAAAACCTGTTCAAATCCATCTAGAACCTGTTCAAATCCATCTAAAACTTGTTCAAATCCAACTAGAACCTGTTCAAATCCAACTAGAACCTGTTCAAATCCTTCTAAAACCTGTTTAAATCCATCTAAATCCTGTTCAAATACATCTAGAACCTGTTCAAATCCATCTAGAACCTGTTTAAATCCATCTAAAACCTGTTCAAATACATCTAGAACCTGTTCAAATACATCTAAAACCTGTTCAAATCCATCTAGAACCTGTTCAAATCCATCTAAAACTTGTTCAAATCCAACTAGAACCTGTTCAAATACATCTAGAACCTGTTCAAATACATCTAGAACCTGTTTAAATCCATCTAAAACCTGTTCAAATACATCTAGAACCTGTTCAAATACATCTAAAACCTGTTCAAATCCATCTAGAACCTGTTCAAATCCATCTAAAACTTGTTCAAATCCAACTAGAACCTGTTCAAATCCTTCTAGAACCTGTTTAAATCCATCTAAAACCTGTTTAAATCCATCTAGAACCTGTTCAAATACATCTAGAACCTGTTCAAATACATCTAGAACCTGTTTAAATCCATCTAAAACCTGTTCAAATACATCTAGAACCTGTTCAAATACATCTAAAACCTGTTCAAATCCATCTAGAACCTGTTCAAATCCATCTAAAACTTGTTAAATCCAACTAGAACCTGTTCAAATCCAACTAGAACCTGTTTAAATCCATCTAGAACCTGTTTAAATCCATCTAGAACCTGTTCAAATACATCTAGAACCTGTTCAAATCCATCTAGAACCTGTTTAAATCCATCTAAAACCTGTTCAAATACATCTAGAACCTGTTCAAATACATCTAGAACCTGTTTAAATCCATCTAAAACCTGTTCAAATACATCTAGAACCTGTTCAAATCCATCTAGAACCTGTTTAAATCCATCTAAAACCTGTTCAAATACATCTAGAACCTGTTCAAATCCATCTAAAACCTGTTCAAATCCATCTAAAACCTGTTCAAATACATCTAGAACCTGTTCAAATACATCTAAAACCTGTTCAAATCCATCTAGAACCTGTTCAAATCCATCTAAAACTTGTTCAAATCCAACTAGAACCTGTTCAAATCCAACTAGAACCTGTTCAAATCCATCTAAAACCTGTTTAAATCCATCTAGAACCTGTTCAAATACATCTAGAACCTGTTCAAATCCATCTAGAACCTGTTTAAATCCAACTAAAACCTGTTTAAATCCATCTAGAACCTGTTCAAATACATCTAGAACCTGTTCAAATCCATCTAGAACCTGTTTAAATCCATCTAAAACCTGTTCAAATACATCTAGAACCTGTTCAAATACATCTAAAACCTGTTCAAATCCATCTAGAACCTGTTCAAATCCATCTAAAACTTGTTCAAATCCAACTAGAACCTGTTCAAATCCAACTAGAACCTGTTCAAATCCAACTAGAACCTGTTTAAATCCATCTAAAACCTGTTTAAATCCATCTAAATCCTGTTCAAATACATCTAGAACCTGTTCAAATCCATCTAGAACCTGTTTAAATCCATCTAAAACCTGTTCAAATACATCTAGAACCTGTTCAAATACATCTAAAACCTGTTCAAATCCATCTAGAACCTGTTCAAATCCATCTAAAACTTGTTCAAATCCAACTAGAACCTGTTCAAATACATCTAGAACCTGTTCAAATACATCTAGAACCTGTTTAAATCCATCTAAAACCTGTTCAAATACATCTAGAACCTGTTCAAATACATCTAAAACCTGTTCAAATCCATCTAGAACCTGTTCAAATCCATCTAAAACTTGTTCAAATCCAACTAGAACCTGTTCAAATCCTTCTAGAACCTGTTTAAATCCATCTAAAACCTGTTTAAATCCATCTAGAACCTGTTCAAATACATCTAAAACCTGTTCAAATACATCTAGAACCTGTTCAAATACATCTAAAACCTGTTCAAATCCATCTAGAACCTGTTCAAATCCATCTAAAACTTGTTCAAATCCAACTAGAACCTGTTCAAATCCAACTAGAACCTGTTCAAATCCATCTAGAACCTGTTTAAATCCAACTAGAACCTGTTCAAATCCATCTAAAACTTGTTCAAATCCATCTAAAACTTGTTCAAATCCAGCTAAAACTTGTTCAAATCCAGCTAAAACTTGTTCAAATCCAGCTAAAACTTGTTCAAATCCAGCTAAAACTTGTTCAAATCCAGCTAAAACTTGTTCAAATCCAGCTAAAACTTGTTCAAATCCATCTAAAACTTGTTCAAATCCATCTAGAACCTGTTCAAATCCATCTAAATCTTGTTCAAATCCATCTAAAACTTGTTCAAATCCATCTAAAACTTGTTCAAATCCAACTAGAACCTGTTCAAATCCAACTAGAACCTGTTCAAATCCACCTAAAACTTGTTCAAATCCATCTAGAACCTGTTCAAATCCATCTAGAACCTGTTTAAATCCATCTAGAACCTGTTCAAATCCATCTAAAACCTGTTTAAACCCATCTAGAACCTGTTCAAATCCATCTAAAACCTGTTCAAATCCATCTAGAACCTGTTCAAATCCATCTAGAACCTGTTCAAATCCATCTAAAACTTGTTCAAATCCAACTAGAACCTGTTCAAATCCAACTAGAACCTGTTCAAATCCATCTAGAACCTGTTCAAATCCATCTAGAACCTGTTCAAATCCATCTAGAACCTGTTCAAATCCATCTAAAACTTGTTCAAATCCAACTAGAACCTGTTCAAATCCATCTAGAACCTGTTCAAATCCATCTAGAACCTGTTCAAATCCATCTAAAACCTGTTCAAATCCAACTAGAACCTGTTTAAATCCAACTAGAACCTGTTCAAATCCAACTAGAACCTGTTCAAATCCAACCAGAACCTGTTCAAATCCAACTAGAACCTGTTCAAATCCATCTAGAACCTGTTCAAATCCATCTAAAACTTGTTCAAATCCATCTAAAACTTGTTCAAATCCAGCTAAAACTTGTTCAAATCCAGCTAAAACTTGTTCAAATCCATCTAGAACCTGTTCAAATCCATCTAAAACCTGTTCAAATTCACCTAAAACTTGTTCAAATCCATCTAGAACCTGTTCAAATCCATCTAGAACCTGTTCAAACCCATCTAAATCTTGTTCAAATCCATCTAAAACTTGTTCAAATCCATCTAAAACTTGTTCAAATCCATCTAAAACTTGTTCAAATCCAACTAGAACCTGTTCAAATCCAACTAGAACCTGTTCAAATCCACCTAGAACCTGTTCAAATCCATCTAAATCTTGTTCAAATCCATCTAAAACTTGTTCAAATCCATCTAAAACCTTTTCAGATCCATCTAGAACCTGTTCAAATCCAACTAGAACCTGTTCAAATCCATCTAGAACCTGTTCAAATCCATCTAGAACCTGTTCAAATCCATCTAAAACTTGTTCAAATCCATCTAAAACTTGTTCAAATCCATCTAAAACTTGTTCAAATCCATCTAAAACTTGTTCAAATCCATCTAAAACTTGTTCAAATCCATCTAAAACTTGTTCAAATCCACCTAAAACTTGTTCAAATCCACCTAGAACTTGTTCAAATCCATCTAGAACTTGTTCAAATCCATCTAAAACTTGTTCAAATCCATCTAGAACCTGTTCAAATCCATCTAGAACCTGTTCAAATCCATCTAAAACTTGTTCAAATCCATCTAAATCTTGTTCAAATCCATCTAGAACCTGTTCAAATCCAACTAGAACCTGTTCAAATCCATCTAGAACCTGTTCAAATCCATCTAGAACCTGTTCAAATCCAACTAGAACCTGTTCAAATCCATCTAGAACCTGTTCAAATCCATCTAGAACCTGTTCAAATCCATCTAAAACCTGTTCAAATCCATCTAGAACCTGTTCAAATCCACCTAGAACCTGTTCAAATCCACCTAGAACCTGTTCAAATCCACCTAGAACGTGTTCAAATCCACCTAGAACGTGTTCAAATCCATCTAGAACCTGTTCAAATCCAACTAGAACCTGTTCAAATCCATCTAATGCCTGTTCAAATCCATCTAAAACTTGTTCAAATCCATCTAAAACTTGTTCAAATCCACCTAAAACTTGTTCAAATCCACCTAAAACTTTTTCAAATCCATCTAAAACTTGTTCAAATCCACCTAAAACTTGTTCAAATCCACCTAAAACTTGTTCAAATCCATCTAAAACTTGTTCAAATCCACCTAAAACTTGTTCAAATCCATCTAAAACATGTTCAAATCCATCTAGAACCTGTTCAAATCCATCTAAATCTTGTTCAAACCCATCTAAAACTTTTTCAAATCCATCTAGAACCTGTTCAAATCCAGCTAGAACCTGTTCAAATCCATCTAAATCTTGTTCAAATCCATCTAGAACCTGTTCAAATCCAACTAGAACCTGTTCAAATCCAACTAGAACCTGTTCAAATCCAGCTAGAACCTGTTCAAATCCAGCTAGAACCTGTTCAAATCCAGCTAAAACCTGTTCAAATCCAACTAGAACCTGTTCAAATCCAGCTAGAACCTGTTCAAATCCAGCTAGAACCTGTTCAAACCCAGCTAGAACCTGTTCAAACCCATCTAAAACTTGTTCAAATCCATCTAAAACTTGTTCAAATCCATCTAAAACTTGTTCAAATCCACCTAAAACTTGTTCAAATCCATCTAAAACTTGTTCAAATCCACCTAAAACTTGTTCAAATCCACCTAAAACTTGTTCAAATCCACCTAAAACTTGTTCAAATCCATCTAAAACTTGTTCAAATCCACCTAAAACTTGTTCAAATCCATCTAAAACATGTTCAAATCCATCTAGAACCTGTTCAAATCCATCTAAATCTTGTTCAAACCCATCTAAAACTTGTTCAAATCCATCTAGAACCTGTTCAAATCCAGCTAGAACCTGTTCAAACCCATCTAAAACTTGTTCAAATCCATCTAAAACTTGTTCAAATCCATCTAAAACTTGTTCAAATCCACCTAAAACTTGTTCAAATCCATCTAAAACTTGTTCAAATCCACCTAAAACTTGTTCAAATCCATCTAAAACTTGTTCAAATCCATCTAAAACTTGTTCAAATCCACCTAAAACTTGTTCAAATCCATCTAAAACTTGTTCAAATCCACCTAAAACTTGTTCAAATCCACCTAAAACTTGTTCAAATCCACCTAAAACTTGTTCAAATCCACCTAAAACTTGTTCAAATCCATCTAAAACTTGTTCAAATCCACCTAAAACTTGTTCAAATCCACCTAAAACTTATTCAAATCCACCTAAAACTTGTTCAAATCCACCTAAAACTTTTTCAAATCCATCTAAAACTTGTTCAAATCCACCTAAAACTTGTTCAAATCCACCTAAAACTTGTTCAAATCCATCTAAAACTTGTTCAAATCCACCTAAAACTTGTTCAAATCCATCTAAAACATGTTCAAATCCATCTAGAACCTGTTCAAATCCATCTAAATCTTGTTCAAACCCATCTAAAACTTTTTCAAATCCATCTAGAACCTGTTCAAATCCAGCTAGAACCTGTTCAAATCCATCTAAATCTTGTTCAAATCCATCTAAAACATGTTCAAATCCATCTAGAACCTGTTCAAACCCATCTAGAACCTGTTCAAATCCAACTAGAACCTGTTCAAATCCAGCTAGAACCTGTTCAAATCCAGCTAGAACCTGTTCAAATCCAACTAGAACCTGTTCAAATCCAGCTAGAACCTGTTCAAATCCAGCTAGAACCTGTTCAAACCCATCTAAATCTTGTTCAAATCCATCTAAATCTTGTTCAAATCCATCTAAAACTTGTTCAAATCCATCTAAAACTTGTTCAAATCCACCTAAAACTTGTTCAAATCCATCTAAAACTTGTTCAAATCCACCTAAAACTTGTTCAAATCCACCTAAAACTTGTTCAAATCCACCTAAAACCTTGTTCAAATCCACCTAAAACCTTGTTCAAATCCACCTAAAACTTGTTCAAATCCATCTAAAACTTGTTCAAATCCACCTAAAACTTGTTCAAATCCACCTAAAACTTATTCAAATCCAACTAGAACTTGTTCAAATCCATCTAAAACTTGTTCAAATCCACCTAAAACTTGTTCAAATCCACCTAAAACTTGTTCAAATCCACCTAAAACTTGTTCAAATCCACCTAAAACCTTGTTCAAATCCATCTAAAACTTATTCAAATCCAACTAGAACTTGTTCAAATCCATCTAATACTTGTTCAAATCCATCTAAAACTTGTTCAAATCCATCTAAAACTTGTTCAAATCCATCTAAAACTTGTTCAAATCCATCTAATACTTGTTCAAATCCATCTAAAACTTGTTCAAATCCACCTAAAACTTATTCAAATCCAACTAGAACTTGTTCAAATCCATCTAATACTTGTTCAAATCCATCCAAAACTTGTTCAAATCCATCTAAAACTTGTTCAAATCCATCTAAAACTTGTTCAAATCCACCTAAAACTTGTTCAAATCCACCTAAAACTTGTTCAAATCCATCTAGAACCTGTTCAAACCCATCTAAATCTTGTTCAAACCCATCTAATACTTGTTCAAATCCATCTAAAACTTGTTCAAATCCACCTAAAACTTGTTCAAATCCACCTAAAACTTATTCAAATCCAACTAAAACCTGTTCAAATCCATCTAAAACTTGTTCAAATCCAACTAGAACTTGTTCAAATCCAACCAAGACCTGTTCAAATCCAACCAACACCTGTTCAAATCCAGCTAGAACCTGTTCAAATCCAGCTAGAACCTGTTCAAATCCATCTAAAACTTGTTCAAATCCATCTAGAACCTTTTCAGATCCATCTAGAACTTGTTCAAATCCATCTAGAACCTGTTCAAATCCATCTAGAACCTGTTCAAATCCATCTAGAACGTGTTCAAATCCAACTAAAACCTGTTCAAATCCATCTAAAACCTGTTCAAATCCAACTAAAACCTGTTCAAATCCATCTAGAACCTGTTCAAATCCATCCAGAACCTGTTCAAATCCATCTAACACCTGTACTTGTAGAGACTGTCAGCCCTTGGAAATGCTCTTCTCATCAAATGTGGCCCTCTTTTATAAAAGATCACAACTAATAAACACATCGACATCCAAAGAACAGTCCCAGGAATGGAAAACACACACGTGCTCGAATAAGATTAATGTGCAAAATAAGAATGAAAACATAAACATTCAAATAAGTACTTTCTTTAAAATTAGACAGGAGCATGTATTAAAAAATATATATATTCCTATATTTTTATTCAGTTGGACTATTTAAAATCTAAGAAACATTGTTAGACCTATTCACAACACGGCACCATAGAAACTTGAAAAATCTTACAGTTTATAAAAGGCACAACAAGATGCAGATTCTTTTTTATTATTAGTTCTTAGTATCTTTCTATTATTAGTATCATTATTAAATTTATTCTTAGTATTACTGTGATTTTTTTTTTTTTTTTTTACATAAATTCAGATTTTTAATGCACAGGAAAAAAAGAGCTAATTTGAAAAGGGGGCAATAACATAAAAAGGATGAACTGAATGATGAGAATGAATGTGTGTTAAATATGACATTTCAATACTGATATTGATTGTGTTGTTGTTGTTGTGTGATATTGTTTGTGTTGTTGTTGTTGTTGTTGTGTGATATTGTTTGTGTTGTTGTTGTTGTGTGATATTGTTTGTGTTGTTGTGTGATATTGTTTGTGTTGTTGTTGTGTGATATTGTTTGTGTTGTTGTGTGATATTGTTTGTGTTGTTGTGTGATATTGTTTGTGTTGTTGTTGTTGTGTGATATTGTTTGTGTTGTTGTTGTGTGATATTGTTTGTGTTGTTGTTGTGTGATATTGATTGTGTTGTTGTTGTGTGATATTGTTTGTGTTGTTGTTGTGTGATATTGTTTGTGTTGTTGTTGTGTGATATTGGTTGTGTTGTTGTGTGATATTGGTTGTGTTGTTGTGTGATATTGGTTGTGTTGTTGTGTGATATTGGTTGTGTTGTTGTTGTTGTGTGATATTGTTTGTGTTGTTGTTGTGTGATATTGTTTGTGTTGTTGTTGTGTGATATTGTTTGTGTTGTTGTGTGATATTGTTTGTGTTGTTGTGTGTGATGTTGTTTGTGTTGTTGTGTGATATTGTTTGTGTTGTTGTGTGATATTGTTTGTGTTGTTGTTGTTGTGTGATATTGTGTTGTTGTTGTTGTTGTGTGATATTGTTTGTGTTGTTGTGTGATATTGTTTGTGTTGTTGTGTGATATTGTTTGTGTTGTTGTTGTTGTGATATTGTTTGTGTGTTGTTGTTGTTGTTGTTGTGTGATATTGTTTGTGTTGTTGTTGTGTGATATTGTTTGTGTTGTTGTTGATATTGTTTGTGTTGTTGTTGTGTGATATTGTTTGTGTTGTTGTTGTGTGATATTGTTTGTGTTGTTGTGTGATATTGTTTGTGTTGTTGTGTGATATTGTTTGTGTTGTTGTTGTTGTGTGATATTGTTTGTGTTGTTGTTGTTGTGTGATATTGTTTGTGTTGTTGTTGTGTGATATTGTTTGTGTTGTTGTTGTGTGATATTGTTTGTGTTGTTGTTGTGTGATATTGGTTGTGTTGTTGTTGTGTGATATTGTTGTTGTTGTGTGATATTGTTGTTGTTGTGTGATATTGTTTGTGTTGTGTGATATTGTTTGTGTTGTTGTGTGATATTGTTTGTGTTGTGTGATATTGTTTGTGTTGTTGTTGTTGTGTGATGTTGTTGTTGTTGTGTGATATTGTTTGTGTTGTTGTTGTGATATTGTTTGTGTTGTGTGATATTGTTTGTGTTGTTGTTGTTGTGTGATATTGTTTGTGTTGTTGTTGTGCGATATTGTTTGTGTTGTTGTTGTGTGATATTGTTTGTGTTGTTGTTGTTGTTGTGTGATATTGGTTGTGTTGTTGTTGTGTGATATTGTTTGTGTTGTTGTTGTGCGATATTGTTTGTGTTGTTGTTGTGTGATATTGTTTGTGTTGTTGTTGTGTGATATTGGTTGTGTTGTTGTTGTGATATTGGTTGTGTTGTTGTTGTGTGATATTGTTTGTGTTGTTGTTGTGTGATATTGGTTGTGTTGTTGTTGTGTGATATTGTTTGTGTTGTTGTTGTTGTGTGATATTGGTTGTGTTGTTGTGTGATATTGTTGTTGTTGTTGTGTGATATTGTTTGTGTTGTTGTGTGATATTGTTGTTGTTGTTGTGTGATATTGGTTGTGTTGTTGTGTGATATTGGTTGTGTTGTTGTGTGATATTGTTTGTGTTGTTGTTGTGTGATATTGTTTGTGTTGTTGTTGTGTGATATTGTTTGTGTTGTTGTTGTTGTGTGATATTGTTTGTGTTGTTGTGTGATATTGTTGTTGTTGTTGTGTGATATTGTTGTTGTTGTTGTGTGATATTGTTTGTGTTGTTGTTGTGTGATATGGTTTGTGTTGTTGTTGTGTGATATTGTTTGTGTTGTTGTTGTTGTTGTTGTGTGATATTGGTTGTGTTGTTGTTGTGTGATATTGGTTGTGTTGTTGTTGTGTGATATTGGTTGTGTTGTTGTGTGATATTGTTTGTGTTGTTGTGTGATATTGTTGTTGTTGTTGTGTGATATTGTTTGTGTTGTTGTGTGATATTGTTGTTGTTGTTGTTGTGTGATATTGGTTGTGTTGTTGTGTGATATTGGTTGTGTTGTTGTTTTGTGATATTGTTTGTGTTGTTGTTGTGTGATATTGTTTGTGTTGTTGTTGTGTGATATTGTTTGTGTTGTTGTTGTTGTGTGATATTGTTTGTGTTGTTGTGTGATATTGTTGTTGTTGTGTGATATTGTTTGTGTTGTTGTTGTGATATTGTTGTTGTTGTTGTGTGATATTGTTTCTGTTGTGTGATATTGTTTGTGTTGTTGTTGTGTGATATGGTTTGTGTTGTTGTTGTGTGATATTGTTTGTGTTGTTGTTGTGTGATATTGTTTGTGTTGTTGTTGTGTGATATTGTTTGTGTTGTTGTGTGATATTGTTGTTGTTGTGTGATATTGTTTGTGTTGTTGTGTGATATTGTTGTTGTTGTGTGATATTGTTTGTGTTGTTGTGTGATATTGTTGTTGTTGTGTGATATTGTTGTTGTTGTTGTGTGATATTGTTGTTGTTGTTGTGTGATATTGTTTCTGTTGTTGTGTGATATTGTTTGTGTTGTGTGATATTGTTTGTGTTGTTGTTGTGTGATATGGTTTGTGTTGTTGTTGATATTGTTTGTGTTGTTGTTGTGTGATATTGTTTGTGTTGTTGTGTGATATTGTTTGTGTTGTTGTTGATATTGTTTGTGTTGTTGTTGTGTGATATTGTTTGTGTTGTTGTTGTGTGATATTGTTTGTGTTTGTGTTGTTGTGTGATATTGTTTGTGTTGTTGTTGTTGTGTGATATTGTTGTTGTTGTGTGATATTGTTGTTGTTGTTGTTGTGTGATATTGTTTGTGTTGTTGTTGTTGTGATATTGTTTGTGTTGTTGTTGTTGTGTGATATTGTTTGTGTTGTTGTGTGATATTGTTTGTGTTGTTGTTGTTGTGTGATATTGTTTGTGTTGTTGTTGTTGTGTGATATTGTTTGTGTTGTTGTTGTGTGATATTGTTTGTGTTGTTGTGTGATATTGTTGTTGTTGTTGTGTGATATTGTTTCTGTTGTTGTGTGATATTGTTTGTGTTGTGTGATATTGTTTCTGTTGTTGTGTGATATTGTTTGTGTTGTGTGATATTGTTTGTGTTGTTGTGTGATATTGTTTGTGTTGTTGTTGTGTGATATTGTTTGTGTTGTTGTGTGATATTGTTTGTGTTGTTGTTGTTGTGTGATATTGTTTGTGTTGTTGTTGTGTGATATTGTTTGTGTTGTGTGATATTGTTTGTGTTGTTGTGTGATATTGTTTGTGTTGTTGTTGTGTGATATTGTTTGTGTTGTTGTGTGATATTGTTTGTGTTGTTGTTGTGTGATATTGTTTGTGTTGTTGTGTGATATTGTTTGTGTTGTTGTGTGATATTGTTTGTGTTGTTGTTGTGTGATATTGTTTGTGTTGTTGTGTGATATTGTTTGTGTTGTTGTTGTTGTGTGATATTGTTTGTGTTGTTGTGTGATATTGTTGTTGTGTGTGATATTGGTTGTGTTGTTGTTGTGTGATATTGGTTGTGTTGTTGTTGTGTGATATTGTGTTGTTGTTGTTGTTGTGTGATATTGTTTGTGTTGTTGTTGTTGTGTGATATTGTTTGTGTTGTTGTTGTTGTGTGATATTGTTTGTGTTGTTGTGTGATATTGTTGTTGTTGTTGTGTGATATTGTTTCTGTTGTTGTGTGATATTGTTTGTGTTGTGTGATATTGTTTGTGTTGTTGTGTGATATTGTTTGTGTTGTTGTTGTGTGATATTGTTTGTGTTGTTGTGTGATATTGTTTGTGTTGTTGTTGTGTGATATTGTTTGTGTTGTTGTGTGATATTGTTGTTGTTGTTGTGTGATATTGTTTGTGTTGTTGTTGTGTGATATTGTTTGTGTTGTTGTGTGATATTGTTTGTGTTGTTGTGTGATATTGTTGTTGTTGTGTGATATTGTTTGTGTTGTTGTTGTGTGATATTGTTTGTGTTGTTGTGTGATATTGTTTGTGTTGTTGTGTGATATTGTTTGTGTTGTTGTGTGATATTGTTTGTGTTGTTGTTGTGTGATATTGTTTGTGTTGTTGTTGTGTGATATTGTTTGTGTTGTGTGATATTGTTTGTGTTGTTGTGTGATATTGTTTGTGTTGTTGTTGTGTGATATTGTTTGTGTTGTTGTGTGATATTGTTTGTGTTGTTGTTGTGTGATATTGTTTGTGTTGTTGTGTGATATTGTTTGTGTTGTTGTGTGATATTGTTTGTGTTGTTGTTGTGTGATATTGTTTGTGTTGTTGTTGTGTGATATTGTTTGTGTTGTTGTGTGATATTGTTGTTGTTGTTGTGTGATATTGGTTGTGTTGTTGTTGTGTGATATTGGTTGTGTTGTTGTTGTGTGATATTGGTTGTGTTGTTGTTGTGTGATATTGGTTGTGTTGTTGTTGTGTGATATTGGTTGTGTTGTTGTTGTGTGATATTGGTTGTGTTGTTGTTGTGTGATATTGTTTGTGTTGTTGTTGTGTGATATTGTTTGTGTTGTTGTTGTGTGATATTGTTTGTGTTGTTGTGTGATATTGTTTGTGTTGTTGTTGTGTGATATTGTTTGTGTTGTTGTGTGATATTGTTTGTGTTGTTGTGTGATATTGTTGTTGTTGTTGTGTGATATTGTTTGTGTTGTTGTGTGATATTGTTGTGTTGTTGTTGTGTGATATTGTTTGTGTTGTTGTGTGATATTGTTTGTGTTGTTGTGTGATATTGTTTGTGTTGTTGTTGTGTGATATTGTTTGTGTTGTTGTGTGATATTGTTTGTGTTGTTGTGTGATATTGTTTGTGTTGTTGTTGTGTGATATTGTTTGTGTTGTTGTGTGATATTGTTTGTGTTGTTGTGTGATATTGTTTGTGTTGTTGTTGTTGTGTGATATTGTTTGTGTTGTTGTGTGATATTGTTTGTGTTGTTGTTGTGTGATATTGTTTGTGTTGTTGTTGTGTGATATTGTTTGTGTTGTTGTTGTTGTTGTTGTTGTGTGATATTGGTTGTGTTGTGTTGTTGTTGTGTGTTGTTGTTGTTGTTGTGTGATATTGTTTGTGTTGTTGTTGTTGTGTGATATTGTTTGTGTTGTTGTGTGATATTGTTTGTGTTGTTGTGTGATATTGTTTGTGTTGTTGTTGTTGTGTGATATTGTTTGTGTTGTTGTGTGATATTGTGTTGTCGTATTGTAGTTATCGCAGGTTCAACCATTTCGACGAGCTGTCAGGCCGCTTCTGGTTACGGTCCCGTGCTGGATCGGCTGACTCACTGGATAACCCTGCCTTCACTCGTTCGGACGAGTTACTGCACCAGCGGGCGCTTGACCGACCCTGCTGTTACCATGACGACAGCCTGTCCCTGCCCTCTACCTGCCCCAGCCACGGGACACGCATCAACACCATCTACCCCCACAGGTCTCCCTTTTCAACATGTCCCTCAAAGATAAACCCATTAATGTAATGGGTCAGTAGTGCCACTAGGTGGTGCTCTTCAGATGGTCCCAGTCGGAGCAACTCTTCTGTTAATGTTGTTCACAGACTGACCTAAGTATTAGTTATTACAGTTATTAATCAGTGTTGAATAACTAAAAAAGGTTTAGTTGAAGGGAACGGTGTACTTATTGTCCCGAACTACACCTTTTCTCACTTATTTATGTAATACTGGAATACATCTGTTCTGTACATACTGTATCTTAATTACTCTTTTATGTTTGTCTATTTTTTTCTTCAATGTTTGTTCTTTGCTACAACTTTTGTGTTATTTCTGTAACAGAGTACAAAATGTGCTCTATAAATACATTTCCTTTAAATGTAGATAAAGGTGTTGGGCTCAGGAAACTGCATCACATCCTTGTTACCACAACAATCTAAAAAACATACCAGTAACATAGACTCGATTGGGCAGAATATAAAAGTAGAACTGGAATCATAAAGTGCTCTCTCTTGCATTTCCATTCAGTAATCTGTTTAGTCCCACACTTGCTCTGATGAGCCACTGAGGGCTAAAAAACCATAGCCATACTTTATACTTTTCTCCCTGCGACTAACTGGCCATTGTCCAGGGTCTCTCATAAATTACATGTCTACAGTATTTCTCACTAAACAAAACTTTAAAATCTGTTTCATTGTAAAGTTATCACAATCTAGAGCCATGCTTTCAGCTTTTGAGCCTCAGGAAGCAAAATAGTCTTTTTAAATGTATAGATTTTTGTATAAGATCATATCCACTGGACACTTTTGACTAAATACATTTTGGAGGAAAAATGGCCGATAACAAAAGTGTAAGATCAGAGATCTTAACTGTACAAAGATGTATCTTTGGGAATGTGAGCATAGTGTTGTCCCATTCGAAGTCCCCAGGGCAGAGCGTGTACCCTGCACATTTATGGTTCTTCAAGTGCTTTTAGTAACTACTTAAACATGTGTAGAACAAACAACAGACAGATGTCAGGAACCATGCAGTGAGACAACAGGACATAAATCATGCAAAAATAAGCTTAATTGGCCTCTTGAACAAAAAAGGAAACATAGGCCTATAAAAGGAGTCAACACAATGTAAATGTACTGAACAAATTAACAAAACAGAACCAACCTAGATCTAAACCTAAATCCCCTCCTTCCAATGGTCTGGTCCCCATTCAGGCCGTCCTTCTTTTACTCCAGGCCTGCCCTTAGCCACACCTTCCACTCCTCTTATCAGAACTTTGTGGTGGAGGCCATCACATTCATTATTGTTAGGCTTCAACAGCTGCTTCGACATTTTACAAATCCATTCAACATCTTCCTCTTCTCTGGGGCCGCACCCATTGACCAGGGGACGCCACCTCAGCTGGTTCATCTCCATGTGGAAAAGCTCGGAGTAGAGCTGCTGCTCCTCCAGTGGCTAAGCGCTTGTATGTTGGATCTTCTCCTTTCGGTCATGACCACAGCTGAGAGTAGGAGCGTAGGTTGACTGGTGAAGTCTGCACCATCTCTCTTCTATCTCCCTCCATCCTTCACTCACTCATGAACAATTACACAAGATACTTGAACTCTTTAGGCAGGAACTCTCCTCCACTCTTTTCCATCTGAGAACCATGGCCTCGGACTTACATTTACATTTATTCATTTACATTTACATTTATTCATTTAGCTGACGCTTTTATCCAAAGCAACTTACATTGTTCTAATTTAATTACCAGTGTTACAGCCACTGGAGGCAAGGTGGGTTAAGTGTCTTGCCCAAGGACACAACGACAGTATGAACTGTGGGGAGAGCGGGAATCGAACTGCCTACCTTCCGGTTGAAGGACGGTCGCTCTACCCACTGAGCTACTGCCGCCCCTTACTTGGACTTCTGATTCTCATCCCAGCTGCTTCACCGTCCCAGAGCACACTGGAGGTCCTGGTTGGATGAAGCCAACAGGACAACATCATCTGCAAAAACTAGAGACAAGATCCTGTGGTTTCCAAACACCGTGTGCACCGTGAACCATGGCTTTTTGTTTTCATACAAGAGAGGCTACAGGAAGTGTTCCACCGTTTCTATTGCTATAGAACTGGGCTTGTCATGGAAAAAAAAATAATAATCTGCATTTGATAATATGGAATAAAAAGTCAATAGTAATCAAAGTTTAGAAGTTGTTATGACTTCCAACACCACAAATATGCTGCATAAAGCACGGATATCCTCTAATGTTTCCTTGAGTGGACTTCTGCTTTATCTCTCCTTTGCTAAGTTTGTAGTTAATGTTTTGACCACTAGAGTTTCAACAAAAGCAAACCACCTGCAACAACAGAAAACCAACTAACCCTGCCCTGAACCAACATTTGTGTTAATACTTTTGTCTTTGTGTGAAAAGTGGGGAATGCTATTATTGTAGAGAATTAGTATCTCGTTAATAATGCATTATACAACATTTCCAACAACTGTTTTTTTTCTGGGTCATGTAACAAAACTTTAAAGTGGGGTCATGCCCAACAATATTTTTTTAAGAATAATATATTATGTTTATTCAACATTCTTATGATGCTGAAGCTTCTGTAGCAGCACTGACACAAACCAGAAATGCAGTAACTACATACCTTTCTTCTACCTTGCATTATTAGGGTCAAAACTGAAAGCACAGCAGCTTCAGAAGGTCAAAAACAAAAAGTACAGTGGCCTCAGGAGATAAATATTCAAACTATAGCTGGCTCAGAGGGTCAAAACACAATTTACAAAAGCCTGACTACAGGTGCCTCAGTGGGTCAATACTCAAACTACAGCAGCCTATGAAGGTCAACACAGTCCAGGTTTTCAAATGTGGGGTAAGATAGAGTCAAACTTGATCTTTTCAGCCGTTCTGCTTTAGATTCGCTGTGCTTTGGATCAGTGTCCTGTTGTGACCCAGTTTGGAGGGGCTTTAGATGTTTCTTAAATACTGTAGTAAAGCAGATGAGTGAACATCTGTAAATGTTAGGATCAGGACATGCATAAATAGTTAATGCTGGTATTTCTTTTGTAACCCTGCAGCTCGCAGTACGCCTGGAGGGGCAGTGACGTAACCGTGGGAGACGGAGTGTTGGACTCTGGGAAAGCAAGCGACCTGTCTGTCTGCAGCTGGCCCGTGGAACCCATTCAGTGGACTCCATTTCCACTGCTGCAGCAACTGGCCATGCAGCGCTCCCCCACAGTAAGTGCCTGACTGTGTGGTGTGCATTTGTAAGAGACACAGAGGTCTGGTTACATGATGCTATTGTGTCTTCCTCTGAAAGCAGGTCAGGGTGTCAAGACCGCGCTCCTACTGTGAAGGCATGGAGCTGGTGGACATGAGCAAAAGCTGGACAGCATGAGACTGTAAACCTCTGATGAGACTGTACTCTTGTTAATAAAACTCTTCAAATATGTTTACATGCATTCTCTGTCAGAAGTATCTCCACATGTTGTTGATTGATACTGTCTGCGGACACAATGACATTTACAAACATTGTAGGCATTTCATAGTAAAGTAAAGTATGGCTTAATCCAGGGGTGGGCAAACTAAAGCCTGGGGGCCACATGCGGCCCGTTGGGCTGTTCAATGTGGCCCGCCAAGCATTTACTAATATTTTATTGATGATTAAACACTGCATATATTTTTCCTTTTCCTTCAATATTTTGCAGAAATCAGTTGATTCCACTACGACCTGCTCCAAACTCTTACTGTAGGCAAAAGAAACATGTTTTTAATGATATAAGTGAGTTCCCTGTGTTGGCCCGGCCCTCCACAAGACTTCCATGTTCTAATGTGGCCCTTTGGGGAAAAATAATTGCCCACCCCGGGCCTCATCCAAGGCTGTGATAGGACCTGCTTTGTTTAACGGTGGTGAATATTGCATTTCCAAACCTTACACCCTGCCTTTCTACAGCCTGTGAGCACCCATGTGCTTCTCTTGCAGTAGTGCTCAGTTTGTTCTCTCTGGACAATGGTAGAAACAGGAAGAGGCTCTGTGTTGCCCTAACAATACATCAGACTGTGCACTTTATATAACTTCCAAACTAAGTTTTGCTGTATATTAGGACTTTTTATACAATCACAGAAAATGTGTTATTATTAATGAATCACTCACTCAAAGACATATGCCAGCTGCGAGAGGCTTTTGTGTTTCCCACTGAAGATAAAAGTATTAGGTTGAAGAACAAATGTTTTTGGAAAAAGAATACATGAAAAGAACTTCCCTAATAATTGTTCACTTGGTGTGCCTAAAAGCAAACAGAACACCTTGTATATTGAACTTCCACATTCATACATTACAAAGTGGCATAGGTGTCACAACAGTTCTATGACATGATATCTTCTAATGCACTGATATAATGCTAATCTATACACTTATTTATAATATGCATTTTCAATTTGACCTCTGAGGTATTTACTTTATTTACAGGAGTGAGTGGTGAAATATATTAAAACCTCACCCATGTCCGAACCAAAAACTCTAATGGTTTTCATTATGCTGAAGTAGCCTAAAGGAAAGATTACTCCACATATTTAAATGTACCTAATAATGACTTGACATCTTTATTATTTTCTTGGGGAAGTCTTTTTTTGAACACACTCTTTTTGCCGTCAGCTGTGAGTGACTGATCCAAGTGTCGACATGTGTCGTAAATAAAGTGTGAGCCGGTGAAAAGTGGACACAAGCTACCTGCTGTTTTTTTTTTTCCCATATACGGTCTGAGTCAGCGCCGAGAGTTACTCTGTGTGAGTAACACCGGGAGGGAGTCATACATGAGTGTGTTGTAATGCACACACACTGGGGTGTTGAAACGTGAGTTGATTTAGGAAGAAGTAAATTAGTGGTGTTTAAACATTATGGTTAGATTTTCTACATCTGAGTTAAGGAGTTTAAAGTACATTGGTGTGTATGGGAAAAGTCAAACATACACCGCCTTAAAAAGTGAGATTCATTCATTTCCCTCGGACTGGTCACATGACCCGGGCAGTGCATTCTTCTCCCCATGTGACTCGCTCCACTTTATCCTTATATGGATGTCATCCAATGGAACTCTTAAAGGGATCCAGCCCTGGCTCTATACTTGGTATGTTTGCAGGAATCACCACTCTGATGGGTTCATTCACCCCACACCCCCACCTTCTGACGCTGTCCTCAGCTGCTCCATCCAGCCATATCAGATTTTGAAACGTGTGCCACCACTGGGTCACTTCCTCTGCCTCGGTATTTGTCAAAAATGACTTCCTGTCTCTAAAGGGTGAGCTGCCTCATGGCCTTATTGGGAGCACAATGAGGATTCCTGGTGTCAGTTTTATGAGGCTTTGTCAGGTGCCCTTATTGAGTTAAAACCACCACCCCCTTGACTCCGCCTACTTACTCTCGGGTTAACTCTGAAAATAAACTTTGAATTGTTTAACAAGAACAAAGAGAATTACAATGGTCTATAGGTGACTCACATAGTTTTGGTGTATGTTGCAAAAGGCCAACCTGTGCACGAGTTACTCTTCAGATACAGAGGACTGGGGGAAGGACGACAGATGAAAGATTAACGGAGGCCTGTGTTTGCAGTAAACATATCTCAGCATGACCATTGACACTCCAGATATGCCTCGGTGTTGACGTGTCAGTCCCAGTGTTAACAAGGCTGTCATGAAGATCCTTCCTGGGCACTCCTGAGATGAGTAATCAGAAGTTGGTCAACAAGGAAGTCCATGTTGTCTTCTGTCTTGTTTAAATATTTACACAAAATTTTAATATACTTATTGCACTGAGCCTAAAGCCAGAAGCAAAGCGTATTCAAATTAAGTGAGCCTTGATGTTCCTAGAGCCGTATGGCCCCAACTACAAAGAACCTGGGGTCCCCACTCTACTTTACAGTGGCACAATACATGCATTATTAATAATGTATATGGTCTCATTGTGTCAATAAATAAAAACATACAGTCTGGATTCTGCCATGTTTTTATTCTTCCCTAGGAACATGGATAAAATGTTTTGGAAAATAGTGATTAATCAGTGTGTGTGTGTGTGTGTGTGTGTGTGTGTGTGTGTGTGTGTGTGTGTGTGTGTGTGTGTGTGTGTGTGTGTGTGTGTGTGTGTGTGTATGTATATATATATATATATATATATATATATATATATATATGTATATATACAGCTCTGAAACAAATTAAGAGACCACTACAAAATGATCAGTTTCTCTGGTTTTACTATTTATATGTATGTGTTTGGGTAAAATTAACATTTTTGTTTTATTGTATAAACTACTGACAACATTTATTTGCATAAGGATAGTGATGACCACAGAAGTGTTTATTTGTTATACTTTTCCTTCTTAAATAAGATTTGGTTGATCCCCTCAGCAGCTCCTCCTTCAGTAGAATGAGCTGTGCCTGTGTTGGATTCAACACTGGATGGAATGGCTTCCATATTTGTAGAGAAGCTGATTGCTAGAAAGAATTGCAGTGGTCTCTTAATTTTTCCAGAGCTGTATATATATATATATATATTATTACAACACGTAGTTGATTAGAACATTAATTAAGCTATATATTGTATAAAACACTATGTTAATATATACTATTTTGTATAATGTATAGATTAATAAAAGATGGTTTTGGTCCACTACGTTACTGTAAACCTGACCAAAGCTCAGCTGAGGTCTGGTACTCTGACCCTGGAGAGGGGGCCTCCTTGTCCCAGAGGAGGAGCGTATATATATATATATATATATATGTTGTCTCTAATATATCTGTCAAGATTTGTTCTTAATGTCTGATGAGAACAGAACACAGTTTAAGCTTGTAGTGTTTAAGTTTGCCCAGTTTGTGCTAAATGCTTAAGATCTGAGGAAGAGGACTTTGTGTATGAATGTGATGTGGATTCACTCTGTTGGCCTCTGATTTTAAATGTCTATAAGCCCTTCTGGTGCACAACACACACACAACACAAAACTAAACTAAACTGGATGCCTGTATTTGCACTTATTAGCCTAATCCTGTTTAAGGATATGAGGGCAACATGTTTAACTGCCACAATTAAACTATTAAGTCGTCAACTGTACGTGCTATACACATATTAACTCAATAAAATAACATTATTTATCCCCACTGTATACGAGTTCACCCTAGTTTGATAAACATTTTACACAAAATACATTTTGTCCAAAAAATATACTTTTGTGATTTGTCGGTTTAATTACACAAAAATGCAGACCTTTGAATCCAGCTCATTTTTGTTTGGCAACCCTGTGTTGTTTAAAGAGTCTAGAAAGCTATTGGCTGTATTGTGATTTACAAGAGTAGGATTAAAAAAATGTGCTATCCTCACGAGCACAGAGCATTTTGATTACACTAAGGTAAGCGCTTGCATTGTGCTGTTGTGTTTACGGCTCATAACGCTGGAAATGATGGTAAGTATGCAAAACAAACACCTGTTTGGGTTGCATTGGGCATGGATTTCTCTTCCTCTTAGAAGCCTTACACCTTCAGGGCATACTTTCACTTCACTTATATCTAAACCCTGGCTAACTGCCCTGATTATATTTACCCACCTGGCCTCTATGCCCTGATTTGCATTCCATAGCCTACTTTATGGTGGTTTACCTTTTTTCCAAATCTGTTTTAAGTCAATGTAAGAAATAAAAATGAGCATAAAAGAGCCAAAGATTTTGTTTTATATGACTCAGATTGTCACTTTTCATTCCTTATGCTTCTTCTCCAGCGCCGTTATCCGCCACGCCCCGTGGAAGCAACAGGACCAATCAGAGGGCGCCGTGCGGAAAGTTCTCCTTATATGGAGAGGGGCTGCAGCGCGAGCTCGGATAAAAACGTGCAATTTACCGGCGTTCATTGCAGTCAAGCTTAGACACTAAACCCTACTGGAGTGTAGCGCCCGGTCGTCCTAGAGCGAAAACACTCAGTCAGAGGTAAGAACACGGGGATTTAAACCACACAAACACATTTATCTCAGTAACTTTCTGCGGTGCTTTTAGCTTCAAGTCACGTTTAATCGACTGAAGTTAAGACGGTTGTCTGAATTATCACTTGTAGGATGTCATTCATTCACTCCTGTCTTATCAAGTAGGCTACTGTCTGAAATTAGGTTTATTTTGCTGTATTTCTTCAACGCTATGTACTTGAATTTGTGACTTGCATTTACTTTATTCAAGCGGAAAAACAAAACGGCTAATAAAAGCTAGCCTAGATTCATACCGCGCTTGGTATTTTATTTTTGAATGTGAGCAAAGATGCAGCTTCTTGAATGTTCTCTCGACCTTGCCTGTTTTAAAAGGATGCTAGTGTCATTCGTATTGGGCTTGTTAGCGTTTCAGAAATGCCTGGCGAGGCGTGAACCGGGCACCAGCTTCTGTGTCCGGTGATAATCCGACTGCGGTAAAAAGCTTGACCTTCTCGGTTACGAGGCTTTGGCCCGGCATCAAGAGTCTGAGCGTGTGGCGGAAGGCTAGTAGTGGATTTTAACGCTTTGTGGTTCAGTGGCAGGACATTTAAAGAGCCGTCACTTTATTTTAGGTGGTCAGGAAATGATGAGAATCCAAGTTGAGTCGCTTGAGTTGTCACCGGGACCGGGACCGGTGACGGGAGTGGCCGTCCGCTGGTGTCTGAGGTTTAACGGCACTTCACGGACCGGTCCGTCGCGGTTCCTGAGCTGCACTCACTTTTGCCTTATATGGCCATGGCCAGAGAGAACAGCCTTTGTTTCCACCGTCCTGCTTGTAACTGGAAACTGCGCCACCCAGCGTCCATCTCCAGCACGACACCGGACTTTACTGAAAGGATGAGCGCACAGCTAATGTCTTACACTGTCTGTCTTCAGAAAAATGGAAGATGAAATTGCAGCCCTGGTTGTTGACAATGGCTCTGGAATGTGCAAAGCTGGCTTTGCAGGAGATGATGCCCCACGCGCCGTGTTCCCCTCCATTGTTGGACGTCCCAGGCATCAGGTAACCCAGTTTTTTTTAATCTATGGCCAAATTGGTATGTAAACTATTCAAGCCGTTAACATGACTTCTAGTTTTAATTGGTTCTTGGAGGCACATTAAAATAATTGGACATGCCTTTGTCTGTTCTATAGCTTTTCTATATTTAAAGAGAACCTAAATATATCAGCATAGATGTCATAATATTCATAGGAATGAAACGGTTTGAGAGACTAGACTTCCATCTTTGCTTGTTGTAAATGTGGTACTTTGTGAGAAGTTTGAACAACTCTAAAGTTAAGTTGTGGTATTGTTTTTAGGGCGTAATGGTTGGCATGGGCCAGAAAGACAGCTACGTTGGAGACGAGGCACAGAGCAAAAGGGGAATCTTGACCCTGAAGTACCCCATCGAGCACGGCATCGTCACCAACTGGGACGACATGGAGAAAATCTGGCACCACACTTTCTATAATGAGCTGAGAGTGGCCCCCGAGGAGCACCCCGTCCTGCTCACAGAGGCCCCCCTCAACCCCAAGGCGAACAGGGAAAAGATGACCCAGGTAACAGGAGATGCTGCTGCTGTAACTCATCAGTCACTCCTGCACTAAGGGCTCTGCAACTGGAAACTGACTCCTTCTCCTGCTCAGTCTGTCTTTTCACCCCCTGATCCTTCAGCTCCAGGTTTCCTCTGTCCTGAGTGCAGCGTTCATCTCTGGGGGTGTTTCAGGTTTCTATCTCCATGTTGTGCTGCTTCAGGATTGACTGATGGCATGGCCGCTGTAGTTTGAAATTAGACTTGTGCAAACCAAACTCTGCTTATCCACTGATGGCCTGAATGATCATAGGCTGTATAACGTAGACAAGTGGCTCCCTAAAGTCATTTAAAACACTTATTACTGCTCTGGTTTTGTGAGGCACATAATACTCTAAGGAAGTTGGTTGCTGTACTAAAGATGGCTTGTAGTTACTAATTTGTATTTTTGCACTATTAAGCATGCTTTATTTTCTATTGCTTAGTCTTGTGTTAAAGGTCACGGGTGACTGGAGCCTATCCCAGCAGCTTTGGGCCTGAGGCGGGTTACTTCCTGGATGATTGACTAATTTTATATTTTCCTCCAGATCATGTTTGAGACCTTCAACACCCCTGCCATGTACGTGGCCATCCAGGCTGTGCTGTCCCTGTATGCCTCGGGCCGTACCACTGGTATTGTCATGGACTCCGGCGACGGTGTCACCCACACTGTGCCCATCTATGAAGGGTACGCCCTGCCCCACGCCATCCTCAGGTTGGACCTGGCCGGTAGAGATCTCACAGACTACCTCATGAAGATCCTGACAGAGAGGGGCTACAGCTTCACTACTACAGGTGAAAAACACTCTGAATGAAGGGGGGGGCATAAAAGACTGGGCAGAGGATGACATTTTTAAATGCCTGTCTTCCAGCTGAGCGTGAGATTGTGCGTGACATTAAGGAGAAACTGTGCTACGTGGCGCTGGACTTTGAGCAAGAAATGAGCACTGCCGCTTCCTCCTCGTCCCTGGAGAAGAGTTACGAGCTGCCTGACGGGCAGGTCATCACGATTGGAAATGAGCGGTTCCGTTGCCCTGAGGCCCTCTTCCAGCCCTCTTTCCTCGGTAAGTTTACCCACTGACAAACCTTTTAAAACACTTAACACCTCTGTAAAATCTTCTAATCACACACCTGGTGCTCACAGGCATGGAGTCTTGTGGCATCCATGAAACCACCTTCAACAGCATCATGAAGTGCGACGTGGACATCCGTAAGGACCTGTACGCCAACACAGTGTTGTCTGGAGGGACCACCATGTACCCCGGTATTGCTGACCGAATGCAGAAGGAGATCACTGCCCTGGCACCCACCACCATGAAGATCAAGGTAATATTTGTGGACTCTTGCCGTTTACATCTTGAATAAAGCAAGGATGTGGGGATATTGTACTTAGTTCACCTGTTCAAAATGAATACTCTGCCCATCTCTCTTTTTGTAGATAATTGCTCCCCCAGAGAGGAAGTACTCTGTATGGATTGGTGGCTCCATCCTGGCCTCCCTGTCCACCTTCCAGCAGATGTGGATCAGCAAGCAGGAGTACGATGAGTCTGGCCCCAGCATTGTTCACAGGAAGTGCTTCTAAACAGACTGTCACCCCTCCCCCTCTTAAACAAAAACCCACACTGCTATAAACCCAAACAAACAGCTCGGCACACACTCCTACACCAAACCACCGTGTGGTGGCCCGCAGCACCTCTGCCCATTTCCCCTCATCACTACAGCTCCGGCCCGCGCCCTGATGAGGAGAAACTCTGCAGGAAGTCTGGAGTGTCCCAGGCGGTGTGAACGTGTGAGAAACATGATGTCTGTCGTGTTTGTGTCGGTCATTCCAGATGTCTTTGTTCACCACCTTATTTGCCTCTATGAAGGTTTATTCTCTGCTGGGCCAACTGCTCTGTAGTATTGCTTAATATGTAACTTATGTAATCTGAATTTGTTTTTGTTTTTTGTACTTTCAGCCTTAAATGATACTGGGTCTAGTATGTTTGTCATTATGCAAAAGTTTCTACCTTAGGAAACCGGTGTTTGAAAGTTTGTGCATAAGGCTTTGTGCCTCTAACACAAGAATCCAATAAAGTGCACATGTCTGAGTCCACACTGTCTGCCTAATCTCTTTACATTTAAAAATACTGTTCCTTACCATCTCAGCATTAAGGTTATGTGAAAACTAAAAGCAACTATTGACCAACTGCTGCAGTAATGTCCTAAGAACCTGGCAGACCTTATCGTAAACAGTTTAACAGTGATATTTACACATGCAGTGCTTCTTTGTGGCATCCAGATGAAACCTGTATTTCTTTTCAGACGAACCATACAAAAGGCTTAAAGTTTGAAAAAGTAAAGCCACCATTATTTCCTCCTGGTTTGGCTCAACTCACAGTAAAGCACCTGCAACTAGTGCATGTCCGTCCTGGCTTTGAGGTAGTGTTCTAGCCAACACTCCAGGTTGAAGGCATGCTTAAACTACCTCACAGAACTTCCTCGCATTTCCCCTACAACGCCCCACATAGACCTACTGGTTTCAAAATTAAAGCACATGTAATAAAACATATCAAAGACCAGGAGACCAAGTCATCTAGATTCAAATGTTACTGTCTCAAAGTGACAAACTCTCATTGAAATCCATAATTTGGCTATTGCATTTACATTTTTATACTTAAAGATCAAAAAATGCACAGCTCACATTTTCCTAAACCCTAGTTACAACCCTCATACTCGAAGATCTGAGTCTTTTGTGTAGTCTATTGGCTGATTAGTGTTATGCTTGTAATAAATTTGTCCTTGATTAGGTTACACAATGCTGAAGATCTCTGTATTAGTATTTTTTAATCTTGTCCAAATGACTGCAGGTGCTTGTCCATGTTGTTCCTTACCATATCCATCAGGTATAACAATGGTTTCTGACAGGTTTGCCCCAATGAGGCCTAAAAGCTAATACATAGATGTGCAATGAAAAATAACCAAGATCTAATCTCGAATTTTTTATTTTTTACCTCTGCCTCTTCACCAAATACTCTACATTTTTACTTAATAGGCAAGATTTCTTCATTGAACAAATAGTTAATTAGAAAAGAACAACGAACAGTTTTGCCAGGGTTTGTCTATAACACAAGGAAATTCACAAATCAATTATTATTATGGCCATATTCAACTTTATCTACTTTGCTGCATAAATAAAATACTTTAAGTTCAATTAACCGACCGGAAGTTTGTCCGTCTTTCTAAAGACTTCCGTCCCGGCCGCGTGCAGCAGTGAAGTGCTTCCGTAGCAACAGCGCTGGTTTCTCAGAAGCCGCTTTTACCCTTTTACCGTGTTCTGAGGGTGAAACCCGATAGAAGACAGAGCTATTAACATGAGAAAGCAGTGAGGAGACACCAGGGCCATGGACGGACATGGTGCACAGGTTTGTTTTAAACAGAGTCGGTTCGGACCCTTTTTACTCTCCGTGGTTCGGACCCTAGCGAGCAGCGTTAGCTAATAAATGTTGAGCTACAGTAAAGTTCCAGCGCGTCCTCTACAGTCTTTACGCTTACAAAAGCTTCAGGAGAAAAGGTGACTGCTTATGGCCTTCTGCCAACCGTGCACCGGCAGTTCGAGGGGCTGTGGCTCTGGTCAACATTAAAAAAACAAGTGCACAATATGCGTATTTATGTCCATTGCAACGCTCAATATCAACACTTAACAAGATGCTGAAATATCAATAAATGTACAAAGTTTTTTGAGCCATGTATCAGACTTCAGATTGTTAGTCTTTAAAAAAAAAAAAAAAAAGAACCCTATTTAATTTCCATGTGTGTTTTCACACTTTCATCAGGTCCAAACCTGTGACTTACACTGCTGTCCTGACTACTGTTGGCAGAAGTAAAAGTACTTTGTTCCTGACTACTGTTGGCAGAAGTAAAAGTACTTTGTTCCTGACTACTGTTGGCAGAAGTAAAAGTACTTTGTTCCTGACTACTGTTGGCAGAAGTAAAAGTACTTTGTTCCTGACTACTGTTGGCAGAAGTAAAAGTACTTTGTTCCTGACTACTGTTGGCAGAAGTAAAAGTACTTTGTTCCTGACTACTGTTGGCAGAAGTAAAAGTACTTTGTTCCTGACTACTGTTGGCAGAAGTAAAAGTACTTTGTTCCTGACTACTGTTGGCAGAAGTAAAAGTACTTTGTTCCTGACTACTGTTGGCAGAAGTAAAAGTACTCTGTTCCTGACTACTGTTGGCAGAAGTAAAAGTACTTTGTTCCTGACTACTGTTGGCAGAAGTAAAAGTACTTTGTTCCTGACTACTGTTGGCAGAAGTAAAAGTACTTTGTTCCTGACTACTGTTGGCAGAAGTAAAAGTACTTTGTTCCTGACTACTGTTGGCAGAAGTAAAAGTACTTTGTTCGTTTGTAACAAAAGCAGGTCACTAACTTAATAACTAATGGATTTTTAAATTCTGCATTATACTGTTTGGGACCTGGTTGGTTCTAAAAGGAACCTTGTCTTTACTTTGTGGTTTGAGCTTAAAAATGAAACCTTTAGATACAGTTTAAACAAACAAAGTGGAATAAGTGTTGGAATTACACCATTACATTGTCAGTCCTGTTGGGACATATCATTTACATTTACATTTATTCATTTAGCAGACGCTTTTATCCAAAGCGACTTACATTACATTACCAGTGTTACAGTCACTGGAGGCAAGGTGGGTTAAGTGTCTTGCCCAAGGACACAACGACAGTATGAACTGTGGGGAGAGTGGGAATCGAACCCCCTACCTTCCGGTTGAAAGACGACTGCTCACTGAGCTACTATCATCATCATCTCGGGCTATACCTTCTAGTGAAATATGTCAGAAACTATCTCGATGAGCTCTGCAGAAGAAGAATGCTTTAAGTAGGAAAATAGTCAATCATAAATTAAAAAAACACAAATTTAGTCTGAAGCTTTAAAATGACAGTAGAATGTCTGCCTGAAACTGAAGCTGCACCTGGTTCGTAAGCGTTCTGAAACAAAGCATCTTCCATTATAACACTGTCTGTTTTCTCCCTCTTCGTAGTGTGTCTGTGTAGAGAGCAGTTCAATCTCTGTGGGAATTTTAGACCTTTCAGATGAGATCCTGCTCTGCATCCTCCACCATCTCCCAGTCTGTGACCTGCTCCTGAACGTGGCCAATGTGTGTCAGAAGCTCCGCTCACTGTGCTACGACAAGAGCCTGCTCTCAGAGGTCTGCCTCTCTCAGGACTACACGGTAATAAATACTGGAGCTTTTTATACACTCAGAGTATGGTGTACATACAATTAGAAATATGAAAAAAAGCACACCCACGCAACCGGAGAAATATTCCACCTTTTAATGATTTAGGTAAGACGCGGTGCTCCACTCTGCTTCCTTAACAACCTCACATCTGCTCGAATACTCTGGTTTACAGAGGAGCTGATGGTCAAATGCAGGCTGCTCCTGAACCTACTGTGGCTATGGCCCGTGTAAACAGACATAACAAGAAAATACTTTTTTTCTAGTATCATTTTCCGCCACCATTGACAGTGTTTATACGTCGTGTAGAACAACAGCCAATGGGAGCATCCTGTATCCTTCAGGGGCACAATGGGCTCAGAGAAGGGTACAGAAAAGTGCTTTATAAATGCCCACCATTAACCATTTTGATTCAAGTTTATAGATATTGCTGCAGAAGTTAGTCACAGTAGGCTCTGCAGTGTAGCTCTTTGTTGACATTTCTCTGAGCATCACACTCAATGATTTTTGGGTGCATTTGTTAAAATGTCCACTGTTCGAAAGACTTGAAACCCTCATGAAGAAAATCAAAACCATAAGAAAACTTTCACTGAACGGAAACACTGACCAATCAGCGACAAGAAACAGACTGCCGCTGTGGGCCAGAAAAAATGCTGCATGGGGAATGAGAACAAACACAAGGCATTTATTTTTACGAGCCAATTGTAAAGTGAGATTGAATGAAGTCGTTACTCATACAATGTATACAGTTTTGCTCAGAATGGCTGTAATTGTCTGCATTATGTAGATTTCCACTTATTAAACAACAATTTATTATTAAACAACACTTATTGTTTTGAACTTAACATTTTGAAGCCCGTGCACTCCACACTTCTATGAGCTGTTCATTCTGTCTGTTACTGTTCTTTTTCATGAGCTTAGGATAGTTTTGTGTTCATATCTTCAACCTGTGAATAGTCATTTTGTGCCAACTCTGTCACAGCTCCTCAGAGAAACCCAAGGTTAATTAAGCAAGTTTATCACCTGCTTCATGATCCCATCGATCCAAACCCACTTTGTTATGTTTCATTTAACTTAATAGCAGAGGCATATCCAGGCTTTAGTTCAACTGGACTCAGCTACAACATAATCTGGTTCTAAATGATTTTGTTCCACCTCCAGGCCAATGATGTGGCAGTGGTGCGTGCCCTGGAGAAACTGTCGCATCACGTGCAGTCTCTGAGTCTGAATGGTTGTTACTGGCTGGCAGGCTCCACGCTGAAGCAGCTGTCCCGCTGCAGAGAGGTGACCCAGCTGGACCTGACGGGCTGCCGGCTCACCCCCCTCCGCCTGTCCCACCTCCTCTCCTCTCTGACTCTACTGCGGGCCCTGGCCTTCGACGTCACGTCCAACTTCAATGCCGCGCAGCTCGGGTCTGAGGCGGTGGACACGCTCAGCCGCCTGTCCGAGCTCAGGCAGACGCTGCTCACGCCCAGTTACGGGGTCGTTCCATGTTGCGCCAAACTCCGCAAGTAAGTCTCTGATCTGGTGAGGAAGTAGTCAGAGGTGGGTAGAGTAGCCTAAAACTGTACTCGAGTAAGGGTAGCGTTACTTCAAAATACTTTTTACTTCTCAAGTAGATGTAAAAAGTATTTGGTTAAAAGTCTACTTAAGTACTGAGTAACTGATTTATTGGTTAGAAATGATTTAATCAGACAAAAATATAAACAATATGCAACTTTTGATATTTCCAAATAATAGAATAAAAAATGAGTAAAATCTTTCTAAACAAACCCCACAGATTTTTCCACAACATAAAGCTTTTGAAACCAGTTGTGTTTGAACAGGACAGCTGTTGTTTGCTCTGTTCATCCTCTTCACTTTCAACACTGGAGCCTCTGACAGTTTTCTTTTTTCTTTTTTCTTCCTGTTGCATGTGAAGAGTTTGTGTTGGTCAGGTGACTGCAGGGCTGCGTCTGATTGGTGAAACGCAGTCATGTGGTAGATCCATTGGTGGCAAAAATAAAGCGTCGATTGTGTTGAATAAATGGTAAAAAGAAAGTAACTTGTGGCACAAAGTAATTGAGTAAGAGTAGTGTTACTTCTTCACAAATCTACTCAAGTAAAAAGTACTCCTCAAAGGAAATTGATTTTATTTTATTTATATAAAGAAACAAATCTCTCCACATAAAGGATTATATTGTCTTTACACGAGGTCAGTGGGATGTGCATTTTTATTAAATAACTGTTGATAAATAAAGATAAATCAGATTTAGTTTTTTGGTGCAGTTGATACAAATGTCTTCTGTGTGTGTGCGCCCTGCAGGCTGATGCTTCAGTTTGACATCTCGGATGTGACCAGAGAGGGGGTGGGGGTCTCCTGTCAGCTAATGGTGGGTCAGAGCAGTGTACCCCATTACCAGCAGCTGGAGGAGTTCACTGCCAGACTGGCCCCAGGAGAGGTGAGGTCGGCTCTTGAAGGTATGTGCTTCCACTTCAGTCCAGAATGCATCTGACTGGAGTGATTCTGTTGGTGATTCCAGGTGAACCAGACCTTGCTGCTGCTCTACCTGGCTGTCTTCAGCGTCCACATTCCAGAACGCCTCCGGGTTTTCCTTGTGTCCATCCCCGGTCCGAACCCGGCTCACTGGCCCGCAGCTAAGACACTGGCCCAGAGTTTGGGACAAAGAGGAGACCTGGAGGCCCTGCAGCTCCCTCGCTCCTGGCTGGACTCCTTCTCCCTAAAGCGAGCGCTGGAGGGGAACAGCCCCCGACACCTGAGCTTCAGTCGCTGCCCCGCGCTCTGGCCTCAGGTTTTTCAGTCTCTGCTGGAAGGAGGAGTGAGGGATGCCATGGAGCTGACCAGCCTCAACCTGAGCGGCATCAACCACGTCCTGTACAGCGACTGCAGGAGTGTGGAGGATCAGCTGGTGACCTCAACTATAAGTCGATTGGCGATTGGTTGTTCAAACTTAAAGCACTTAAACTTAATGCACACTCACTATCACCATGAAAAGAGTCCAGGTTTAGGTGAGGACCTACATCTTTGCTCCTGCCTTGCTCACCTCAGAAGTCTGTGCTCCCTCACTCTTCCAGCCTGCGCTCTGTCAGATGGATTAAACATAAATAACAACTCAAACAGCGCTCCTCCTCCTTCACTTTTACTCGGACTAAAGAAATCCGCACGTGTGGGGCTCCAGAATTACAAAGCAGACTCTGAGCAGGCCTCATCAGGGGATGGCACCACCGGACTGGCCCAGCTGGTGACAGGATGTCCCGGTTTAGAGACATTAGAGATCATCGGTCATGGTTTTGTCTCGGTCCTCCCTCGGCTGGAGCCTTGCACTCGCAGCAGCATGGAGCCTCGGGGAATGTGTGCATGGGCGCGGGGCGTGGGAGACGCACATATAGCCGTTCTTGAAGGGTTGAGGCGGTTGCGATGTCTGACTTTGGCCGGGCTGCCTGGGATACTCAAAGGAACAGGTCTAGTACAGCTGGCCAGACAGTGCAAAAACCTCCAGGTGTTGTCTCTGGCCAACATTGGACTGGTAAAGACTATGAACTATACTCCTGCCTTACTGGAGACGCTCAGACACTGCACACAGCTGCAGGAACTCAGGTTAGAATACTACATTTAGTTTTGGTAAAAATAGGGCTGTCTCACAATACTCCATCGTTTGATATTTATTATAACCTTAAGTAATGTAACATAACAAAATACTGCTGTAGATATGTTTTCTCATTCAGGCCTGAGGTTAACCTGGCTTCCATAGAAAGCGTTTGCAAAGGGCAGGTTCTTTAAATGAATATCTGGTCAGTGATTGGTTTTATCATCTGTGAGTAACCGCAGTTATTCAGAGCAGCACCATGGTTAGAAACTTTGCTTGGAGCAGTACAAGATGGATCTCACGGAAATCCATCTGCAGCACAAGGTCAAATATGACTTGATGAAAACTGAAACATAATTGTTTTTTTGGAAGACCTACTCTGATGAAACGCCTGCTCCTAAAGTATTGACAATCATGTTTTTAGTGAAAAAGCTCTATTGTTGACGAGGACATTGAGACGTATCTTCTTCCTCTTCAGGTTGGAGCAGCCCTACCTAAATGCAAATGGTGCTTTCTTTGAGGCCCTGTCTGGCTGCTCACTACTGCGGCGCGTCTGCCTGATCTCACGCAGTGGCACCTTTGACCCTGTGGCCACAGAAGCCTTCATGGAGCGCTGCTGCCAGGTCGTCATGTGCCATATGTTCCTGGGAGGCACTTTGGTGGCTTGTCGGACTCTGCAGAAGGCACTTACGGAGAGGTCAGAGACAGCGCTAAAGACAAAACGAGTTGTAGTCAAGGTTACAAATACTAATATATATATTTGTTTCTGTGGCAGATTTTCAAGCGAGCGGCCGGCCCTGAGTGTGGTTATCTACCCGTTACAGCACGAGGACTTGCCGTCAGTCATCAGAGATATTCCACTGACACTGCTCGACACGATTACTTTGTTTCAGAGTCATGTTGCTCAGCCGCCACATTTATCACCGTATTAATTTTCCACCAGCAGTTGATGTGATTGGTGCTCAACTAAGGTCCTGCAGGGAATAAAGTTTACAATCTGAATAGAGGCTGAGGTGCTGTCATTTGCATGTTGTAACAATATTAGACTGTTCATGGGCCACGTATTGTATCTGTATTAAGACCATAATGATTACTTCTTACCTTTTGTCTATTTTATTTAATTAACATATTCATAATTTATATTTTTCCCATTCAATATAACGTAAAATATTTAAAGGTGAGGTTGTGTTGTGTCTGGACTTTTTTTTTTGTCTAAATCTGTTAAAGGTGCAGCACAAGTCCATCCTGCACACTCGTCCCTTTTACAGCCACTACAGCAGCATCGCACAGACAAGCTACTGAAGACAAATTAGATGGGTCTAAGAATTATTTAACTTAATAGTATGTCCTAAAACCTTCATTTACTTTTAAAGCACCTGGAAAAATCTCAGATCTTCACATTCTGATTAAGCACAAGCCTGTTTCTCATCTGCACTCTTTCCTTTTAAAACTATCCATAAATATTACACATAGATAGTATAATATAATATATAAATATTACACCGAAGCATCTGGAGTTTGACCAGCAGAGGGCGCCACTCAGGCTTTATAATCTATGTATGAACTCGTCGATTGCGTTCTTTACAAATGACTCTGAAGTCTGTTGGTCAAGTCTCGTCTCGTCGCCATAACATCGCGGTGTTCAGTCGCTAGTTTGTGTTGTGGACTATGTCTAGATAATTATTTAAAACATAATTGTTTAAAAGTACTGCCTATGTTTCCGTCCGTGGCTTATTGTTGCGCGCGAAATGGAAGCAGACTGTCGGTTCGTGTCGCCGGGTTTTCCCGCTGCGCTACATTCAGGACTTTATATGAAGCCATGAGAAAACCAGAGCTACCACAGCGGGCACGAGCTCACACCTGGCTCCGCGAGCCCAGGCTGCGGCTCGTGACAGATTCCGTCAGAGCGCTGTCCCGGGCCGCTCCACCGGAGAAGGCCCAGCCGCACGAGGCCGGCCCGGAGGAGGGCTTCGGCTGCCTGTCAGCTCCCTTCTCCTCCCGGAGGTCGTACAGGAAGAGCCCCCCGGACCTGGAGGAGCTGCGGGACCCGGAGGAAGAGGAGCAGGGGCTGGTGAAGAGGAACACGCCATATTGGTATTTTCTACAGGTCAAGAAGCTCATCAAAGAGAACAAGGTGAGACTTGAGTCAGGTTCTGGTCCAGCTCTGGGTTGTGCCTTCTTTAGAACTAGTTATTCCTCAGTGTTAAGTTATTTTGACACGGTTTAGTCCTGTTTGACTCAAGGTTTGTCCTGCTTTTGGTCTTGTGTAATCCTGATTTAGTCCATTGTTCAGTCCTGTCTTATAAAGCAGTCCTAGTTCTGATTTGGACCAGATTAGTCCTGGTTTAGTCTTTATTCAGACCACTCTTGTTCTGTCCTGGTTAAGAACCCTTGGATTGGCCTTTGTCTTACTTGTTTTACTGTTTTTGTTGGAAACTCATGTGCTCTGTTCCAGCTCCAGGAGGCTCTGGATATGTTTGGTGTTGACTCATGTGCTCTGTTCCAGCTCAGGAGGCTCTGGATATGTTTGGTGTTGACTCATGTGCTCTGTTCCAGCTCCAGGAGGCTCTGGATATGTTTGGTGTTGACTCATGTGCTCTGTTCCAGCTCCAGGAGGCTCTGGATATGTTTGGTGTTGACTCATGTGCTCTGTTCCAGCTCCAGGAGGCTCTGGATATGTTTGGTGTTGACTCATGTGCTCTGTTCCAGCTCCAGGAGGCTCTGGATATGTTTGGTGTTGACTCATGTGCTCTGTTCCAGCTCCAGGAGGCTCTGGATATGTTTGGTGTTGACATGCTGAAGGGCGAGCGGCTGCAGCCCGAGGAGTACAACTACAGCGTGTTGATCGGAGGCTGTGGTCGAGCCGGGCAACTCAAGAAGGCTTTCAGACTCTACAATGACGTAGGGACTTGTATTTCTTTTATTAAACTTGTAAACAGCAACATTTAGTAAGGAACTATTGTTTATTTTTAATTTTTATTTTATATGCACACTTTATGTGCTTTAATATCTTGTGTGTACTGTAAATAAATGTTTTTGTGCTTCCAGATGAAGAAGCGGGGTCTTGAAGCCTCAGATGCCACCTACACTGCTCTGTTTAATGCTTGTGCTGAGGCTCCTTCTAAACATGCTGGCCTTCACTACGCGCTGAAGCTGGAACAAGAACTGCGTCGTAAAAACTACGCCCTGAGCACCATCACGTACCACGCTCTTCTGAAGGCACACGCCGTCACCAACCACCTCCAGGCCTGTCTCCACACTCTCAGGGTACGCGGCTCTGGAGTTATTATGGAAATGAAATGGATGGTGTGCTTGATTTGTGTCTGTGTAGGAAATGCTGCAGAGCGGCCATGTTGTGACACAGGAGACGTTCCACTATCTCCTGATGGGCTGTGTGAAGGACAGAGAGGCTGGCTTCAGACTGGCTCTACAGGTATTAACTCCTTAAACACAGATTTGACTCAGCTGGACACAAACCATAATGTAACTTTCCTGTCGCTGAGATTAGTGAGTTTAAGAAACAGGCCACTGGACCCTAGCACAGTTCTATTTGTACAAAATGCACCAAAATGACCTGCTGTTTTAGAAGACCTACCACTTGGATAGTCTTGTAAACGGTCCATGATTATGACACCGAGTCTGAACAGGGATCTCTACTGGATACAAGTTACACAGTGGTGCTTAAAGATTGAGCATGGCCCAGATCTAATCATATCTTTTTGTTTGCTTTCAGATTTGGCGTCAAATGCTGATTTCAAACATTATCCCAGACACCAAGAATTACAACCTCCTCCTCCGAGCTGCTAGGGATTGTGGGATTGGTGACCCTGCTCTGGCCTCGGCAGTCCTGCTCAGGCCTGTTGTGGATCACAAAAGGAAAACAAAGAAAGTTTCTTCTGACAAAGAGATTATAGACATAGATGTTTTAGAGAGGCAGCTGTTTATTCGATCAGATCCACGCAGTGACTGTCAACCGACCCCTGAGTCTTTGAACAGTCATGACTCAGCACTAATGACAATAACAAACCACCCCACAAAACTACCACCTGCCCTGAACTCTCCTGCCCCCAACCTACTGGATGTTTTTGAAGGTAAGAGCGGGGGGGTGGTCTCCCTCTGCTCGGCGGACAGAGTGTCTGATCGCCTCGCTCTCATCGGAGGAGCTCAAAGTTTCCTCCAAAATATGGACGCCCGAGGGCTAAAACCGGACCTGAAGACTTTCACCCTATTGGCCGACACTATGGAACCCAGTCCGCAGGCTTTCAAAATGTTGCTGAAGGTTGCTAAGCAGCATCAAGTTAAGCTTGACACTGCGTTCTTCAACTCTGTAATTCGCAGAGCGTCCAAAGCTGGGGACCTGGAGACCGCACAGGTGAAAACACAACAATTATCTCTTCAAAAGCAACTTTGCTGTTCTGATTTTAATTTGGGACTTGGTACAGACACTGCTTTGGCTAACTACATGCTACAAGGCAAGGCAATTTTATTTATATAGTACAATTCATACACTGGGTAACTCAAAGTGCTTTACAGGAATAAAAGATAATTTACAAGATTTAGATTAAGAAACATAAGAAAAATTAAAAAACTTTAAAAGAAGAGTGCAGATTAAAAACACTTTAGGTTGTAATGTAGGCGGAGCTAAAGAGGAAGGTTTTTAACCTCCTCTTGAACATTGTTAAAGTTGAGGCTTGTTTAAGCTGTTGCTCATTTCCTTTAGTTTTTCTACGCTGGATAGGACAGTGTATAATAAAACCCCTCACACAGGACTTAGAGGGTTGTGATGCAGAAAAGACTCATTTGGCTACAGTTAAACATTAATCAGTGTACCCCTTTAAAATGTCCCATTACTTGCTCCAAAGCACACTTTGGTACATGAAGGTGCATGTTAAGCCAACAGACAAAGACAGAAATAAACTGTGTAATGTTGTGCAGGGTGTGTTAAGTGTGATGCGACAGCGGAACGTGAGAGTGGATGTGCAGACCTTTGGGAGTCTGGCCTTGGGCTGTGAGCAGAAAAAAGATGGCCTACAGCTGCTGAACAACATGGAGGTAATGAAGACTTTATGACAGAATAAAGTTAATAAAGTATTGACCATTTCTAAAACTCTCATTAAAAAAACAAATCTTTTCTACAGGAGGTGGGGTTCAGGCCTAACGTCCATGTGTTCTCTGCTCTGATTGGACGAGCAGCTCGCAGGCTCGATTACATCTACCTTAAAAAGCTGCTCCAGCTGATGAAGGACAAGGAGGTGTGGCCTAATGAGGTCATCATCAGACAGCTGGAGTTTGCTTCACAGTATCCTCCAAACTATGACCAGGTAAGTAGAACGGAAAGGGCACTGTACTTAAAATACAAACATCGTTAATAGTGCTGTGTATTGGCAATACATGTCACGATGCACCGTGTCGCGATACACCGTATCATGATACAGTACGATATATACAGATACTGTATTGTAAGATGAAATATTGCGTTGTATATTGTTTATGTAATCTGGAAAACCTAATTTTGGACACGTGCACATTTATAAGGGCCGTGTATGTAATACATTTTATTTATCAAAATAGTGAGCACTAAAACTGTATCTCACTAGCTATCTATAGATAGTGAGATAGATAGATAGATCTATATATATATATATACATTTACATTTAGTCATTTATCAGACGCTTTTATCCAAAGCGACTTACAAGTGAGGATAACAATGGAAGCAATTTTAACAACACAAGGTACAAAAAGCATAAGTGCACAAAAAAACTAGTCAGTTTAAACCCAGCACAGTATACAATGCTAAGGATAAGAGAATTTTTTTTTTTTTTTTTTTTTTTTTTTTTTTAGAAAGGAATCGATAGAAAGGAAGTAGAACTCAGTGTTTGTCAGTCAGGTGTTGACAGAAGAGATGTGTTTTCAGGTGTTTTTTAAAGATGGCTACAGAATCTGCTGATCTTGTAGCAGCAGTAGATCATTCCACCAATGTGGAACAGATCCAGAGAAGGTACGTGAGAGTGATTTTTTACCTTTTTGGGACGGTACCACCAGACGTTGTTCATTTGCAGAGCGCAGGGATCTGGTAGGAACGTAGGTCTGTATTAGTGAGTGAAGATATGAGGGTGCAGAACCAGAGGTGGTCTTGTAGGCCAAGAGCATAGCTTTGAACTTGATGCGGGCGTCAACAGGAGCCAGTGTAACCTAATGAATAGAGGAGTTACGTGCGCTCTCTTTGGTTCATTAAAGACCACTCTTGCCGCTGCATTCTGGATCAGCTGCAGAGGTTTGGTTGTGCAGGCGGGGAGTCCAGCCAGTAGAGCATTGCAATAGTCCAGTTTGGACAAGACAAGAGCCTGGACTAGAATTAGCGTAGAGTGCTCTGATAGGAAAGGTCTAATTTTTCTAATGTTGTAGAGGATGAATCTACAGGACCGGGTGGTGCTGGCAACATGACTTGTGAAGTTTAGCTGATCATCAATTACCACTCCCAGATTTCTGGCAGTGCTGGACGGTGTAATGGTTGATGGGCCTAGTTGAATGGAGAGGTTGTGGTGGGTCTTTGGATTGGCCGGAATCACAAGCAGTTCTGTTTTTGCAAGGTTCAGCTGCAGGTGATGGTCCTTCATCCAAAGTGAGATGTCACTCAGACATGCATATATATATATTTTTTTTATTTTTTTAAATTTAAACTGAATATAAGACTAGAAATAATCAACAGAAAGTGTCTGATTTTGGTTTTAAAAAATGTGGTCGTGATTTGAATTGATACTAGAATCGGACAATGAAATCTTTAACAGAATAGAGGTGTCTGAAAAAAACAAAAGTTAGTTTTGTTGATGGTGTCTGCAGTTGTCGGGCTTCATTTGGTTTTACATGTGGCTGGTGCACTTTGAATTTGGCTTGTTCTTATTTGTACTTGTTAAAAGCATAATCTTGTTGCATAAAGCAATGTAGGAACTGTAATTAATTAACAAAGAAACCAAGTGAGATGAAACGAGTATTAAGGGACATGTAAGCCCCTCCCTCAGGATGTTTGCTCTCTTTTATTCTGCATCATCACTTGGATCTGTTTTTGGGACACACACACGACAGAATTCCGGATAATGTGGTACGAAAGTTGTCACAGAATCATGAAATTTGGCAGGCAATTAATTGTTGGTTGAGGTGCCCCTTCCACAGTTACACACAAGTGAGGTTAAGTTATTGTTGTTTGAGATTTGGTTTAATGTCTATGGTCTGTAGTGTTGTTTTTTATTTAAATGTTGGCTTGTGTATTTTATTTCTCTTGGTGTGTGTACAGCACTTTGGACTGTGTTGTTATAAGTGCTCTACAGATAAAGTTGGGGCTGTTAGGAGGTGGTGTCCTGACATAATGGAAAACGTAAAAATTGTTAATTTTTCATTCATATTTTCAAATATTGTCTGGGGAAAAAAAACATCCTTACATTGATCAGATTTACTGCCTCAGTTAGATCATCATTTCTGGATCTTAAACACAAAACTGTACATTTCCGAAGATAGTCCAGTCGTGCCATGATTCGAATGTTCAAGTCAAATGACAAACAAAATATCAGAGTGGAAAAAATGTAATGACTTTAGACACAAGGAAACTGTGTAACGTATCGTACTATGACTGAATGTTCCTCTCCTCTTTACTTTAATCCCAGTACAAAAAAAGGAACAACTATTTGGTCCACATCGACGGTTTCCGTGGTTACTACCAGCACTGGCTCCGGACCATGCCTGCGCAGACGAACGAGCAGGCTCCACAGCAGACGCAGACACAAGAAGCAGCAGACGGACTGACGGCAGCTCTGATGAACCAAAGAGCCGCTGCCCGGAGATATCACTCCAAAAGAGAGGAGCGGCGCTGCTCCGGGACGCCACGGTTCTGCCTTCAGCTCAGACCCAATCAGTGAAGAACACAGTGGATTAGAAATCAAACATGACTGAGACCTGTTAGGGCTTGCTCTAAAATATCTTTAATGGTTCACAAGTACATGGAATGAATGAGAAGGGGAAATTCCCACATTTGTATTATGTAAACAATTCCAGTATTCAGCTCTTTCTTTACAATAACACCTCTTTTATTTTGAAAGATGCTTTCGTTATTAAGGAACTGATTATTCCTCTGTACACAACACAAACAGTAGTCTAACGTTACGTAAATACACTTTTGTACAATTTTTAAAAATATAGGTATAGTTAAATATAAATGTACACCTTTAAGAACCTGGCCGGATGTGAAAGGTATTTTCTTTACTTTAAGGGAAAACATTTCTGGAAACATTTCCAAAGTAAATGCATGAAAATATTGATCTAAAAAAACTGATAACGCTTCCATAGGTTAGGTTCTTCTATATTTTCAAACCCACTCAGTTTAAATGGCTTTAACTCGAGTTTTTTAAAATAATTAGACAGAAATAAAACAAAGGTGCTACATGTTGAAGCTCCTGGAAACTATTTAAATTTAGACAATATTCATGTGTGGTAAGATCTGTGCTCTTTACTTGGCAGTGGTATGACGACAGCGCCCCCTTGTGGGTAAAGGCTTCAAATGCCTGCACCTTTGAATCTGAACATGGTTCTATTATGTTTATGAAGAATATAATAAGATACAGAGTGTCTGTGTGTTCTCAGTCATCCAGGACATCTTTAAAAAAGGCTCTGGACTCAGTTTCCAAAGTGAAGAAGTTTCGTCTCTAATCTAATCTTTATCAATTCAGAATTGATAAAGTCTCTTGGAATTAGAGATGAAACTTCTTCACTTTGGAAACAGTATTGATAGGTTTATGCCCAGTTGTTTTGATCATTTTTTTTATTTTGGGACTTGCGTTTTAAAAAGTAAATATGATACAATTTTTGTTAGTTTTTTTGATACCTTATAGAATCTTATGACTTATGACTCAATCAAAATTGACAAATAAACAACTATTACGATTTTTAGCAAGGTTTCATTGCACTAACGTGACAGTCTGTAGCGTTATTCTTTATTTCATTTTGATATTCCTTTACGCAAGTTGTCCTTTGTTTCTGGCGAATATATATATGACCCATCAACCATTACACCGTCCAGCACTGCCAGAAATCTGGGAGTGGTAATTGATGATCAGCTAAACTTCACAAGTCATGTCGCCAGCACCACCCGGTCCTGTAGATTCATCCTCTACAACTTTAGGAAAATTAGACCTTTCCTATCAGAGCACTCTACATAAATCCTAGTCCAGGCTCTTGTCTTGTCCAAACTGGATTATTGCAATGCCCTACTGGCTGGACTCCCCGCCTGCACAACCAAACCTCTGCAGCTGATCCAGAATGCAGCGGCAAGAGTGGTCTTTAATGAACCAAAGAGAGCGCACGTAACTCCTCTATTCATTAGGTTACACTGGCTCCTGTTGACGCCTGCATCAAGTTCAAAGCTATGCTCTTGGCCTACAAGACCACCACTGGCTCCGCCCCCTCATATCTTCACTCACTAATACAGACCTACGTTCCTACCAGATCCCTGCGCTCTGCAAATGAACAACGTCTGGTGGTACCGTCCCAAAAAGGTAAAAAATCACTCTGACGTACCTTCTCTGGCTCTGTTCCACATTGGTGGAATGATCTACTGCTGCTACAAGATCAGCAGATTCTGTAGCCATCTTTAAAAAACACCTGAAAACACATCTCTTCCGTCAACACCTGACTGACAAACACTGAGTCCTACTTCCTTTCTATCGATTCCTTTCTATAAAAAAAAAAAAAAAATTTCTTATCCATAGCATTGTAAACTGTGCTGGGTTTAAACTGACTAGTTTTTTGTGCACTTATGCTTTTTGTACCTTGTGTTGTTAAAATTGCTTCCATTGTTATCCTCACTTGTAAGTCGCTTTGGATAAAAGCGTCTGCTAAATGACTAAATGTAAATGTAAATATATCAGGTATGTATGGTATGTATGGTAATGTAATGTATTTTTCGGAAAATGACTTTGAAATATTGGAAACTTGGCTAAATAACCTTTTTACTTACTAACAAAATAAACCCCACTCAGACCAGTAGGAGTCGCAGATTTAACATGAGCCTATTTGTCGATTTACAAAAGTACACGAAGAAGAATAAAAGCGGCTAACTTCCGGTTCTGGAGTGGTTTCAAGACACAGGCGCGAAACTCTTGCTGCTGCCGTTTTCTTTGGATTAAAAAAGGTAAGACAACTTTAACAGAAGCACCTACCATCCCATGAGTAAGTTTTATGAACTTGTCAAAAATGTTGAAAGCCAAAAAAACAGTAGGCCACTTTTCTGAATCCTACACAAATAAAGTACACCAAAAAAGTTTCAAATTTAGAATGGTCTAGCCTATGTTCATAACTTCTCCTTTTTAGTCCTTTTTGATTTTTTTTAATTGTCATTTGATTTTGATTTTTATAAACAAACCTACCTAACACATACTCGGTAGGCCTACTCCTTAAACTATAACTAACATGGCTGCATTAAGAAGAAACATACACCAACAATCATTTCTAGGTGGAAAAAAATAAAACGTCTATAAAAACTGGAAGTTATGACGAAAAAATAAAAATATGCAAAATTGTTTTAAATATTATTTGTCACTGCCTTCATGAGTTACCTCTTAAGTGTCTTCCTCAGTTTGATGATTTTTTTTTCTCTTTCTCAGGTTTATATATAGTATAAAAGGCTAGGGTTACAAATATAGTATAAGAAAGATTATTTTAAGTCATTGTTGTCAATATTCCACCTAGAGTCTAGATGTGTCTGTGTCTGCTCCAACGTAAGACCTATAATTGAACCACCCCTCTCTTATTCTTCAACTCCCTTACAATCTCTTTTGGAAAAAACTCCCTCAACAGACGGCCGCATGAAAATCTGGTTTTCTGGCTTTAATGACATTGCAGTCCCCTTCCTCTTTTCTTTGTGGCAGACATTTGCGATGTGCACGGGCGGCGGAGAAATAATCATTGTCAGCGATGACGAGCAAGGAGACGTGGAACAGGATGGCTCTGTTCTCTTTGTGGAGGTGAAAGACATGACGAAGAACGGTATCAGCTCTTATACATAACGCTTTTGTTCAGAATAGGTTAGTTTTTATCACTTGTGTAATCTCTTCCTCTTCGTCCCAGACTGTGTTTTTGCTCCCAGTGCTGTGGATGAAGACCTGGTGGTCACCTTCTCACGTCGCGCTGATCTGCTGCCTCACGCCCGCTATGACTGTCCTGTTCACCCTTTCACGTAAGTATATAATCACATTAATGGATTTGTTTTTGCATTTCGTCACAGTGATATCTTTTTCTTGCTTTACTCAGGGCGACAGAGTGTGAGGTCGCTGCTCCTGTTGACACTAACCAGCTCATCTGTAAACAGTGTTTCTGCTACATCTGTGACAAGCTGGCCTCAGAGGTGTGTAGCTGTTTTTTAACTGTCCATAAAAATACTGACATCATGCCACAAGATTATCACTTACCTCTAGAGATCGGAAAAATACTATTTAGTTAGTTGTTTTCAAAGATGGCAGTAGCCAGAGCGGTGATTGATCTCAGGACCTTGTGGCTGTGCAGCAACAGTGCTACCTTACCTACCGTGGATGAATTCTTTTGACTCATAACCGTTTTAAAGGTATACTGTGTTTTTAAAGTGCCATTATAATTGTGGTATTAAAAAACACAAATACTGTGGCATACCATTTATGAAATAATTAGCTGAAGAGACCAGACCAGAAGAGATTATGGAAGAATTGTCTATTCTATTCTTGTACTCAATTATTTAACAATTACAACAACCCAAAGATTTAACGATGTTCAATTTACCAGGAGTTTAAAACCATCTCAGAATCTCATACACTGTGTGCACAATTATTAGGCAGTGATTATTTTGAGCATATGATCATTTTATCCATAATTTCCAACTCCAAGCTGTATAAACTTGAATCCTTCTTGGATTTAATGCATATCAGGTGATGTGTATTTGTGTAACGAGGGGTGTGGCCTAAGGAGATCAACACTCTATGGTGTTCATAATTATTAGAAAGATTCATCTCCTCAGGAAAAATGGGCCAAAAAGAGATTTAACTGACTCTGAAAAGTCAAAAATTGTAAAAAGTCTTTCACAGCAGCACTCTTGAAATATCTCAGATATTGGGGCGTGTCACAGAACCATCAAACGTTTTGTAGCAAATAGTCGACAGGGTCGCAAGAAACGTGTCGAGAAGAAAAGACACAAATTAACACCAAAGATTTGCAAAGAATGCCCTGCGACTAACTGGCCACTGTCCAGGGTGTACCCCGCCTCAGGCCCAAAGCTGCTGGGATAGGCTCCAGTCACCCGCGACCCCTAACGGGACAAAGCGGTAGAAAATGAGATAAGATGAGATTTGCAAAGAATTAAACGTGAAGCTACCATTAACCCATTCTCCTCCAGTGCTGCCATATTCCACACCTGCAGCCTCCCTTTAGTGTCAAGAAGTACGAGGTGTTCAGTCTCAGGCTATGTCCACACGAAGCCAGTGCATCCCCTATCCGATCTTGAGACGGCGTCGTCTCAAGAAAATATCTGCGTACACACGACCGGCTGAAAACGATGTAGTATATATGCCCGACCAGTATGGGGCGCTGGAATTCTGCCACAGATATACACTATACACGGAGAAGAAGACTTTGAGCATGCGCAGTAATTGATGCCCTCATGTTTGTTGTTTGCTCTTCAATATACGGACTGAGTTCTGAGTGCTTTGGACATGCGGAAATTCTCTCTCCATTCATTTTCTCCTGGTTGCTCTCCTGGTTCTCTTTCGCGGTGGATCTAAGAGCATGTGGCGTATGGTGTTGTCCATTATCGCTTGTTGCTCACCACAACTGCATAGAAGCAATAGATTTTGCTGTAATAAAGCTAGTAGGCTTAGTAGCTTCTGCAGCACGAACTCAATCATGTAGTCCGCCATTATTGTTGTTGCTGTTACTGTGACGAGGCCGACACGTGATGCGATGACATCATCGTTTTCACAAAATATACGGATTGGCTGTACACACGACACCGCAAGGGTGTCGCAAAGGTGTTGTCGAAAGATTTATCCACTTTAGAACCCTGTTTCAAAAATAGATTCAGTCTCCCAAAACACCGGATCCGTGGACGAAAGGCCAATACGATACAAAATGTATATAGATACAGTGATTTGTGTCTCCGTGTGGACAGCCCCTCAGAGACATGGCCAAGGTAAGACCCGACCACCTCTGAACAAGACACAGAAGTTCAAAGGTCAAGAATGGGCCAAGAAATATCTGAAGATTTTTCAAAGGTTTTGTGACTGATGAGATGAGAGTGGCTCTTGTTGGACCAGATGGATGGACTCGTGGTTGGATCAGTAACAGACACAGAGCTCCACTTCGACTCAGACTCCAGCAGGTGGAGGTGTGGTACTGGTATGGACAGGTATTATTAAAGATGAGCTAGTTGGACCTTTTTGGGTTGAAAATGGACTCAAAATCAACTCCCAGACCTACTGCCAATTTTTAAGGCCTGTTCACACCGGGACGAATTTCGCGCGCGATATTCGCCGACGTTTAACGTCTCGTGACTAAACGGTGCACACCGACGTGAAAAACGCCACGCGTAAAAGCGTAATTTTTTCCAAAAAAATGCATCGGGTTCGTTTTTTTGGTTTGATGCGCCGTGTTAAAAAGTATACGACCAATGAGATTGGCGCTTTTGCTCACGTGTCTGGAGCTTCTGAAGTTACAGTAAAACAAAACTTGGGGGCGCTCAAACACAAAACGGTCTTGCCGAGCACACATACGTAACGGCGAAGAAGATATACGCCAAGTTGCGTCTTGTTGTCTCGTTGGTGTCGGAACACAAAGAACTATATGACAAACGCGACAGCGATTACAAAAATCTTGATAAAAGAGAACTGTTATGGAGTAGTATTGCACAGCAAATGGGGTATTTCTGTTTTACATTAAGCGCCATCTAATGTCAGGGAATGAATTTGCATGTTCACTCGGCTCATCGTCAGCAAAAATCGCTTGGGTGTGAACACAAAAAACGCGTTGAAAAACGCTGGCGAATAACGCGCGCCGATATTTGTCCCGGTGTGTACGAGCCTTTTAGAGGACACTTTCTTTAAGCAGTGGTCCAGGAAAAAGTCTGCATCTTTCAAGAAGACTTTGATTTTTATACAAGACAACGCTCCATCACATGCATCAAACGTCTCCACTGTGTGTCTGGTCAGTAAAGGTCTTAAAGATGAAGAACTATTGACCCCTGACTTAAACCCTACTGAGAACCTTTGGGCCCTTCTTCAGCAGGACATTTCCAGTGAAGGTAAACACCTCTGAACAGTGGAGGCTGTGGTTGATTCTGACCTGATCCACAACCTGACTGACTCTGTGAATGTGACTGTTATCGCAATGTGAAAATGTTTTTTTGTAAATGTTGAGTTTGTTTCTTATTCTCACTTTAACAGGTGAAAATAAACAAGTGAGATAGAAATTCTTTTTTTTTTTATTTAGTTGCATAATCATTCTGACACTAATAGTTGTATAATAACGGTGCACATGTAGATATTCTCTTAAGACAAAACTTCACTTTTACTTAAATGTTCTGGTTTGAGGGTTCGTTAACATTTTGTTAACTTGCCTATTAATTGTGCACACAGTGTACTGTCCCATGCTTACTCATGACACATGCACAAAGAAAAAAATGGAATACTCATGCATGTAATAGACCTGAGTGTCATTGACATATACAAACCTAATTCCAAAAAAGGTTAGGTTGTAAAATGTAAATAAAAAGTAAAAAAGAATATACATCTCAACACAATATTTTCTCAATAGAACATGAACATAAAGTTTTGATGACAAAGAGTTTGATGGCAACAACTCATTAAAAAAAGTTGGACCAGGTTCACGTTTTTCAACAACACTCTTTAAAGTCAGGAGAACAGCTGATGGAGATTTGGGCGAGGAATGTTGTCCAGTTCTTTTCTAATTGAGACCAGTTCAACACTGGGACACTTCAGCTGGATTTATATGGTTTATTGTTATCTGTTAAATATGCAGGCCTTCATTTTTGTACTGTGTGTGCACTGATAAATAGCTGTTGGCCCCGTCCTCTTTAGTCAGTAGGACACAGCGTCTATGCTGTCCACAAAGAATTTCAGCATTCTATTTTGCCTCAGTCCATTTTAAATGAACTTTGTTCCAGAGAAGACAGTGCTGTTACTGCGTGGGGTTCACAGGTGGCTTCTTGTTTGCCTGACACAGCTTTAACACTCATTTGTGGATCACACACGTGTCATTGACAGAAATTTCAGAACAGAATCAGACCTTTAATGCAGTCCTGCTTTAGCCCGATTCTTTGAATAATTTGATGATACACACAGTCAGGTCCATATATATTGGGACATCGACACAGTTCTAATTTTTTTGGCTCTATACACCACCACAATGGATTTGAAATGAACAAGATGTGCTTTAACTGCAGACGTTTAGTTTTAATTTGAAGGTATTTACGTCCACATCTGGTGAACGCTGTAGGAATTACAACAGTTTGTAAATGTGCCTCCTATTTTTTAAGAGACCAAAAGTAATGGGACAATTGGCTGCTCAGCTGTTCCATGGCCAGGTATGTGTTATTCCCTTGTTTTCCTGCATTATTTAACACAATAAATAAACTTACCAAATCTCCATCTCATGTTGCTCTAGCTTCTGATGAACTTTGCACTTCATTCTTGGCTCACATGCTAGAAAAGTCAGATGCCGTAAACCAGTGCCTCTTTAATGATGCCACTAATATTAGTTATCTGCCGAATCAACCTGGTCAATCCCTGCCTGTTTTCTCTCTGTCTACTCCTTCTTCTGTCTCTGAGTTAATCTTGAAATCCAACCCTTCATCTTGTCATCTTGACCTGCTCCTACTACTCTACTGAAACTTTGCCATTCAGTTATTTCTGCACCTATCTCTCACTTCATCAATACATCTCTTATCTCTGCTTCATTTCCTCTGTCACTCAAAACTGCAGCTGTTACCCCTGTCCTCAAGAAACCCAACCTTGATCCCTCAGTTTTATCTAATTATCGTCCCATTTCAAATCTCCCTTCATAGCTAAACTACTGGAAAGCACTGTTGCCTCCCAGCTCCAGTCTTTTCTAGTTGAAAATAACTTTTTGATCCTTTTCAATCTGGTTTTCGCCCTTTGCATAGTACTGAAACAGCACTAGTTAAGGTAATGAATGATCTGCTTCGCTGGTGATTCTGGTTCTCTATCTATGCTTTTGCTGCTCGACCTCAGCTCTGCCTTTGATACCGCCTCCCATCAACTACTCATATCACGGATGTGGGTATTTCTGGTGCTGCTCTTTCCTGGTTCTCCTCTTATCTCTCTGACAGACTGTTTTACATTTCACTCCAGAACTTTCGCTCACCCACTGTCCCCCTGAAGCAAGGTGTCCCTCAGGGATCCGTTCTTGGGCCATTATTATTTTTAATTTATATAATACCTCTTGGTCAGATCCTCCGCCGTCATGGTTTTAATTATCATTTTTACGCTGACGACATTCAATTATATACTACCTGTACATCAACTTTATCCTTCACAACTGACAAAATCTCTGCTTGTGTGCATGAAATAAAAGACTGGCTTCATTCAAATTTTCTAAAACTTAACATGGACAAAACTGAGATTATTTTCACTGGACCTTCATCACTCACTAATAAAATTCCTACTAACTTCACCTGTGAGATCGCCTCTTCTATCAAACCATCTACTACTGTTAAAAATCTTGGTGTAATTTTTGATTCCACTCTATCTTTCCACTCTCACATTAAATCCATCACTAAATTGGCATTCTTTCATCTACGTCGTATCGCTCAGCTCCGTCCCTTTATCAGCATCTCAGATGCTGAAACTGTCATCCATGCATTTGTCACCTCACGCCTTGATTACTGCAATGCACTTTTCATTGGCCTACCAGCCAGCTCCATTTCCAAATTACAATACATTCAAAACTCTGCTGAATTCTGCACGATCTTCATTGGCTTCCTGTGGCTTACCGTATTAAATTCAAAATTCTTCTTCTCGCTTTTAAGTCTCTTCACGGCCTTGCTCCCCTACCTCTGTAACCTGCTTCTCCCTACACCCACGCTCTTTACGATCCGCTGATTCTAGCCTTCTTGTTGTCCAGAGAAGACATCGCTTTACTGCTTCAATGGGGGCAGATCATTCAGTGTTATTGCGCCCAAAATGTGGAACTCTCTCCCCTATCAATCCGTTTAGTTAACACCATCTCTGAATTTAAATCCATGCTCAAATACACACCTATTCTCTGAATGTTACAGTTCTTAGTGGGTTTTATTTTTATTTTTATTTATTTTTATTTATTTATTTTTCTCACTTACTGTACTTGAACTCTCATTTGCCTGTTGTTGTTCTGTCTGCTCTCTTTGTCAATTGTCCTTATTGTTGTTTGTTTATTGTAAAGGCGTCCTTGAGCTCTGGAAATGTGCGCTATATAAATAATGGGACAATTGGCTTATTATTATTATTATTATTATTATTTCCCATTTACAAGGAGCAGATAAAAGGTTCAGGTTCATTTCAAGTGTGCTATTTGCATTTGGAAACTGTCAACTCTCAATATGAGATCCAAAGAGCTGTCACTATCAGTGAAGCAAGCCATCATTAGACTGAAAAAACAAAACAAACCCATCAGAGTGATAGCCAAAACTGTGGTGGATGACTGAAGAATTGTTTCCCTGGTGAAGAAAACACCCTTCACAACAGTTGGCCAGATCAAGAACAGTCTCCAGGAGGTAGGTGTATGAGTGTCAAAGTCAACACTCAAGAGAAGACTTGACCAGAGTGAATACAGAGGGTTCACCACAAGATGTAAACCATTGGTGAGCCTCAAAAACAGGAAGGCCAGATTAGAGTTTGACAAACGACATCTAAAAAAGCCTTCACAGTTCTGGAACAACATCCTATGGACCGATGAGACCAAGATCAACTTGTACCAGAGTGATGGGAAGAGAAGAGTCTGGAGAAGGAAAGGAACTGCTCATGATCCAAAGCATAGCACCTCATCAGTGAAGCATGTGGTGGTAGTGTCATGGAGTGGGCATGTATGTCTGCCAATGGAACTGGTTCTCTTGTATTTATTGATGATGTGACTGCTGACAAAAGCAGCAGGAGGAATTCTGAAGTGTTTCGGGCAATATTATCTGCTCATATTCAGCCAAATGCTTCAGAACTCATTGGACAGGGCTTCACAGTGCAGATGGACAACGACCAGAAGCATACTGCGAAAGCAACCAAAGATATAACCAATGTTATGATATGTCCAAGTCAATCACCTGCTGAAGACAAGACTGAAGGGAAAATGCCCCAAGAACAAGCAGGAACTGCAGACAGTTGCAGTAGAGGCCTGGAAGATCATCACCAGGGATGAAACCCAGCGTCTGGTGATGTCTATGTGTTCCAGACTTCAGGCTGTAATTGACTGCAAAGGATTTGTAACCAAGTATTAAAAAGTAAAAGTTTGATTTATGATTGTTAATCTGTCCCATTATTTTTGGTCCTTTTTTAAAAAGTGGGAGGCACAAATACAAACTGTTGTAATTCCTTCATTCACCTTGATATTAGATGTAAATATCCTCAAATTAAAGCTAAACGTCTGCAGTTAAACCACATCTTGTTCATTTCAAATCCATTGTGGTCTATAGAGCCAAAAATATTAGAACTGTGTCGATGTCCCAATATTTATGGATCTGACTGTATCTTCTGTAGAATTAAAAGTTTGTATAGTTTGTAACATTTATTCAAAAACCTTCTGAGATTGTTCTGTTTGTTTTTTTTTTTTTGGCAAATTGTTAAACCTTACTTCTGAGAGACTCTTTCTAAAATGATCCTTTTTATTGTCTTAAACCCAATTCTTTGCAAAATGCTTTTAGTACCACTTACTTTTCCAGTCTTTTGTTGTTTCAATATGAGCCATTATTTTTTCATGAAATGGTAAAATATCTAACGCCTGATATGTGTTCTACTGTGAATAAAATATCAAGATTTACATTCTGTTTTTATTTCCCAACTTTTTGGAATTGGACTTGTACACAACATGCACATACAGCTCTGGAAAAAAATAAAGAGACCACGTCAAAATGATTAGTTTTACTATTTATAGGTATGTGTTTGGGTAATTTTTCTGTTTTCTTCTATAAAACTACTGACAACATTTTCCCCGAATTCCAAATAAAAATATTTAGAGCATTTATTTGCAAGAAGATAGTTAGTAGTAGTTTTTTTTATACTTTTCCTTATTAAATAAGATTTGGTTCAGGTGATCAGTAGAATGAGCTGTGCTGTGTTCCAGACTTATAGAGATGCTGACTGCATGAAAAAATTGCAGTGGTCTCTTAATTTCAGAGCTGTATGGTAAAGATCTGATACATAGCATAAACTAGACCGAAGGCATTTTGTAGAAGATGTAATGGATGTTTCTTTGTTTTTTTTCCAGTGTGAAGTGTGGTGCTGCGGTGTGTGTCACTGCAACAGCCACAAGAAGAGCACCTTCTGGAACAACCTGAGGAACCAGTGTCTGCTCAGAGGCCTCCACACCTTTAACCTTACCCTTTCAGAGATAGACCCTCACCTGAGACATGCAGGTAACACTTACTGTACGACACACCTTACTCTGTACTGGTGCTATCTACTTAGACATTTTTATTTTCCAGAAATGTTGCTCCAGGACTTTAAAAGAGAGCTGTCTGAAAAGTTTGTGGCTTATTTGAACGGAAAACCAGCCGAGCAGTACGGCGTCAAATCCCCAGGACTTCTTCATGAGTAAGTGTTTTAGGTTTTAACCAATAGAAGGCTCTAAAGACTCACTTCCATTTGGTCCTTTGCACTAAACTATAAAGAAAGTACCAAATACTACTTCTCCATAGACCCCTTCAGGGGCGTTCACAGCAAACTACTTTTCATGTTTACTCAGACTTTTACACCAGATGCCCTTTGGGACAGAACACTACTTTTATCCACTTTACCAACTGGGCTTCAATAGTGTTCTCAATAGACTAGTGTAAAAAATCTATCATAATAACAATGAAGTTACACTCCAGTAACTATTAAGTAATGATTCAGGTAATTAAGACTAAAGACTGTGGATACAATAAGAGGTTGTGGTCAGCAAACCATATTGTTGTTCACCAGAGGGTCTCGCTGTCATCTGGGCCAATGGCAGTGTAGAGCTCTCAGGCCTCTTATGGAGGGGGGGTGAGAGAAGGGGAACTGTGGTGCCCATGTGGTTAACGACAGTGACACCTGGGGGAGCAGCCTTTCTGATCTGAACCCTGAGGGGTGTTCCATAAAACTCACTCAGACTGAATTCTAGCTGCGTAGTTTAAACATAGCCAAGGCTTAGACTGCTCCTTAAAGACCACTCTGGACTCAGAGGCAGGCTGACTCCAGTCTCACTTGAAAAGAGACGATTACATCGAGCGTCGGCAAAACATTCAAGTCCAGCTTTGATTCGTTCGAGCCTCAATGAAAAACTACAGCGAGGAAACGCCTGAACATCCCTTTAACAAACGGAGTAAACAAAGAGGAGTGAGGAACCGAGAAACTAAAACTTCACTTTAGAGAGGGCGCTTTAGATGTTTAAATTAAATACCACAACAGACTGACAGCCTCGTGTAGATTATAATCTATCTCATAATTTGTCTAAATATTTAATTGATGGTTCTAGTTGTTAGTAAAGTTCATCAATGAGAAAAAGTTTGAAGCAAAAGCATGGACTCAGTTTTCAAGGTGAAGACCTTTTGTCTCTAATTCCAAGAGACTTTATTAATTCTGAGATCAACTGTAAGAGAGCTGAGCTTTATCTCTAGAGGGAGGGGCTTAACCTGAAACTAAACCTGATTGGACCAGACTGTTCTGGTCTCATAGTCGTTAGCTCTGAAAGGACAGTGTGACTCCTGATGTGAGAGTCGTTAGTGACACTGCTCCATACAGGTGTTGTTGTTCTAGAGTCAAACTCTTTTGTTTTAGGTTTCAAAACACTGTTATAAATACTAGACAACATGAATCTGAGGACACTCTGTTCAAAGAGGCAAGACGAGACAATTTTATTTCTATAGCACAATTCACACACTGAGTAACTCGAAGTGCTTTACAGGAATAAAATACAATTTACAAGATTTAGAAACTAAGAAAAACTTAAAAAACATTTTAAAAAGAAGAGTGCACATAAAAACACTTCAAGTTGTAATGTAGGCGGAGCTAAAGAGGAAGGTATTTAACCTCCCCTTGAACCTTGTTGTTGAAAAACAATGCAAACTCATTGCATTTAGGTTTTTTGGATAAAAATGTGAAATTTGATGGAGTGGATTCAATAAGGACCACATTTCCAGTCCTGCTGTCTAACCATGTTTCTGTTCAGAGGAGACTCTAGGTAGTGGCCGAGGTGAAGCAGTGGTACTCCTGGGTGGTATTGGGGGTGATGTTTTTAGTGATAATGATAGAACCCGTGACCTGGCCAAGTTAGGTGTAAGGGGTATCAACTTTATTCCAGATTTAACTAAAATTTCCAGGTGATCTGGAAATCCCATTGGTGAATCCGGAGATGGGACAGAGATGGTGAGGTCCGCAGAAGGTGTTGATGTTACTGGGGGTCCATGGTCCTATTGGGGGGGTCCATTTCAGTGGTGGAGGTGTTGATGGTGTCATGGTCAGAGGAGGATCCTTGGCTGGTGAGGCAGGAGTGCTTTTTTCATTCAGTGGCTGAGGACCCTTTCTCTGTTCAAGAGGGCGCCCAGAACCATTTAGGTGTCTCAGGGAGTGCAGGAGATTATCCGTTAGCCTCCTGACCCTCCCTGTTTAGATGTGGGCCCTTTCCTTTGAACAGGTCGTCACGTTGCCAAAACAAGTTAAAGTTATCAATGAAGTGTACTCCTCTTGTCTCACAGGCCTTGGACAGCCATGTATTCAATGCAAGCAGCCGACTGAATTTATTGATCCTTCTGTCGATGTTTGGGAGTGGTCCACTTATAAAGGATTGCACTTCCAGGTTTTCAAGTTTATCTAAAAGCCTGGAGAAATCCTTTTTTAAAACTTCTGATTCCCCCTTCCTGGTGTCAACTGCACCCACGTGTAACATCAGCTGTTTAATCCCTGTGTGTTTGGACATGACTTGGGGGAGGAGTGCTGTTATATCAGTGACTGTAGCACTTGGAAAGCTGCATGTAACAAATCTATTGTTGTTTATGTCTCTGACAGCACCGTCTCCAAGCAGCAAGATATCTCTGTCCTTCACTTTTGGCATAGATTCTCTGTCACTGTTTGCCTGGTGCTTTTCCACAGATTCATGTCTCCTGTTCTCCATAGAATAAGCTTGATTTACTCCATGTTTTTCATTTACAGCAGAGTTTTCTGGTTCATTCACCTTTAGCTCAGTCAGTGGTTGGAATCTGTTTTTTAGCTGGATGTCTGGTGATGCTACATATGCTCTTGTGATGCCAGCATTCTTTTTTCTGATCCAGTGCTGCTTTGGCTGGGCACCAAGTTTATGCAGGTGGTATCATTTTGTTTAAATCCCTTTGCTTTGCTCAGTTTTGGGAATGACACTGTATCATCCAAGTTTAAATTCACAGTCTTACCACATTGTGTGATCGGTATTGTCTCCTGAAGTCCTCTTTCAGATTCCAAAGCAAAAATCTTTGTTTGTAGCACACTGATGTTGATATTTCCAACAATTTTGGCAGAAAGAGTTTGAGTTTCGCTCGGCGGGTCCAACATGTTGTTTAAGAAGTAAGAAATAAGTAAAAACATAAAAATCCATCTTTGAGGTGGAGGTGGACTGCAGACTCAGGTCCTCCAGGATTGACTCTTCTGTGCTCATACATCCTCTTGTGTCACTGAACTGTATAAACTACATTACTCTGTTTGTGGGGATCTTGTCTTTAGGATGGACCAGTTTTTGACGCAGAGTGTTCCCAGGTTTAAAGTGGACTGGAATGTTGTGTTTGTAGAAAATCCTTTTAAGTTTTTCAGATAAACCAGACACATAAGGAATAACTACACCCTTCCCTTTAGTCTCTTGTTCCTGTCTGTTTGGTTTCTGTGTCCTCTTGGTTTTGTTGAAAGTCCATCTGCGGTATCCACAGTCTCTCAGGGCTTTACGGATGTGTTGATCTTCTTTCTGTTGACCTTCTGAGGTTGTGGGCACCTCATGTGCTCTGTGCTGAAGAGTCCTGATGACTCCAGCTTGTGCTGCAGAGGCTGGTGGGAATCAAACAGTAAATATTGATCTGTGTTGGCTTCATATAAACTTCTACTTGGAGAGTCCTGTCCTCACAAATGACCACTGCACAGTCTAAGAAAGCCAGGTGGTTGTCTATGGCATCTTCACGAGTGAACTTGATGTTCTTGTCCACTGCGTCGATGTGTTCTGTGAAGGCTTCTATACTTCCTGGGTTCTGATCTTGACCCACGTGTCATCAACATATCTGAACCAAGAGACCAGAGCTCTGTTCTCCACTTCCTTCATGAACAGGTGAGACACAGTCGGAGAGACAGGTGATCCCATGTCTCAGCTGTGTTTTTGTCTGTAGCAGTTACCTCTGAACTGTTCAAACATACCTCCAGTAAACTGCAAATATGGTCCGGGTGAGGTTTGTCCTGTCCTGTAGTAATCTCTTCCTTCCGCCCTCGATCAATGACTTGGTCCTTGTCCAGCCTCTGCAGACAGTCTATGACCTTCTTCTTGTACCCACTTGAGAGGTCTTGTTGGATCTCTTCTCAGTGTCTCATAGTTGGAGGTAGGCCTGGGCGAAAAATCGATTGAATGAATTAATTGGATTTTTTTGTGAAGGCGATTTAAAAATACGTAAATCGAGTTTTTGTGTAACGGCACATTTTTGGCTCCCCGGAGCTTCCGTAGCGTTAGTTTCACATAGCAGAGCAGTACGGCACGCGACAACAACAACATCATAGCGCACACAAAACAGCAACAGAAAGCGACAACATGGCTACCGGTGAAAGTGGGAAGTTTGTTCCCAAGAAAGGAATAAAATCATCTGTTGTTTGGAACTGGTATGGGTTTACTGCGACAGACGTGGATCAAGAGACCTCACGCTGCAACATTTGCCTAAAGCCCATCGCAGTCAAAGGCAGCAGCACCACAAACCTATTCCAACACATGAACAGAGACATCCAGCCGAATATGAAAAATGCCAGTCTCTCCGAGACGAACAAACACGCAGTGACCAACAAACCTTAGCTAAAAAACAGCTAACTGTAGCTGAATCCTTTTCACACGGCACTGCATATGACAGGAAAGGGGCACGGTGGAGAACAATCACTAAAGCGGTCACTTTGCACAGAGCCAAAGACATGGTACCCATATATACAGTGGAGAAGACTGGGTTTATTCATTTGATTAAAACCTTAGACCCCAGATATGAGCTACCCAGCCGCAAGTACCAAGAGGGTGTTCATTTATTTATTATTCATCCCAGAAATGGGGGTTACATTTGTCTTGCCTTTAAATAAAAGCAAAATTTGCTTTAAGTTGTCTGCCGTTTGTACTTATTGCTTTTCTTAATAAGTAGGGGGGAAAATCGGAAAAAAAAATCGTAAATCGAATTAAAAAATATAAAATCGGAGATTTTATTTTTAGGTCATATCGCCCAGCCCTAGTTGGAGGTGTCACTGAGTAAGCTGTTAACACTGGACTCGTAGTCGTCTGTTCAGGATCACAGTGCATCTTCCTGTGTCTGCTGCAGGATGGTGATGCTGTGGTCCTTCTCCAGAGCTGACAGGGCCCTCCTTTGCTCCGAGGTGATGTTGGATATGATTAAACCATAGAGAGACAGATCTATACACTTCGTAATAAAAGCATCGAAGTTGGGGATGTTCTACTGAACGGATGATCTCCTGCCATAAGTCTTCAGTAGAACTTTAACCAGATCCTGACGGAGGTCAGGGACATTGGCCCTCATTCAAGATTCAAGATTCAAGATTCAAAGTGTTTATTGTCATGTGTACAGACAGAAAGCATGTTTCCCTGTACAATGAAATTCTTACTTTGCCGTCCACAGTAAAATGTCACACAAGTAAAAATAAAAAATAAGACAAATATACAAGTGATAATAATGCAGTACAAAAAATACAAATATACAAAAAAAAAAAATACAAGAGGGCAAAAGGAGTAAAGTAGTAAGGTGAGGTAGTGCAGTTGTGATGGTGTAAAGTGACGTGTAAAGTAAAGTGACGGTGTAAAGTAAAGTAAGGTAGTGCAGTAGGTAAACAATTGTTCATGTAATGTTGTGATTGTGATTGTAGACTCCTATCTGCTGTTTAGGAGTCTTATGGCAGAGGGAAAGAATGAGTTCTTCATTCTGGAAGTCCTTTTCACACTTCTGTACCTCCGTCCTGAGGGTAGAAGTGTGAACAGACCATGTTGGGGGTGGGAGGGGTCTTTGAGGATGGAAGCAGCTCTTCTGTGGACTCTGCGGTGGTAGATGCTCTGCAGAGAGGGCAGTGGAGTCCTGGTGATCTTCTGCGCAGTCTTCACCACTCTCTGCAGGCGTTTGCGGTCCATGACAGAAGTGCTGCCGTACCACACAGTGATGCAGCTGGTCAGGACACTCTCAATGGTGCAGCTGTAGAAGTTGCTGAGGATCTTGGGCGACATGCCAAACTTCCTCAGCCTCCTCAGAAAATACAGCCGCTGTTGAGCCTTCTTTGACCAGCTGCGTGATGTGAGGTGTCCAAGTGAGGTCCTCATTGATGTGGACACCCAAGTATTTGAAGCTGCTCACCCTCTCCACTTCAAGTTCCCGGATGAACAGTGGCTGAGGCGTTCTCCTCTCTCTCCTCATGTCCACTATCATCTCCTTTGTCTTGTCCGTGTTGAGGGTGAGGTTGTTGTCTTCACACCATGACACCAGACTGGCCACCTCCCTCCTGTAAGCTGCCTCGTCACCGCCAGCGTCGTCCTATCACTGCGGTGTCGTCAGCAAACTTCAGGATAATGTTGTCCTTGTGAGGCGACACAGTCGTAGGTGTACAGGGTGTAGAGGATGGGGCTGAGTACACAGCCCTGTGGAGTACCAATGTTTGTGATGGTGCTGGCTGAAGTCCTATTACCAATCCTGACAGACTGAGGCCTGCCAGTCAGGAAATCTAGGAGCCAGTCACAGAGGGTGGGGTGCAAACCAAGTGTGGACAGTTTGTGGGTGAGTTTGTGTGGGATGACCGTGTTGAAGGCGGAGCTGTAATCTATAAAAGTATCCGTATGTATGAGTCTTTGTTCTCCAGGTGTGAGAGGAGTAGTGGACAGCAGTAGCGATAGCATCCGAGGTGGACCTGTTGGGTCGGTAGGCATACTGCAGGGGTCAATGGTGTCGGTATGCTGCTCTGAATGTGGGCCAGCACCACTCTCTCGAAACACTTCATAATGATTGGAGTGAGTGCCACTGGCCTGTAGTCATTCAGGCAGGTGGGTGGGTTCTTCTTGGGCAGGGGGCGATGGTCGTGGTCTTGAAGCATGATGGTACAATGCGCTGGCTGAGGAGAGGTTGAAGATGGAGGTGAAAACATCAACCAGCTCGTTGGCACATGCTCTGAGGCCCGCCCAGGAATGTTGTCTGGTCCTGCTGCTTTGCGGGGTTGATCTTCCTCAGAGCTCTGTGTACCTGTGTTGTTGAGATGGTTGGTGGAGGGGGTTGGGTGATCCAGGTGTGTGTGAGCTCCTCTCTGCAGTGTTGCTGGGAGCCTCAAAGCGGGCGTAGAAATTGTTGAGGTCATCCGGCAGGCTGTCTGTTGATGCGATGTTGTTGGTGGTGGTCCTGTAGTCTGTGATGTGCTGCAGGCCTTGCCACATCCGCCCTGAATCTGCAGTAGAGTAGAAGCTGTCCAGCTTCTCTCTGTACTGCCTCTTGGCCGCTGTGATGGCTTTTCTCAGTCCATACTTCGCAGCTTTGTACTCGTTCTCATTGCCTGATCTAAATGCAAGAGAGCGAGCACGCAGCATGTGACGTACCTGACTGTTTATCCAGGGCTTCTGGTTGGGAAACTTCCTGATTTGTATGGTGGGCACGATGTTATCAACACAAGTGCTGATGTACCCAGACACATACTCAGCATAATCCTGTACGCTAATGGAAGAGTCCTCCACAGTGGCTGCAGCTTTAAACACATCCCAGTCTGTCAGTGCAAAACAATCCTGCAGGGTGATCTCGCTCTCCGGGGTCCAGAGTTTGATCTGTTTGGTGACAGGGTGTGCTTGTTTCAGTCTTTGTCTGTAAGCAGGGTACAGGAACAAAGAGATGTGGTCCGAGTGTCCGAAGTGGACATTTATCGAACGAGAGTATGGACGTTAACTGGGTGTACATTTATGCAAGATTGAAGTCAGCATCAAGCTGTGCAGTAAAGAACTATTATACTAATAGACTAATGTATCTCTATCTATCGATCTGAATGACGCATTAAAAATATTAGTGTACTTACAAAGTAAGTCAAAGTAATGCTTCAGTGTTAAAGTAATGTCACTAGACTCTGTTGCTTTCAGCAGAAAAAACGTGTTATTGGACAACCTGTTGGAAGATAGATTTAAGTTTGAGTTTGAAGCTCACAGCAGCCACTTCCTGTGGTCAGCCGTAGTCCACACCTGTCGTCCCGGTGCCATGAAGCCTCAGTGTTACAGGTGTGTCTATGAAAACTGTCCTTATCCAACGTTTGCTCAAACACAGCAAAACTAAACACAGGTCCATTTCCGACACCTCTCTCTCTAAATCTCTCACAGTTGAGACAGTTGTCTTCGCTTGGACAGGTTGGACGTTTTATAAAGACAACACACGCTCAAACGAGAGCATTGAGTCCAAGTGGACCATGTTTTCAGCCTCCGTCATTAATACGGCCACTCGGCTGGTTTGTAGAGCTCCTGGTACACAGACTTAAGACCTGGCATTTCTGCTGAGAGATTAAGACTGTCACCTATTTAGACAAAGTTATATATATATACTTATAATACGATGACGGTGATAATATAAAACTGAGCTAGTAAACTATCTTATTTCTTCAGTATTGTTTTTTCTGTTGTGGTTCTGTGTGAGTTTATTTCAACAGCGGGAGTTTTTTTAACAGTTCATTTTCCTCTTTCTGTTGTTATTGTGAATGTTTGATAAGTGCAGTAGTATTGTGTATTTTCAGCTACATTCCGGTGTACAAGTGTGCGGCCTCTTTCCTGAACCTGGCAGATGAGCAGAACAGCCGAGCGGCGGCCATCATGAAGCTGGGGGCTGCAGAGGACTTTGTGAAACATTTATCAATATCAGGGTACCACTGCTTTAGACAAACATGTGACTGTAAAAAAAGATGTTTCCTCTGACACATGTCTCTGTTTAGGGCTTACACACTACAGACTCCGATGGCTAACGTGGCACAAGCCAGAGTGGCTTTAATGAACAGGTACTCATCACAGTTAGCACCCAGACCTACTACATTACCTTATATTCATTTAACATTCTGCTTATGTCCTTTAGAAATGTTGAAGCAATGCCTAAAATTTAAATTTGTTTTATTGTATTATCTTTCTGAATATCAAAATAATGTCCTTGTAACTTGTTCATAAAACAGAAAACCGATCAAAACCTGATCAAAACTTAACTGATCAGGGTCATTTGGGGAGTTTCTGTTGTTATTATGATTAAAAAAAAAAATAAACACAATTGTTTGTTGATTAATGGCTTCACCAATAACTGAGTGAAAAAAGTAATTGTTATCTTTCATATTTTCTTAAAAATGGCCAAAATAAATCACAAATTCTTCTAATTCTATGTAAACTTATGAGTCCAACTGTTTCTGAAAGACCTGTACAGTCTTATGGCAGTCTGCCCTTCTCTGTTCTGCTTATTGTATTTCTAAAACTATTATTTTGAGTTGCTGAAGAGGTCAGTAAAGCAAAACAAATACTATGGGTATTTTGAAGTACACTGAAGAACTAATATTGCCTTTGCTCTTTGTTTCTTATTTAAGAGTGGTTTCGTCTTTACAAAGACAAATAGTGAGGGGCGAGCTGCCCACCGACTTCATCCACAAGCTGCAGGACTTTTACAAAAGGTTCTCCTTCCCTCCTCAGATGAAGAGCATGAAAAACAGGTACGTCCTTTTAGCTCACCGGCCACTGTGGCTCGTGTGGCTAAAGGTATTCTACAGTAAGTCTACTGTTAGACATACAATCTACAAATGTTTGGGAGATGCTTTGGAACTGTTGCTACTCGACCAAGAGTTAAAATGACACCAAGAGCACAACAAAGACTCAATGAGGTCAACCCCCAATGACAGCCAAAGATTTGAAGGCATCATTAGAACTTGTTAACGTCTCTGTTCAAGAGTCTTCAATACGTACAACACTGAACAAGCAGGAAATCCACGAAGGAAGCCAAGCCACGAAGGAAGAGCACATTGACACTCCACAGCAGTATTGGCAAAATGTTTTGTGGACTGATGAAACTAAGATTGAACCGTTTGGAAAAAACACACAGCGCTACATCTGGTGTAGAAAGGGCACGGCATTTTATCATTAAAACATCATCCCATCTGTAAAGTCTGGTGGAGGAAACATCAGGGTGTGGCAAAGTGGTTAGCACTCCTGCCTCACAGCAAGAAGGTCCTGGGTTCAATTCCCATCCAGGACAGAGCCTTTCTGTGTGGAGTTTGCATCAGTGGCGCAAAAAGGGGGTATGTGGCATATGCTTGGGGGCTTGCAATATTCATGTTAACAGACTTAGCGTTAGCGTTTGCTAACACTGGGAATGCAGCAGCCAAATGGGTTTAAATTAAGGCTAGCTTTATTTGAAAAACTGAGGTTACTGAGCTGAAAACTGGAAAATATAAGACAGCATGCCATGATCAATAAATTACAAAAACGTGAAAAACAACTAATATACTGAGCATCTCAAGGGAGGTTCGAACCTGGGTACCCTGAATGTAAAACCTAGTTCTAACCAACTGGGCTATCCAGCCGCTATATATGTAGGCAGTCAGGGTAAATTAACACGTATAGGTAAATGTATAAAGTCCCACCGGCCAAAGGGACTAGTGGAAGTGTTACCTTTGGCAGGTTGGCGGTTGTTAATGTTGAGCCCTGGTGTGAAAGGCTCACGTACAGAACATGTTCTGACTGCGTATGTGTGTCTCCAGCCTGTGCGTGCGGCCCTGGGACGACGTCCTGCTGGTGTCGGTGCTGAAGGGACAGAACGTGAGCGGGGTCCGCAAACACAAAGGGAAGAAAGACGTGCTGGTGGAGCAGATTTCTGTGGTTTTGCTCAGGACCGAGCTGCTCCAGGAACAGCAAAGGTAAAGCACACAAAAACACTAGACTGACCGAGAGGCTGCTTTCTGTCAAAGAACTTTTTCCTTAAGTTTATAACATTATGGAGTCGAACAGGAGCCAGTGGCAGAGCTGTGTGTAAAGACATCTCATAATAAATCCCTTTCACTGGTAAAACTAGTTCTCTGTTGCTGCTGACCTCCACGATGTCTGGCGACTGGAAGAGAAGTGGTTACAGCCCATAATGATAAAACCTAAATAAAAGATCCCTTTGTAACACAAGTTGGATGCTTCTTTCAGGACTGGATATGTCTGGAGAGAGTAAAAAAAACAAATATAGTGGGGTTTGATATATATTTTTTTAAATAAAAGGAAAGCATTCGACTTCAATAAATGTTAAAATTCTGAGATATTTTTAATTTTCATAGATGATGCCTGTTAGCTGATTAAACTGTTTACCTCAGAAAAATAAAGAGATGGTGTAACAGTGTTGTCTGGAGTTGTTCTCAAGGCTGATGAACCGACTGTGTGCAGGTACAGAGAGTTGTGTCGTTACCTGAGAGTGGTCCAGACGGATGATCCCAAAATGTAAGCCCTCTAAATCTCCTGCTGTTTCTGGTCACCACACCTGGACACATCTGAACCTCTGAACCTCGAAAAGGCCTCCATCACGAGCACTCTTTTGTCTTCTTCAGTTTCCAGCAGGTTCTGGAGCTCGTGCCCTTCTTCCAGTGCCTGGGAGGAGACCTCTTCTCGGCCCTGCAGACGTTATTGTTGAGCCACAGCTCCCGCCTCACGCCACACCTCTTCCTCTTGTATTTCCAAATCTTTCAAAACGCCAAAGCGCCCATTCAGGTTGTGAGACCGCCCTCAGAGCTCCACTTCCCCTGTGCTCCCTGGGACTGTATTAAAGGTCAGACACAGGTTTTAGAGCATCAGAACATAGTTGTGACTCTTGATCTCAATAACCCGGAGCACTTCCTGTTGTGGTGTGTAGGTGCTGTAAAGCTGAAGCCGCTGGAGCTGGTTAAGTTCGCTCTCAGAGTTCAGAGCAGCAGTTCTGCGGTGTTTGATGATGTAAGTCGGGGTTTCAAGTTTGAGTTCTGGTTTAGACTCGGGACTGTATGAACTTCTGACAATAGCCTATGTCTGACTCAATTTAGCTCAACAATTCATTATATTTCATCCATTATCAACCACACACACTGTCCTACTCAGAACATGCAACCCACTTGTAGGTCATCATTCACCAGTTGAGAGCGCTGAGGTTGCACAATGCATTCTCTTTTACACTGTGTGCACAATTATTAGGCAGTGATTATTTTGACCATAATCATTTTATCCATAATTTCCAACTCCAAGCTGTATAAACTTGAATCCTTCTTGGATTTAATGCATATCAGGTGATGTGTATTTGTGTAACGAGGGGTGTGGCCTAAGGAGATCAACACTCTATGGTGTTCATAATTATTAGGCAGATTCATCTCCTCAGGAAAAATGGGCCAAAAAGAGATTTAACTGACTCTGAAAAGTCAAAAATTGTAAAAAGTCTTTCACAGCAGCACTCTTGAAATATCTCAGATATTGGGGCGTGATCACAGAACCATCAAACGTTTTGGAGCAAATAGTCGACAGGGTCGCAAGAAACGTGTCGAGAAGAAAAGACACAAATTAACACCAAAGATTTGCAAAGAATCAAACGTGAAGCTACCATTAACCCATTCTCCTCCAGTGCTGCCATATTCCACACCTGCAGCCTCCCTTTAGTGTCAAGAAGTACGAGGTGTTCAGTCTCAGAGACATGGCCAAGGTAAGACCCGACCACCTCTGAACAAGACACAGAAGTTCAAAGGTCAAGAATGGGCCAAGAAATATCTGAAGACAGATTTTTCAAAGGTTTTGTGACTGATGAGATGAGAGTGGCTCTTGTTGGACCAGATGGATGGACTCGTGGTTGGATCAGTAACAGACACAGAGCTCCACTTTGACTCAGACTCCAGCAGGTGGAGGTGTGGTACTGGTATAGACAGGTATTATTAAAGACGAGCTAGTTGGACCTTTTTGGGTTGAAAATGGACTCAAAATCAACTCCCAGACCTACTGCCGGTTTTTAGAAGACTCTTTCTTTAAGCAGTGGTCCAGGAAAATGTCTGCATCTTTCAAGAAGACTTTGATTTTTATACAAGACAACGCTCCATCACATGCATCAAACGTCTCCACTGTGTGTCTGGTCAGTAAAGGTCTTAAAGATGAAGAACTATTGACCCCTGACTTAAACCCTACTGAGAACCTTTGGGCCCTTCTTCAGCAGGACATTTCCAGTGAAGGTAAACACCTCTGAACAGTGGAGGCTGTGGTTGATTCTGACCTGATCCACAACCTGACTGACTCTGAAGAAGAGGGCTATATTGGTCAATTATTATATTTTTGTATCATTTGTAAATGTTGAGTTTGTTTCTTATTCTCACTTTAACAGGTGAAAATAAACAAGTGAGATAGAAAATCTTTGTTTTTCATTTAGTTGCATAATCATTCTGACACTAATAGTTGTATAATAACGGTGCACATGTAGATATTCTCTTAAGACAAAACTTCACTTTTACTTAAATGTTCAGGTTTGAGGGTTCGTTAACATTTTGGACCAAGAGCTCTGTATTTGTACAAGAACAATCCTCAAAAATACAACGTGTCTAATAATTGTGCACACAGTGTATGGTTGTTTCTATGATAACAGGGATTTTTGAGAAATAATAATCAATAGTAATTAAATGTTGCGGATAGGCTTTGTCAGGTGTGGGTTATTAATAATTTCTTCTCCGCTCCCATTGGCACAAACCAGAAATCCCACCTCATTCTTTTATTTTTGACACAAGCTAAGTCTTTAAATTTTGCTTTATACAGTATTCAGTAACACTTTAAAGTGGGCACATTTTATTTGATCATTAATTCATGGTTTAATTAATGCATTAGTACATGCACTAAACTCAAATTAATCACCAGGAATGATCATGTTTTCATCATATTTTCACCCTAACCTTAACCTTAAGCATGAACTCATGATAAAAGTCATCCTACAGTGTTTGTTTTTGAGCTGAAAGGCTCTTTGGTCTAGTATCATGCAGATGAGAGCAACAGTAACATGTGGTTTATGTTCAGTGATAATCTGAGTCTTATCTCTCCGGACCTAGACACAGTGTTGGAGAACCCTCCTCTCATTGGTCTGTTCTCCTCATGGAGCCCACATTGGTCTTCCACAGCCTAGTCTGGACTACCTCCACGTGAGTACCTTTAACTCTCTTTTGTCAACGTTGTGTAGAAACAAGTGTGGGTCTGTGCTAAAAGTGGTCGTGAAACGTGCATGAATAAAGAAACTGTGTACTGTGCCATTCCCGACATACTGTGTGTTTTTAAACCCAATGTTACTTAAATGAAACACACTTAAAGCTCTGATGTTTAGCTGAGCTCACAGAGTTTATGGCAGAGAGGCTTTTCTCAAGCAGCAAATGGCAAATCAAATTTCCAAGTTTAAAAAGTAGGATTGTGTGAAATGTGACAAAATAAAGTTCATTTGACAACCAATTACATATTTAATAAAAATGTAAGTGAATCTTATAAATCCTATGGGTAAAATAAAGACAACACGTCTCTATTTTAAGGCTAAATATATTCGGACCTAATAATGATCTTAAATAACACAGCACTGGAACCCTGCAGAGGACTAATGACTGGAATCTTAGTGTCACTGTGTTGTATTGGCTGGTCTAAAAATCTGAGTGTAGCTCTAAACACCTGTTTATGACGTTCTTTGACTCAGAACTGTGTCTGTTGACTGTTGTCTGTGTTTGACCTTCACTCTGGTCTTTATTGTTCCTCTGCAGGAATCTAAAGACATTGTGAAGTCAATATTGCTGAGCCAGGACTCGGTCAACTTCCACATCCCTCGTCACTTTCAGGAGGTGGGGTCTTCACTGGACATAAATGTGGGGTAGTCAAAGATACTGAGAGCTGTGTTTGTGCAGGTTTACCCAGAGCAGGCCCTGCTGCTGTTGGTGACGGGGGCTTTGGCTCTGAGAATCCTCAAAGGACCCCTAAGTCCAGTGCTGCCTGTGCTCCAGTGTTTTCAGGTACTGTTCACTTTGTCTCTCTGCTTGGTTTGCAAGTGTTCAGGTCAAAGAACAAACGCTCTACTGGACAATCCAGGGCTAAAACCTTTCTAACAATTCTGTGCACTTAAGAAAAAACTACTAAAACACACGTCATGGCTCCATCTTTTAAGTATAAAGTAACTTGAAATTCCTATTGGCTGTTTGTCTTTCAGAAGAACTTGTGGGCCCTCGGGTGGCTGTGGGAAAACCTGCCCTTGAGCAAGCGCCTCAGCTCCTTCGTCCACGAGCTCTCAGAGGAGATCAAAAACACAGGTCACACAAGCATGGCTTTGGGCAATACTGTTAAATAATTAAGGATTATTGTTGCTTTAATCGCTCATCGATTGTCTGGCCAACATTAGGGCTGACCATGTTAGATCTGATCACTCTTGATTGTAGTGACAGAAAAGGCACAAATAACTCTGTGAAATGGGTGGGCTTCTCTGGGTTTCTCTGATGGGTTGTACATCTGTCCCATTGCAGTAGCTTCATCTGCATCCATTTGTCCTGAACCTATATAATGCTTAAATTGATATATTCCAGTATTTGTAACAAAAACTGTAAGATACTTGTTTAAAACTAAAATCTCCTTGGGTCCTTTTCATGTTTTAGGGAATAAATTAACTCCAGATAAAGTATCTGATAGGACCACATTTACTTATCACTCATTTAATTTTGTTTTGTGTGTTAAATCCAGATAAGTCAGTAGACTCTCTACAAACAGCCATTGCCTCCTCCATGTCCTCATTACTGCACTTGGACCAGTGAGTATTTAAGTTTCCGCTCAGGCTTTAGTACGTTTCTGTTTCTAGTTTATTGGACACACGTGCCTCTCTTCCATGTCCGGTCATGATGAACAGCACTTACTGCACGGCTCCTGACACGAGTGCTCTGCTCACACACCGACCTGGTTTCTCTTCCTCCTTGTGTCGTAGGCAGTCCAGTGCAAAAGATGACGTCCTAAATGAAAGTTGACCACTGCGAGTACCTCCACTTTCTTTAGAAACATCAGTAAGATATTTCACAGTGTATTGTCCTTGAACAAACCCAGTTAAAGCTTGCAATCCAGAAATGGAAATGATTGATTTAGTGACAATAAATTTGTAAGTGCTGCTCTATTTACGAGTATTTCTTTTCCATTTCTGCCAGTATGTCTTTTTTTTCAAATCCCACCTCCAACTGCTTCTTCGTACAGTCTACTGCACTTACAGTTGGTTGGTGTATTCTTTACTGATTCTGACTTTTCTTACAGATGGAACCAGGCTGTGACGAGTGGTGTCCATCCTGAAGAGGCCCTCTGCAGAGAACAGTGGACATCCTGCTGCTACTGGGAAGAGTTTACAGACACTTACTGCAGTTCTGATTTATAAGCATCATGGTTAAATAAAAGACACCAGTTCTAAATCATAAGAAATACGCTGTGGCTTAGGATTATTGCACTGCACTTTTAATTAAAATGATTGAGACAGTCACATGGAAGCACAACATTCAGCCGGCAGTTGCTCTGTCAATTGACATGGTTGACTCTTGACAAACTGTTTAGGGGAGAGGAAAAAAACAATTAGAGGAATGGATAGGCATCTCTGGAACTACCCTTAAATGTTTCAGTCCTATCTTGAAGACAGGAAGTAGTTTGTTTTGGTTGGTAACTGTATCAGACCAAATGGTCCTGACGTGGGGTTCCACAGGGGTCTATCTGGACTTCATTAAAACAGTAAACGTGAACTGTGTGACAAGTCTCTGATCTTTTCTATTCTTAGCTATGTGCAATGACAGAGCAACAAGTGGTGTGTAGAACTCCCCATTTGAATTAAAACCATAATTCAGTTAAAATTAAATAAAAGAGTCACTGGAGTCCACTAACGACATCATCAAAGAAAAGTCAACTAAACACAGCACTCGTGCTCTATGCAGCAGCTGTGTTTTTGTGCAGCTGCACTGAGCTGTAGGTGAATGTTAAAACTGGAGGGCCATGACCTGCGTGGCGCTGTGCCATGAGGTCCGATAGGAAGCGCAGCACTCTCACATCACAGTCAGAGGCTGGAGAAGAGTGCTGTTCTGTCTCATGTGTTCCTCCTGCTGCAAGGAAGTGCTGCAGGAACCCAGGGCAGAATGTGTAGAGCAGCACCTGGTTCTGCAGAGCAGTCAGACCACTCTCCAGGTGCAGCAGATACGTCAGTCCTCGTCTAAAGCCACACTGAGGTTCTGCCAGTCGGCCAAGCAGAGAGCCTGAGTAGGACGGCGCGCGCAGGGTCCTCTGGTCCAGGTCCAGCACAGCCAGGTACCGGCTGTAGTGTGTCAGAGAGTGGACAACACTGGAAGAGCAGTTTGATATAGATCTATGGCACAAAGTCAAATCAGACTAAAACATGGGAAATAAAATTGCGCCACAATCATTTTGGTGTAATCAGTTTGACTTTGAACCTTTTCACTATGTCTTCTTTCTTTATTGGATTTTCATTAAATAATTGCACATTATCGCTGTAGAACTTATGGAACTGAAGATATCTGTTCCCACTACAGTATGTGTAACTTTGATCTGAAAGGGTTAATACGTTCTGACAACTGCACCTTTCAATAAAAAAATAAAAAAACTCAACTTCTCTATTACCAATGTTATGACTCTAACAAGACTTAAATACAGTAATGTTCAAAGGTTGGAGGTGTTACCTGTGAATACCTATGAGCCTCCAGGTGAGCAGGTCAGTCAGCTGCAGGCCTGTGGTCAGACTGGGCATCACAGCGCCCCCTTCAGGACCAGGAGCTGGCAGAAACAGGCTCAGGCCATCCACTGTCTTCCTCACCAAACCCTCGTCGCCTCCCACCACCACCAGTGGGCGCCCAGACAGCATACAGAACACTGCATGCTGGGAAAATGAGTTCTGTTTGAGGAACCTGAGCGCCCTCAGCCCAGCCTTCCTTCTCCTCCTCCTGTCTGACTGAGTACCCTTTATTTTCTGCGTGGGAGAGGGGGGGTCCGAGGAGCTGGTGGCGCTGGTGCAGTCGGAGGTCTCGTCCACACTCGGCATCCGGACCGGAACGCTGGACTGGGACCAGCGAGTCACCGCAGACATAGTGTTCAAATGGAGGTTCTGCACTAGAGACAGAGGGCCTTTAGACCAGCCAGGAGTTGAGTCCAGCATGTCCTCAGCTGAGAGAGAAACACAAATGTTAAACTGTCGTCTAGTCAGCAGGACCATGAGGGCTATGTGCATTTGTTTAAGTGGCTTAAACATGTAAAACAGAAATCTTTGTTCACAGAGTGTGTTTTACAAACCACCACAGTACAGCACTAATTACTATTTTACACACATTAATTGAAAAACTGAGTTCATCCACCTGCTGCCTCGATGTTTTACCCACTAGATTTCTAAAATCAGTACTAAGCAGTTTGTTACCACAACTCACTGATATAGTCAATAATTCCTTACAGTCTGGAACATTTCCAAGGGCCTTAAAAACTGCTGTCATTAAGCCTCTCCTAAAGAAGAGCAGTCTTGATGCTACAGTGCTCAACAACTATCGGCCCATATCAAACCTGCCATTTTTAGGAAAAGTCATCGAAAGAGTTGTATATCAGCAACTTAATGACTTTCTATTACTTAACAACTGCTTTGATCCTTTTCAGTCAGGATTCAGGCCCCATCACAGACTGAGACTGCACTTATCAAAGTCACAAATGACATCCGTATGAACACTGACGCAGGCAAAGTCTCTGTCTTAGTTCTGTTGGACTTGAGTGCTGCGTTTGATACAGTGGACCATGAAATCCTGACACAAAGATTAGAGGAATGGATAGGTATCACTGGAACTGCCCTTAAATGGTTTCAGTCCTATCTTGAAGACAGGAAGTACTTTGTTTCGGTTGGTAACTGTGTGTCAGACCAAATGGCCCTGACGTGGGATTCCACAGGGGTCTATCTTGGGACCTCTATTATTCAATCTCTACATGCTTCCTTTAGGCCAGTTAATACGCAGCTGTGACGTATCCTACCATAATTATGCAGATGACACTCAGATTTACTGTCACTGCATTGAACAAATGTGTGGATGCAAAAAAATTTCTCCAATTGAACAGAGAGAAGACTAATCATCTTTGGGCCACAGAAACAAAGAGAATGTGTCAGCAGTCACCTTGAGTCTCTTTCTCTAAAATGTAAAACTACAGTCACATTAATTCAATTACATCATCTGCATTTTATCGCCTTAAAGAAAATTCCAGTCTAAACCAGACTTAGAGAAACTTATCCATGCTTTTATCTCCAGCAGGTTAGATTACTGTAACGGCCTGCTCACTGGTCTCTCAAAACGAGGGTTAAGACAGCTGCAGCTTATTCAGAACGCGGCTGCTCGGGTTCTAACCAAACCCAGGAAGTACAACCACATTACGCCCGTTTTAAAATCTCTGCACTGGCTTCCTGTTGCTCAGAGAATAGACTTTAAAACAGCACTTCTGGTTTACAAGTCTTTTAATGGTTTAGCACCAGAATATAGTTTTGACATGCTAGTTGCTTAGGAATGGCCCACCACCTGCAGGAGGAACCGTAAGGGGCCGGTGCAAAGTGGATTGGGTAGCGGTCGAGGGCGGGGGCCTTGGCGACCCAATCCCCGGACACAGAATCTGCGCTAGGGACATGGAATGTCACCTCGCTGGCGGGGAAGGAGCCTGAGCTTGTGCGGGAGGTTGAGAGATACCGACTAGAGATAGTCGGACTCACCTCCACCCACAGCTTGGGCTCTGGAACCCAAATCCTCGAGAGAGGCTGGACTCTCTGGAGTTGCCTGTGGCGAGAGGCGGCGGGCTGGTGTGGGCTTGCTTATTGTTCCCCGGCCCAGCTGCCATGTGTTGGAGTTCACCCCGGTGAACGAGAGGGCCGCTTCCCTGCGCCTTCGGGTCGGGGATAGGTCTCTCACTGTTGTTTGTGCTTACGGGCCAAATGGCAGTGCAGAGTACCCGGCCTTCTTGGAGTCTCTGGGAGGGGTGCTGGAAAGTGCCCCGACCGGGGACTCCGTCGTTCTACCGGGGGACTTCAACGCTCACGTGGGCAGCGACGGTGACAACTGGAGGGGCGTGATTGGGAGGAACGGCCCCCCGGAACTGAACCCGAGCGGTGTTCTGTTATTGGACTTGGATAACAAACACCATGTTCAAGCATAAGGGTGTCCATAAGTGCACGTGGCACCAGGACACACTAGGCCGGAAATCGATGATCGATGATTGTAGTTGTTTCATCTGACCTCTGGCGTATGTCTTGAACACTCGGGTGAAGAGAGGGGCGGAACTGTCAACTGATCACCACCTGGTGGTGAGTTGGATCCGATGGCGGGGGAGAAAGCTGGACAGATACGGCAGGCCCAAATGTACTGTGAGGGTCTGTTGGGAACGTTTGGCCGTGTCCCCTGTCAGAGAGATCTTCAACTCCCACCTCCGGCAGAGCTTCGACCAGATCCCGAGGGAGGTTGGAGACATCGAGTCCGAGTGGACCATTTTCTCCACCTCCAGTGTCGATGCGGCCACTCGGAGCTGTGGCCGCAAAGTCTCCGGTGCCTGTCGTGGCGGCAATCCCCGAACCCGGTGGTGGACACCGGAAGTAAGGGATGCTGTCAAGCTGAAGAAGGAGACCTATCGAGCCTGGTTGGCTTGTGGGACTCCTGAGGCAGCTGATAGGTAACAGCAGGCCAAGCGGACTGCCAAGTGGCTGTGGAGGCAAAAACTCGGGTCTGGGAGGAGTTTGGTGAGGCCATGGAGAAGGACTATCCGTCAGCCTCGAAGAAATTCTGCCGTCAAACCGTCTGGCGCCTCAGGAGGGGGAAGCACTGCCCTGCCAACACTGTTTACAGTGGGGGTGGGAATCTGCTGACTTCAACTGGGGACATTGTTGGATGGTGGAAGTAGGGCTGTGTTGAAAAAATCGATTCACCAATTCTGAATCGATTTTCATATTAATTTCTAAAGATCGATTCGTAACTCAGAGGATCGATTTAATAACAGGCCTAAATTTTCCCCGTGAATTTTAATTTGCCGCGTAATTCACGCATGCGCGCGAGGTGGAAGGACATTAGTGATGGGAAGTTCTGATCATTTTACTGACTCAGTTCTTTAAGTCTCGTTCAGCAAAATGAACGAATCTTTTTTCAAGTCATTTCGTTCATTTCAGCAGAATCTAATTTAAATGTTGCATATTACAATTTTTTAATACATTTAGTACTTTTGGAATAAAAACTATAATAACTATAAGCTAATGCATTCATGGCCAAACTTATTATAAATTCATTGCAGCTTACTTCAGGCAGAGAGTTCAACTCACCTCTTAATCCAAATAGTTTTTTTCCTTTGTCACTTCATATTTAGCTTAGCATTAATTCCGTCAACATGTCTGGTCTGGGCCGTGACAGCCTCATGTAGCTGTAGCTAATACATCCGTCCGTCCGGTTCACCAAGTCCCAGTCCCTGGGGCTGGGACTTGGTGAACGAACGAACGAACGACTCGGGAGATGAACAGTTCCTTTCTGTTTCCGGTAACTGCATACTCTTTCTCTATGGGGAAGGGACTTGGTAAACGAACGAACGAACGAAACGAACGACTCGGGAGATGAATGACTCCTTTCTGTTTCCTGTATGAGATGTGGTGCAATGCGCATGCGCGGGTCTACACAAAAATGAACGACTCGCTCTCTGAGATGACTAGTCGTTCCCGAGTCATATTAAAGACTCGTTCAAAAAGAACGAATCGTTCATGAACGACTCATCACTAAAGGATATTAAAACAACGAACATGGCTGCTTTGAAAACTCCAGAAACACCAACGCTGTCTGTACCAGACAGTAAAAGATGGTGTAATGTGTAAGCTTAAGACCGCAGAGAGGGTGGGCATTACGAGTGACACCTGGACATCCGTATCTACGGAATCTTACATGAGTGTGACAGCACACTACATAGACGAGCTCTGGAACCTGGTGTCTTACGTTCTGCAGACAACCGAAGTTCAAACGGACCATCGCTCTGTCAGTCTAGCTGAAATGTTAACCAAAGCTATGGAGGAGTGGGGCTGCTGAGTAAAGACCCAGCCATAGTCACTGACAACGCGCGAATATGATCCGTGCGGTTGAGATTACGGACTAACTCCACGCCGGCTGCCGCGCACATAATCAACCAGGCCTTGCAAGCCGGTCTCAAACTGCCGTGCGAATGTTGCACGCCTTCTTGGGAGAGTAAGGCACATCGCAAAGTTCTTTCATCGCACTACTGCTGATATACCTCGCGCCCTCTGTCGTCTACACCAGTACAAGTTTGTGAAAGCAGTTGTATCAACACTCTGGAAGGGGGATTGTTCTTTACAACCATAAATACTCCATTAATTTGCAGTTGAATGTCTATAATAATAGTATCAATATGTTGCATAACTACAGTCCTCTAATTCAGGTAACAGCTGGAAAAAAATGCTTTCTTCAAAAACACTTATCTAAATCTCGAAGATCGGATCGGATCGAATCGAATAATGATAATCGATTCGAGATCTTGAGAATCGGAATCGAATCGATTCTTGAAATTTGAATCGAAACACAGCCCTAGGTGGAAGGAATACTTCAAGGATCTCCTCAACCCCACCGACACGTCTTCCACTGAGGAAGCAGAGGCCGAGGGCTCAGAGGTGGACATCACCCAAGCTGAAGTCACTGAGGTAGTTGGGAAGCTTCTTGGTGGCAAGGCATCGGGGGTGGATGAGATACGCCCTGAGTACCTCAAGTCTCTGGATGTTGTGGGGCTGTCTTGGTTGAAACGCCTCTACAACATCGCGTGGCGGTCGGGGACAGTACCTCTGGACTGGCAGACCGGGGTGGTGGTCCCTCTTTTTAAGAAGGGGGACCGGAGGGTGTTTTCCAACTACAGAGGGATCACACTCCTCAGCCTCCCCGGGAAAGTCTATGCCAGGGTACTGGAGAGGAGAATGCGGCCGATAGTCGAACCTTGGATTCAGGAGGAACAATGCTGTTTTCGTCCCGGTCGTGGAACACTGCACCAGCTCTATACCCTCTCCAGGGTGCTGGAGGGTTTATGGGAGTTTGCCCAACCAGTCCACATGTGCTTCGTGGATCTGGAGAAGGCATTCGACTGTGTCTCCTTGTGGCCCCCGTGCTCTGGGAGTATGGGGTCCGGGCCCTTTGCTGGGCTGTTCGGTCCCTGTAGGACCGGAGCAGGAGCTTGGTTCATTGCCGGCAGTAAGTCCGACCTGTTCCCAGTGCATGTTGGACTCCGGCAGGGCTGCCCTTTGTCACCGGTCCTGTTCATTATCTTTATGGACAGGATTTCTAGGCACAGCCAGGGGCCGGAGGGAGTCTGGTTTGGGGACCACAGGATCTCGTCTCTGCTTTTTGCAGATGATGTTGTTCTGTTGGCTCCATCAAGTCAGGACCTTCAGTGTGCACTGGGACGGTTTGCAGCCGAGTGTGAAGCGGCTGGGATGAGGATCAGCACCTCCAAGTCTGAGACCATGGTTCTCAGTCGGAAAAGGGTGGCTTACCCCCTTCAGGTTGGTGGAGAGCTCCTGCCTGTTCACGAGTGAGGGAAGGAAGGAGCGTGAGATTGACAGACGAATCTGTGGAGGTTCAGCAGTAATGCGGTCGATGTACCGGTCGATCTACGTTCCTACTCTCACCTATGGTAAAGAGCTTTGGGTCATGACCGAAAGAACAAGATCCTGTATACAGGTGGCCCAAATGAGCTTTCTCCGCAGGGTGGTGGGGTGCTCCCTTAGAGATAAGGTGAGGAGCTCAGTCACTCGGGAGGAGCTCAAAGTAGAGCCGCTGCTCCTCCACATCGAGAGGAGCCAGCTAAGGTGGCTCGGGCATCTGTTTCAGATGTCCCACCGGGAGGAGACCCCAGGGAAGACCTAGGACTGGGACGATGTCTCTCGGCTGGCTTGGGTACGCCTTGGTATCCCCTCAGAAGAGCTGGAGGAAGTGTCTGGGGAGAGGGAAGTCTGGACGTCTGCTTAGACTGCTGTCCCCGCGAGCGAGCCCCGGATAAGCGGTAGAAGATGGATGGATGGATGGATAGTTGCTTATGAACCTCCTCGGACTTTGAGAATATCTGGGACAGGCCTTCTGCTCGAGCCCAGAGTTAGAACTAAACAGGGTGAAGCAGCTAAAATCTGGAACAGCCTCAATTTTAACAATGTTCAAGGGAATGTTAAAAACCTTCCTCTTTAACTCCACCGCACTCGTCATCTTCAAATTTTCTTATATATATAATTAATTAATATACGGTAATTATAATTCTATATAATTCTAAATCGCGTCTGTTTGTTTTATATTTCCTTCAAACGGAAGACTACACATAAACTGTTCACACTTCTCCCCTCAGACAGAAGGCTACACAGCCTCGAGGACAGAAAGAAGCTGTAAGACAGTAACCCCCCTCCCAACTATAAACTGCAGGACCAGAGTTGCAAACAACATTTTGGTGAATGACAATACATTTACCTTGTACCTTTTCCTTTCTGTTCTTTGGCCATACAATTACAACACAGCATCTGAAGTTTTTGATTAGCTGTCTAAGTGCATTCAGGGTTAGTTTAATCTGTGTTCTTTATTAGAATTAAAAAAATAAAAATAAATAAAGGTTGGCCAGGCTAGACAGAAGTATTAGCTCAGTAGAAATTAAATAATGACCCTATCTCTTTCTATCTGAGTGTGAGGAATGTACAGTGAGTGTACAGGACATCATTTAGCGTAGCCTAAAATGCAAATGAGTGTTGGTTACTGCACTCGTTTGAAGTTCATTTGACAAGCAATAAAAAACAAAAATGTGCATTTGAGTTTACTTCCTGCCGATAAAGAGGATCTGGCCCCAGTCAACTGACTTCCTCAGCTCAGTGCCATTTTATTGTCCTTTTAAACTTAAATAAGAAACTATTTAGCATTCAATACACATTTATATCTAATCTGACACCACAAGAACTCCTTCTTCCGACTGCCATAAGACTGTACAATCAGAATGTGGAAGGAGTCTGAAAGAATTTATTTTCTTTTTAATTTAGAAGAGACATAAAAACTTATGGACTGAATTGTTCATAAGATACTTTTTCAGATAATCCATTTTTATCTAAAATGTTCCAGTGTCAGTAGTCAATTTGAATAAATGAATTGCCATTTAGTTACCATGAACATGACCAAACAGTAAATATTAGGCCATTCTAGGATGAAATGTACCTCCCCATCACCTGTTACCTTGCAGGTGTGTCTCTTCTGTCCCTGGTTTGTCCTGGATGTGTGTGTTCTTCAGACGCTGTTTAACTCCCTCGGCTGTCTGTTGTTTGAGCTCACAGTTCAAAGGTGGCTGCTCCCTCGTCCAGGCCTCTGTCCCTATGTCCTTGTCACTGTGGAAGCCGTTTCTCAGAGGCAGCTGCTGCTCGGCCTCTTCTGTGATGGCAGTGAGGTCTTCGGGAAAGATGGACTCGGTGGTGCTCAGGACCTCGATGCTGTCCTCGCTGTTGGCCCGTCTGGCGTACACTCGCACACGCTTCACACCTGCCTCTATCGGGACACGCCTCATCAAGGTGTCCAATGTCAGGCCATTATCAGCTAAAAAACAGGAAGGGATTTAATAAAGTGTACATCATGTATTTTGTACACACCGTTCATCTTTTTGTCCTTTCAGAGCATCATGTCATTGGTGTGGCGAGACGTACCTCTGCTGTCAGACCCAGACATGTCATGCTGGGTCCTAAAAGACTTCTCAGTCCCCAGAACCTCAATGCTGTCATTGCTGCTCACACTGCCTGTCATCTCCATGGAAGCCACCGGGTCAGAAGCGGCCGTATGTCTGCGTTCCGGCTCCATCTTAATGGAGATCTCCTCAACGCAGGAGAAGAACGACTCGATGCTCAGTGGCTCTGCTTCACTCATCCCTGCGTTTGTCTTCTCCTCCTCTTTGTCCTCACCGCCGTCTGGGGCCCACAGCTCAAACAGGAAGTTGGTGAGCGCAAGACTTTTGGACAGAGAATCAAGAGCACTAGAGGTTTGTAGAACGCTCCTGTCGCCTCGCAGCAGTCGCTCCGTGTCTGCCAGCTGCTCCTTCATTAGGGACAGGAAGTAGGCGTTACACAGCTCATGGAGAGGCTTCAGATGCTGCTCGAACCTGGGCAAAGAGGTGGCCCTGACGGGAAGGAGCTCAGAGGAGAGGAAGGAGCTGTCGGTCAGGGAGTCGGCGGGGTCATAGGGCAGGAAGTCGGGCTGTTTGAGCTTCCTGTTGGGGTAAGAGGTAACCTGGCGCAGGAGCTCTCTGTGGTTTAAGATGGACTGCTCAATAGCTTCAAGCTCAGAGCTATCTTCAGTTACACCATTAGATGCAGGGGAAAGCGTCATCTCCTGTTTTAGAGACAACCGCTTATACCTGAAAGTGTCAGGGGAAAGCTAGATTAAAAGAAGCCAGTATGGTAAATGTGTAGTATGATTTGATTCATTAAGCTAAAACTAATCTGAAGACAAAATAAAACCTGATAATGTTACGTCATTTACAAACAGCTACATTTCAGACTTACTCCAAATAATGTAGTTTCCTCTGCAGCTCCAGAGAAAAGGCCTGTCTGTTTCCCGTCTTGAGACTCTCGGACGCCTGAGAGAAGCAGGTGGACAGCTCAGTGAAGTTTTCCATCAGCTTGCTCTGGTCTGAGCACACGTAGGCCATGCAGAAGGGACGCACCATTCCCCGCGCCTCCAGGTCGTACAGGGTCACGTGGTGCACGTATGCGAAAGCATCCTCTGCGGAGTCTCCCAGGACCACTTTGGAGTCCTCACTGAAACTGAGTCGAGGGCCGGAGGAGAAGGGCAGGATGGGCCCGGGGCCAGGTGCCTGGTAGTCTACAGACATGATCCGCACCGAGAAGTGGTTGAGGTCAAAGGAGCCGACAACTCTGGGGTCGTCCGGTATGGTAAGGACTGGGGCAGGTCCCACCTGAGCGCAGGAGTCATAGCATTCGTTAAATGCGTTTTAAAAACTAACTGATGGAAAAGTACCTGCCAAATGCAATAAAGCGCTGCCGGATGATTCTGTGTAATGGACTGTCTCTGCACCCCCCACAACGAGCATTTTCATTCAAGATTTTCCACACAGTCACCCCCGACTACAGTCTTTCCTTTGTGTGTTTTGTTTGATCATTTACACTATATTTCCCACTCAAGCAAAGGGGTTGAGTGTTACTCCAAACAAAGTTTACAGTCATGCTGTAATCCACTTGATCAGACAGTAGGAGGGTTTATTGTCAGGTCTGTACACTGGAGTGTAGGCAAACAAAACAAATAAAAACATTATGCAAACTGAAATTCCATTCTCACACTTTAAGAGCAGGTGAACAGCTATGGTGGCCTGCAAGGACATGTTTATAAAAAAAAAAAAAAAGGTAACTTTCTACTTTCAATTCAACTAACCACATACATTTGCCGCACTTGAATAAATTGAAAGTGGTTCACCTGCTCAGAGAACTCTGCCACCAGGATGAAGTCTCTGTTGAACTGTGCAGAGGAGCTCCAGGGGTTCTCTGAAGGGAACAGCGGTACGGAGAGCTCCTCCGGCAGGCTCTGAGCCTCCTTGTTCTCCTCTGGTCCCTCTGAGAAGCCCTCTGCCCCGGAGAAGGCCAGCAGGTCCGGGGAGCCAATCATGTTCGCTCTGTAAAGGCTCGGGGCTCGCGCTCAGGGCATCACTGGAGCCTGCGCTTTGATGTGCGGTCCCGCGTGCAATGTGGATGCAGGATCAAACATTTGTGTGCCGCCAGTGGAGGCCTCCCGTGAGTCAGCGGTTCCGACGGGGCTCAACAACAACACACTCGTAAACTCGTTGCGACTTTAAATAAAGTTATAAAGTCGTCAGGCCATAACACTAAAGCTGCATTAAATAAAATAACAGCCAGTTTCTACTTAACTTAGAAACAGAAATGTAAACAAGCGGCAAACTTACTAACGCAGAAGCGAAAGTTCCCTGAGGCGGCAGTCACACGGTCTCTAACCTTTGTCCATGGATTTCTTGAGTTCCTCTTTTAGGAGCGAACTAAACTCGTGTTTTTAAAGTCATGCGTTTGACCAGCTTTCTGACCCTGAGGGACCGGGTCACTACAGGAGCTCGAACTGGACATCTGACACTGCCAGGGCTCCTTTCAACAACATCCGGCCAACCTCTTCAAAATAAAAGTAAAGCGGGGATTTCGTTATTTCGTAAATTTTATAGCAGTACTAAAAACGTCAACTTATCATTTGATAATTTTACATCAATTAGGAATTAAAATTCAAACAGAATGAGAATCTAAAGAAATACTCTTTATTGCAATTTCCCGGTCCAGAAAAAATTATAATAAAAAGGCAAAAAAACTGTACTTATCTACATTCACACAGTTTAAAAGTACATAACACTATATGAAAGTGAAATCAGATTATGAGAACACTTAAAGAACAGGACTAACAGAAGTACAACACACATTCAAATGCATGTCTCATAAAACTATTCATGAGTTATACAAGTCCACTTCAGGTAAGAGTAGAGCTGCTGTTAAATCATTATCCTGCATACATTAATCATTATTGATAAAAGATTACCAAAACACACAAACCCTCAAAATGTATGAAGAGGCATTTAAATCCTTGCTTTTAATAGATACTAGAACGTATGCGGATTGTGGTTTCCCAAATACGATGTTGCACAAGTGGTACATTCTGAAGCAAAGTACTGAACATGGTCATGAACTATCTCTAGAATGTATTGGCAAGTTTTCTTTGCTCAGAATAAATAGCATAGCTTAACTTTTGGCATCACATCTGGAGTTTTCTATTTGTTGTGCACACCAGAGACATTTACTGTACCATGTTTCTTTCATTGAAAGAAAGTAGTTACAAGCATTGGAAAATACAAATACTCTTCTGATAGATATTTGAAGTTATATGAGCAGAATGTCTGGCTCTGACACAGCACAGTAGAGCATGAAGCCCATCTGGTCCACCTGGTCCTCTGACAGGCCACTCAGCAGATTCACAGCTGGTTTGAAGTAGCTGTGTAGCGCCCCTTGCTCCAGGTAACCGATCAGCTCTGCGATACACTGCTCAAACCGCACGTCTATACTGCTATCAGACCAGTTGCTCTCGCTGTCGCTAAGGTGCAGGATGAGATTAGCCAATGGGGTGGCCTCGAGGGGACGCAGGGCGGGGTTTAGTCTACAGACAGCCTTGAGGATTTTCAGTAAGTGTCTGCGGGAGCCATTGTCGGTGATGTCGAGCTGAGCCAGTCGCTGAGTCTCCCAGGGGTACAGAGACAGGTGCCAGGCGTTGCCCCAGGGAGAGGTGAGCTCTGGCTGGGCAGTCAGAGCCACGTCCCCCTCCCTCAGCACAGGTAGCATGGAGATAAAGAGGCCCGACTCACTAATGGACACTCCGCCTTCTTCACTTCCAGCCCTTGTGGTAAACATAATCACAAAGAAATGTAAATTTACACAATGTAAGAATTATTTCTGAAAGGTTTTTAACAATTCTTGTTTATGTGTGTAGTCCTTTGACACTGTGTCATGCAGATCTTAGATGCCTTGAAAAATGTTTAGAATGGGCTTGTGGCAAGGACTATGATGTGAAGAAATGCACGTACACACGTGGACAAAAATGTTGGTACCCTTCGGTCAATTAGGGCTGTGACGGTATAGGATTTTTTCTTACCGCGGTGATGAAGCAACAAGAATCGCGATATGGCGGTTAACCGACCCCCTTCAGGTAGTCACTGTGTTGTCTGGTGACATGGTGTGTACCACACTCAACATGGACCAGAGGAAGCGAAGGAAAGAGTTGTCACAGGAGAATAGAAAGAAAATTATAGACAAGCATGATAAAGGTAAAGGCTATAAGACCATCTCCAAGCAGCTAGATGTTCCTGTGACTACAGTTGCACATATTATTCAGAAATTTAAGATCCATGGGACTGTAGCCAACCTCCTGGACGTGGCGCAGGAGGAAAATTGATGACAAATCAAAGAGACGGATAATCCGAATGGTAACAAAAGAGCCCAGAAAGACTTCTAAAGAGATCCAAGGTGAACTCCATGCTCAAGGAACATCAGTGTCAGATCGCACCATCCGTCGTTGTTTGAGCCAAAGTGGACTACATGGGAGACGACCAAGGAGGACACCATTGTTGAAAACAAATCATAAAAAGCTAGACTGGAATATGCCAAACTACATGTTGACAAGCCACAAAGCTTCTGGGACAATGTCCTATGGACAGATGAGACAAAAATGGAACTTTTTGCCAAGGCACATCAGCTCTATGTTCACAGACGGAAAAATGAAGCATATCAAGAAAAGAACACTGTCCCTACTGTCAAACATGGAGGAGGCTCTGTTATGTCCTGGGGCTGCTTTGCTGCATCTGGCACAGGGTGTCTTGAATCTGTGCAGGGTACAATGAAATCTGAAGACTATCAAGGGATTCTAGAGAGAAATGTGCTGGCCAGTGTCAGACAGCTTGGTCTCAGTCGCAGGTCATGGGTCTTGCAACAGGACAATGACCCAAAACACAGCAAAAACACCCAAGAATGGTTAAGAGGAAAACATTGGACTATTCTAAAGTGGCCTTCTATGAGCCCTGACCTCAATCCTATTGAGCATCTTTGGAAGGAGCTGAAACATGTCGTCTGGAAAAGACACCCTTCAAACCGGAAACAACTGGAGCAGTTTGCTCATGAGGAGTGGGCCAAAATACCTGCTGAGAGGTGCACAAGTCTCATTGACAGTTACAGGAATCGTCTGATTGCAGTGATAGCCTCAAAAGGTTGTGCAAAAAAATATTAAGTTAGGGGTACCAACAATTTTGTCCAGGCCTGTTCCATGAGTTTATTTTTTAAAATAATCCTGTTGAAGCATGGTTAAAAAGCAATGTCTGACTTTCATTGGTTAACATTCATAGAATTTTTATTTATTATTACTTTTGTCAGAATAAGTTTTTTCTGTCACCATTGTGAGTTTGTCTTTCATTGACCGAAGGGTACCAACATTTTGTCCACGTGTGTATAAAAGGATGAATGCTATACAAAACAACATGGACCATCCTCTACAACATGTGAAGTCTGCCACTTAACCTTTGGCAGAGGAAGATCATGATGTAAATTTTATATCATCTTTGAAGTCAATCAAGTTTTTGTATAAACGGTTTTACACATTTGAGTCCCATACATTCAGATCATTCACTGCAAACAAGGATTTACTTTTATTCTAATTAAATGGCAGTGCATTTAAGTTTGCTTCTAATATGATTTGTATCTCAGAAAACTGCTGTGGCTCTTGTATGAGGTCGTTGTTTATGTAGTCAACGCCGTTTATCTGAACGCAAGTGGAAACACAGCCTTTTCAGGACGTACCTACTGGAAACATGCTTTCTGTCGTATAAATGAAAGAGAGTTAAGACGATGGAAATTATCATAGCAAGAGATGTTTCTCTCAGGGATATTATACCCTATGTGAATATGTGCTCTTCAGTGGTGATGAGACTGGAATGTGAGCAGAAGTCTGGAGCTAAACCTGGTGGCTTTATGGCAGAGCTTAATATAGTTTTCCAGGAACCTTTGACTATCAGTTATGTTATCAAAAAAACTATTTACCCCCCCCCTACGAACAATTCTTAGTTCAGTAAAAGCTCTGTCCTCATCTGCTACAGTCTGAGGTGTTAAAAAAGGTACTTTCACACACTTTGTGCAGATTTAATCAGGGTTATTTCAACCGTGCTCTTTCCGCATGTTGTCTTATGGGGGGTGGAGACAAAAGAGTTCTTGTGGATCATATCAGAATAATGTAAACTAGCAGTCTCAGTCATACATTGTAATAGCTTGAAACTGAAAAATTCTGACACTCACTGAATCTCTAGTCGCAGGTCAGAACCTCCCAGCACAGGTCTGACCAGACAGTCCATGGTGCTGCTGATGGACGGCCAGTTCATTGTTTCCATGACAAACTTACTGAACATGTTCACAACAGCCTCTGAAGACAAGTATCCACCCACGAGGTACCTACAGCAAAGACACACACAAGCCGGTAATGTCACTGTTGTGCACCATCTCTCCTTCAGAACCCAACTGACTTTCTGTGTAAAGTCAAATCCCACTGTTCTCCCAATAAAAGATTACCTGTCCCAGTAACTGCGTCCTCTGGGGAAATACTCCAGGTTAATGCGACGGACCATCCAATGCAGCGGGTGTGTGAGCAGAGTTTCCTCTCCAGGTACGAGCCGCCACAGAGAAGACTCCAGCTGCAGAGGCACCAGAAGACACGCATGGTCTGCACTCACCACCTGGAAAAAATAAATAAAAAAAAGACAAGGCAGCTTTATTAAGTACAAATTAATTAAGTACAAATTAATGTGTCATGCGCCTGTTGCCCATGACACATTTCAATGGAACAAAATGATCAGCATTAAAGAAATTAGATAAATGGAAAGAGGACACAACAGAGTCCTGTTTTTTATTTTTTTTTATCAACCATATATATATATATATATATTCTATTTGCCATTCATTGGTAGCAGTTGCAGAAAGCACAAGAGCATGTCACATGTGTCTTGTCATCACCGCTGCTCATACTCCCTTTTCCAGCAGCAGGAACCAGAGCCTAGTTTCTTTTTATAACCCTACATAGACAAATGCTAAGTAGAAGGTATATTTGGTGCCGGGTCTACCTGCAGGTCATCCAGGAGCGACCCCCCCAGACTCATCTCTCCCAGGGGCATATCCGGGTGGCGGCAGCAGAGGAAGCCCTGGATCTCGGTGCAGATGTCCAGAGCCAGAGTCTGAGCCCTCTGGACCTCCTGTGGGCTGAGAGCCACCCTGGTGTGATAGAACTGGTGCAGATGCTCCTGTACAAACACAGACACGTGCGCCATTGTCAGGGTCAACTTGACCAGGACCACACCCCTAAATGCACTGAAGCAACTGTCCTAGATTCTTGCATTAATGAGAAATTGAACTGGTGTTCCTAATAATCCTTTAGGTGAGTGTTTAAGGAGAAACCCAATGGCCTGGTTAAAAAGATAGAGCTAAGCTCTGGGGACTTTGAGACTCTGAGATCAACTGTAGGAGAGCTGAGCTTATATCTCTAGAGGGAGGGGTTTGACCTGAAACTAAACCTGATGGACCAGGCTGTTCTGGACTCATTCATTGGCTCTGAAAGGACAGTGTGACTCCTGAGTCGTTAACGCTCAGGTGAGTCGTTAGTGACACTGCTCCATTCAGGTGCTGTTGTTGTTCTAGAGTCAAACTCTTTTGTTTTAGGTTTTAAAACACTGTTATAAATACTAGGCAACATGAATCTGAGGCCACCTCCTCTGTTCAAAGACAGCTTTTTCATTTTTACAAAAATGTCTTCCTTCAGCCCTCTCTCAAACCTTCTGGCCTCTCTGTCCAGAATTGGGACATGTCTGTCCTTTCTCTTTGAGGTGGAGGTGGACTGCAGACTCAGGTCCTCCAGGATTGGCTCTTCTGTGCTCATACATCCTCTTGTGAAGCTGTTGTGTTTAATTTGAGATTTTACAGACTTCAGTAATGTAATAGTTCCAAGGACAAACATTGTTTATAAAACCAAATCTTTTACTTGTTTTTACTTGAGGGGTTTTAATAAATGGGACTGACACTTACACTGAGTATTGACTCTATATAGGATCACCCTAAAAATATGAAGAGTTAAATTTTTAAATCCTGAATAGAAATGTGCCAATAATTATGCACACCATAGAGTGTTGATCTCCTTAGGCCACACCCCTCGTTACACAAATACACATCACCTGATATGCATTAAATCCAAGAAGGATTCAAGTTTATACAGCTTGGAGTTGGAAATTATGGATAAAATGATTATGGTCAAAATAATCACTGCCTAATAATTGTGCTCACAGTTTCCAGTCACACTGCTCAAGGCTTTTGCTGTAAATGACTTACAAATCCTGGCTCTATTCAGATGTAGAGGCATATAGGGTCTATATCTCCACTGCGTCACATTTAGGGTTCGGAGGAGACCTGTTCTATTGAGCACATTTGACCCTATTACACACTACAGTCAGACTAGTGCCTGACTGTAGTGTGTAATAGGGTCGAATGTTCAGTTATAATTTAATTAGAAATGAATACACCGTCATCTGGCCTGATTTCTAAAAAAAAAAACAAAAAAAAAAAAACAGGAAAGAGCACCTGTGAAAGAGAGGATTTAGTACTCGTGAGATGGATAAGTCAGGGAAACTCATTCAAGAGAATCTGTGAACCAAGGGAGGACATTATCACCTTTCTCCGTCAGTGGCAGCACAAGAAAGCAGAGACATTTTTGACAAAAATGTTTGATGTGATATTTGCTGCTGAGATGTGTTTTTCAAGCGATATTCTTTGAATGGGCTTAACATGATTTCAGGACTGACTGTTGTTGATGTGGTTAAAAAGCTGACTTATTTTCAGAACTAGACCTTTTCTCCAATAATCTCAATGACAGGCTGCTGCACGTTCCCACATCGAGTCATTCAGTCAAGTGCCAGAGTCACACAAATTATGTCAGATTTTCCCGGTCAATTTAAGGCACAACTTTGCACAAAGATTTGATGACTTTGAGATTGCCAAAGAGTTGTTATTTTGTTTATTTTTCTTTGTTGCACTTAAAAAAGCACCTGATGCTGTTTTTGTATTTAAACAAAAGATGGTTATACATTTACTGCTTGCACTTGAAGCCAACAGCAGCTGTTTTGTATTAAACCAGAAGATGATTACCCTGATTACCAGATGCTGGTTGTAGCTCCAAATGAAAGCGTTAAAATCTGATGTTATTCTGTGTCTTTTGTACATCAAACAGCCTGGTAGTAGTAGTGACTAGTACACTGTCGGATAGTCACTACACAGACCTCACTACACAGACCCTTACTACACAGACCTCACTACACAGACCTCACTACACAGACCTCACTACACAGGCCTCACTACACAGGCCTCACTACACAGACCTCACTACACAGACCCTTACTACACAGACCTTACTACACAGGCCTCACTACACAGACCTCACTACACAGACCCTTACTACACAGACCTTATTACACAGGCCTCACTACACAGACACTTACTACACAGGCCTCACTACACAGACCTCACTACACAGACCCTTACTACACAGACCTTATTACACAGGCCTCACTACACAGACCTCACTACACAGACACTCACTACACAGACCCTTACTACACAGACCTCACTACACAGACCTCACTACACAGACCTCACTACACAGACCTCACTACACAGGCCTCACTACACAGGCCTCACTACACAGGCCTCACTACACAGACCTCACTACACAGACCTCACTACACAGACCTCACTACACAGGCCTCACTACACAGGCCTCACTACACAGACCTCACTACACAGACCCTTACTACACAGACCTTACTACACAGGCCTCACTACACAGACCTCACTACACAGACCCTTACTACACAGACCTTATTACACAGGCCTCACTACACAGACACTTACTACACAGGCCTCACTACACAGACCTCACTACACAGACCCTTACTACACAGACCTTATTACACAGGCCTCACTACACAGACCTCACTACACAGACACTCACTACACAGACCCTTACTACACAGACCTCACTACACAGACCTCACTACACAGACCCTTACTACACAGACCTTATTACACAGGCCTCACTACACAGACCTCACTACACAGACACTCACTACACAGACCCTTACTACACAGACCTCACTACACAGGCCTCACTACACAGACCTCACTACACAGACCCTTACTACACAGACCTTATTACACAGGCCTCACTACACAGGCCTCACTACACAGGCCTCACTACACAGGCCTCACTACACAGACCTCACTACACAGGCCTCACTACACAGACACTCACTACACAGAACCTTACTACACAGACCTCACTACACAGGCCTCACTACACAGACACTCACTACACAGACCTCACTACACAGACACTTACTACACAGACCTCACTACACAGACACTCACTACACAGAACCTTACTACACAGACCTTATTACACAGACCTCACTACACAGACACTCACTACACAGACCTCACTACACAGACACTTACTACACAGGCCTCACTACACAGACACTTACTACACAGGCCTCACTACACAGACACTCACTACACAGACACTCACTACACAGACACTCACTACACAGACACTCACTACACAGACACTCACTACACAGACACTCACTACACAGACACTCACTACACAGACACTCACTACACAGACCTCACTACACAGACACTTACTACACAGACCTCACTACACAGACACTCACTACACAGAACCTTACTACACAGACCTTATTACACAGACCTCACTACACAGACACTCACTACACAGACCTCACTACACAGACACTTACTACACAGGCCTCACTACACAGGCCTCACTACACAGACACTTACTACACAGACCTCACTACACAGACCTCACTACACAGACACTTACTACACAGGCCTCACTACACAGGCCTCACTACACAGACACTTACTACACAGGCCTCACTACACAGGCCTCACTACACAGACACTTACTACACAGACCTCACTACACAGACACTCACTACACAGAACCCACTACACAGACCTTATTACACAGACCTCACTACACAGACACTCACTACACAGACCTCACTACACAGACACTTACTACACAGACACTCACTACACAGACCTCACTACACAGACCTCACTACACAGACACTCACTACACAGACACTCACTACACAGACACTCACTACACAGACACTCACTACACAGACACTCACTACACAGGCCTCACTACACAGGCCTCACTACACAGGCCTCACTACACAGGCCTCACTACACAGGCCTCACTACACAGGCCTCACTACACAGGCCTCACTACACAGGCCTCACTACACAGACCTCACTACACAGGCCTCACTACACAGGCCTCACTACACAGGCCTCACTACACAGGCCTCACTACACAGACCTCACTACACAGGCCTCACTACACAGACACTTACTACACAGGCCTCACTACACAGGCCTCACTACACAGACCCTTACTACACAGGCCTCACTACACAGGCCTCACTACACAGGCCTCACTACACAGACACTTACTACACAGGCCTCACTACACAGGCCTCACTACACAGACCCTTACTACACAGGCCTCACTACACAGGCCTCACTACACAGGCCTCACTACACAGACCCTTACTACACAGACCTCACTACACAGACCTCACTACACAGACCTCACTACACAGACCTCACTACACAGACCCTCACTACACAGACCTCACTACACAGACACTTACTACACAGGCCTCACTACACAGACACTCACTACACAGACCCTTACTACACAGACCTCACTACACAGACCTCACTACACAGACACTTACTACACAGACACTTACTACACAGACACTTACTACACAGACCTCACTACACAGACACTCACTACACAGACCCTTACTACACAGACCCTTACTACACAGACCTCACTACACAGACCTCACTACACAGACACTTACTACACAGACACTTACTACACAGACCTTATTACACAGACCTCACTACACAGACACTCACTACACAGACCTCACTACACAGACACTCACTACACAGACCTCACTACACAGACACTTACTACACAGGCCTCACTACACAGACACTTACTACACAGGCCTCACTACACAGACACTTACTACACAGGCCTCACTACACAGACACTTACTACACAGGCCTCACTACACAGACACTTACTACACAGACCTCACTACACAGACACTCACTACACAGAACCTTACTACACAGACCTTATTACACAGACCTCACTACACAGACACTCACTACACAGACCTCACTACACAGACACTTACTACACAGGCCTCACTACACAGACACTTACTACACAGACACTCACTACACAGACACTCACTACACAGACACTCACTACACAGACACTCACTACACAGACACTCACTACACAGACACTCACTACACAGACACTCACTACACAGACACTCACTACACAGACACTCACTACACAGGCCTCACTACACAGGCCTCACTACACAGGCCTCACTACACAGGCCTCACTACACAGGCCTCACTACACAGGCCTCACTACACAGGCCTCACTACACAGGCCTCACTACACAGGCCTCACTACACAGGCCTCACTACACAGGCCTCACTACACAGGCCTCACTACACAGGCCTCACTACACAGGCCTCACTACACAGGCCTCACTACACAGACCTCACTACACAGGCCTCACTACACAGACACTTACTACACAGGCCTCACTACACAGGCCTCACTACACAGACCCTTACTACACAGGCCTCACTACACAGGCCTCACTACACACAGGCCTCACTACACAGGCCTCACTACACAGACACTTACTACACAGGCCTCACTACACAGGCCTCACTACACAGGCCTCACTACACAGACCCTTACTACACAGGCCTCACTACACAGGCCTCACTACACAGGCCTCACTACACAGGCCTCACTACACAGACCCTTACTACACAGACCTCACTACACAGACCTCACTACACAGACCTCACTACACAGACCTCACTACACAGACCCTCACTACACAGACCTCACTACACAGACACTTACTACACAGGCCTCACTACACAGACACTCACTACACAGACCCTTACTACACAGACCTCACTACACAGACCTCACTACACAGACCTCACTACACAGACCTCACTACACAGACACTTACTACACAGACACTTACTACACAGACACTTACTACACAGACACTTACTACACAGACCTCACTACACAGACCCTCACTACACAGACCCTCACTACACAGACCTCACTACACAGACACTTACTACACAGGCCTCACTACACAGACACTCACTACACAGACCCTTACTACACAGACCCTTACTACACAGACCTTATTACACAGGCCTCACTACACAGGCCTCACTACACAGGCCTCACTACACAGACCTCACTACACAGACCTCATTACACAGGCCTCACTACACAGGCCTCACTACACAGACACTTACTACACAGGCCTCACTACACAGGCCTCACTACACAGAACCTTACTACACAGACCTCACTACACAGACCTCACTACACAGACACTTACTACACAGACACTTACTACACAGACACTTACTACACAGACCTCACTACACAGACCTCACTACACAGACCTCACTACACAGACACTTACTACACAGACACTTACTACACAGGCCTCACTACACAGACCTCACTACACAGACACTTACTACACAGACACTTACTACACAGACACTTACTACACAGACCTCACTACACAGACCTCACTACACAGGCCTCACTACACAGGCCTCACTACACAGACCCTTACTACACAGGCCTCACTACACAGGCCTCACTACACAGGCCTCACTACACAGGCCTCACTACACAGGCCTCACTACACAGGCCTCACTACACAGACCCTTACTACACAGACCCTCACTACACAGACCCTCACTACACAGACCCTTACTACACAGGCCTCACTACACAGACCTTACTACACAGACCTCACTACACAGACCCTTACTACACAGGCCTCACTACACAGGCCTCACTACACAGGCCTCACTACACAGACCTCACTACACAGACCTCACTACACAGGCCTCACTACACAGACCCTTACTACACAGGCCTCACTACACAGGCCTCACTACACAGGCCTCACTACACAGGCCTCACTACACAGACCCTTACTACACAGGACTCACTACACAGGCCTCACTACACAGGCCTCACTACACAGACCCTTACTACACAGGCCTCACTACACAGGCCTCACTACACAGGCCTCACTACACAGGCCTCACTACACAGGCCTCACTACACAGGCCTCACTACACAGGCCTCACTACACAGGCCTCACTACACAGGCCTCACTACACAGACCCTTACTACACAGACCCTTACTACACAGGCCTCACTACACAGGCCTCACTACACAGGTCTCACTACACAGACCCTTACTACACAGGCCTCACTACACAGACCCTTACTACACAGGCCTCACTACACAGGCCTCACTAAACAGGCCTCACTACACAGGCCTCACTACACAGGCCTCACTACACAGACCTCACTACACAGGCCTCACTACACAGACCCTTACTACACAGACCTCACTACACAGACCCTTACTACACAGACCCTTACTACACAGACCTCACTACACAGACCTCACTACACAGGCCTCACTACACAGACCCTTACTACACAGACCCTTACTACACAGACCTCACTACACAGACCTCACTACACAGACCTCACTACACAGACCTCACTACACAGACCTCACTACACAGACCTCACTACACAGACCTCACTACACAGACCTCACTACACAGACCCTTACTACACAGGCCTCACTACACAGACCTCACTACACAGACCCTTACTACACAGGCCTCACTACGCAGACCTCACTACACAGGCCTCACTACACAGACCCTTACTACACAGGCCTCACTACACAGACCCTTACTACACAGACCCTTACTACACAGGCCTCACTACACAGGCCTCACTACACAGACCCTTACTACACAGGCCTCACTACGCAGGCCTCACTACACAGGCCTCACTACACAGACCTCACTACACAGGCCTCACTACGCAGGCCTCACTACACAGGCCTCACTACACAGGCCTCACTACACAGACCCTTACTACACAGGCCTCACTACGCAGACCTCACTACGCAGGCCTCACTACGCAGACCTCACTACGCAGACCTCACTACGCAGACCTCACTACGCAGACCTCACTACGCAGACCTCACTACGCAGACCTCACTACGCAGGCCTCACTACGCAGACCTCACTACACAGGCCTCACTACACAGACCTCACTACACAGACCTCACTACACAGACCCTTACTACACAGACCCTTACTACACAGACCCTTACTACACAGGCCTCACTACGCAGACCTCACTACGCAGACCTCACTACGCAGACCTCACTACGCAGGCCTCACTACGCAGGCCTCACTACGCAGGCCTCACTACGCAGACCCTTACTACACAGACCCTTACTACACAGGCCTCACTACACAGACCTCACTACACAGGCCTCACTACACAGACCTCACTACACAGACCTCACTTCACAGACCCTTACTACACAGACCTCACTACTCAGGCCTCACTACACAGACCTCACTTCACAGACCCTTACTACACAGACCTCACTACACAGACCTCACACAGACCTCACTACACAGGCCTCACTACACAGGCCTCACTACACAGACCTCACTTCACAGACCCTTACTACACAGACCTCACTACACAGGCCTCACTACACAGGCCTCACTACACAGACCTCACTTCACAGACCCTTACTACACAGACCCTTACTACACAGACCCTTACTACACAGGCCTCACTACACAGACCTCACTACACAGACCTCACTACACAGGCCTCACTACACAGGCCTCACTACACAGGCCTCACTACACAGACCTCACTACACAGACCCTTACTACACAGGCCTCACTACACAGGCCTCACTACACAGACCTCACTACACAGGCCTCACTACACAGGCCTCACTACACAGACCTCACTACACAGGCCTCACTACACAGGCCTCACTACACAGACCCTTACTACACAGGCCTCACTACACAGGCCTCACTACACAGGCCTCACTACACAGACCCTTACTACACAGGCCTCACTACACAGGCCTCACTACACAGGCCTCACTACACAGGCCTCACTACACAGACCCTTACTACACAGGCCTCACTACACAGGCCTCACTACACAGGCCTCACTACACAGGCCTCACTACACAGGCCCTCACTACACAGGCCTCACTACACAGGCCTCACTACACAGGCCTCACTACACAGGCCTCACTACACAGACCCTTACTACACAGGCCTCACTACACAGGCCTCACTACACAGGCCTCACTACACAGGCCTCACTACACAGACCTCACTACACAGGCCTCACTACACAGGCCTCACTACACAGGCCTCACTACACAGGCCTCACTACACAGACACTTACTACACAGGCCTCACTACACAGGCCTCACTACACAGGCCTCACTACACAGGCCTCACTACACAGACCTCACTACACAGGCCTCACTACACAGGCCTCACTACACAGACCCTTACTACACAGGCCTCACTACACAGGCCTCACTACACAGGCCTCACTACACAGGCCTCACTACACAGACCTCACTACACAGACCTCACTACACAGGCCTCACTACACAGGCCTCACTACACAGGCCTCACTACACAGACCTCACTACACAGGCCTCACTACACAGGCCTCACTACACAGACCCTTACTACACAGGCCTCACTACACAGGCCTCACTACACAGGCCTCACTACACAGACCTCACTACACAGGCCTCACTACACAGGCCTCACTACACAGGCCTCACTACACAGGCCTCACTACACAGGCCTCACTACACAGACCCTTACTACACAGACCTCACTACACAGGCCTCACTACACAGGCCTCACTACACAGGCCTCACTACACAGGCCTCACTACACAGGCCTCACTACACAGGCCTCACTACACAGGCCTCACTACACAGGCCTCACTACACAGACCCTTACTACACAGGCCTCACTACACAGGCCTCACTACACAGGCCTCACTACACAGGCCTCACTACACAGGCCTCACTACACAGACCCTTACTACACAGGCCTCACTACACAGGCCTCACTACACAGACCCTTACTACACAGGCCTCACTACACAGACCTCACTACACAGGCCTCACTACACAGGCCTCACTACACAGACCTCACTACACAGACCTCACTACACAGGCCTCACTACACAGACCTCACTACACAGGCCTCACTACACAGACCTCACTACACAGACCCTTACTACACAGGCCTCACTACACAGACCTCACTACACAGGCCTCACTACACAGGCCTCACTACACAGACCTCACTACACAGACCTCACTACACAGACCCTTACTACACAGACCTCACTACACAGACCCTTACTACACAGACCTCACTACACAGACCCTTACTACACAGGCCTCACTACACAGGCCTCACTACACAGGCCTCACTACACAGGCCTCACTACACAGGCCTCACTACACAGACCCTTACTACACAGACCCTTACTACACAGACCTCACTACACAGACCTCACTACACAGACCTCACTACACAGACCTCACTACACAGACCTCACTACACAGACCCTTACTACACAGACCCTTACTACACAGACCCTTACTACACAGACCTCACTACACAGACCTCACTACACAGGCCTCACTACACAGACCCTTACTACACAGACCCTTACTACACAGACCTCACTACACAGACCTCACTACACAGACCTCACTACACAGACCTCACTACACAGACCTCACTACACAGACCCTTACTACACAGGCCTCACTACACAGACCTCACTACACAGACCCTTACTACACAGGCCTCACTACGCAGACCTCACTCACGCAGGCCTCACTACACAGACCCTTACTACACAGGCCTCACTACACAGACCCTTACTACACAGACCCTTACTACACAGGCCTCACTACACAGGCCTCACTACACAGACCTCACTACACAGACCCTTACTACACAGGCCTCACTACGCAGACCTCACTACGCAGGCCTCACTACACAGACCCTTACTACACAGGCCTCACTACACAGACCCTTACTACACAGACCCTTACTACACAGGCCTCACTACACAGACCCTTACTACACAGGCCTCACTACGCAGACCTCACTACACAGACCCTTACTACACAGGCCTCACTACGCAGACCTCACTACGCAGGCCTCACTACGCAGACCTCACTACGCAGACCTCACTACGCAGACCTCACTACGCAGACCTCACTACGCAGACCTCACTACGCAGACCTCACTACGCAGGCCTCACTACGCAGGGCTCACTACGCAGACCTCACTACGCAGGCCTCACTACGCAGGCCTCACTACGCAGGCCTCACTACGCAGGCCTCACTACGCAGGCCTCACTACGCAGGCCTCACTACACAGACCTCACTACACAGGCCTCACTACACAGGCCTCACTACACAGGCCTCACTACACAGACCCTTACTACACAGGCCTCACTACACAGGCCTCACTACTAGGGCTGTTTCGAATGCCATTTTTTGAGCTTCGAAGCTTAGGTGGCAATCAATATCGAATATTCAAGCTTCGTGGGTGGGGCTAAATATATAATAATAGTGTCGTGTAACTGCCGATTTTCATTTCTGTTAATTTTCTGTGTAAACTGTTATTTGGTGTGTTTTGTGAAGTGTCACCAGAGGGCGCTGTAGCGCAGAGTTAGGCTTTTGTATACGCAGTGGTAGATTGATTAGAGCAGAAGTAGCGATCTCCAGAAACCAAGAAAGGATACATGATTAAGAGAATAATTACGCTAAAAGTTAAAGTTTAAATTTATAAGGTAAAGGACAGAAGATCTCCAAAGCTAATCCCTCTCATGGTACTCAGCCAAATTTTCTAGAAGTTAATGTATCAATTGTACTTATTTTCGTTAAGCTAACTGTTGTTTTATCTGTGTGTTTCATCAGTTTTCACGGTGTTTTTATGGCGCTATTGAAAGACGGATGCTAATAAATTCATCAGTAGAGAAACCACTTGTGTCTAAAGTACTTGGGAATTACAGTCGGTTTGCATTTGTATCATCTTTCACGTTTCACTCTTCGGCATCGTAAATGTGTTGCGGCAGACCCAGTGGAGTGCAGTGTTGCATTTGGTGCAATATGATCAGGTGGAACACATTCTTTGAATATTAATAAACATTTAATAATCTTTTAAATAGAACAGTTTCCGGTACACATTACACGGGCATGTTTATGCTCCGAAAACGGACAGTGCATAAGTGATACTAAACACACAAAAAAAATATATATATAATTAAAGCCGCAAGCGGCGATAAAGGCCCTCGCCTCCCTTGAGACCTCGGGGACACATGCACTCGGAGGATTGCATTTCGTGCTTTAAAGCGTAAACTTCACGGTAATGTCAAATAACCAGGCCTGTGCTACTGCTGGGGCCTGCTACACCACCTTGTAATTTAGAGTTAAAGGTCTCCACAATCCCTGGTTTTCCTGGGAGCTGTCTGAACCTTTGAAAATAATAGATTATGCTTGGGCTAAGGCGAGAAAAACAAAGTACTGGCTGGAGATTTGAGATGACTCAGGAATCGCTGCACCCCCCTGTTTAAAAAGGCAAAATGTAAATATAACTTGTCTAAAAGTACAAGGTTACAAGTTCCAAAGGATTCTGAGGAGTTCGTGGCTCTGGAGGGGCCTCCTCTAAAGGAAGGATCCTGGCAATTGGGAAATGGCATTTATTTCCCAAAGGTTGCCTCTTCACAGAATCATTACGACCACAGCCACAAATCTATCAAAAAACAAATTGATAATTTTTTTTGGCACACGTGTCTAGATGATACTCACCAAATTTGGAGCTGTTTAGATGAAAAGCCTTTAGACACAAGGGGTGCGATTTAGGTGGTCACGCATTCCACCCAACATAGTAGATTTTCTGTTGAGTTTACGGTATGGCTGTAATAAACTTTTCTGTTTGCCCTGAGGTGTTCTATGGGTGTACCAAGTTTTGTATTTCTACATTGGAAAAATTTACTTTCACTTTCCATAGGCCCAATGTATTTTGACTTTTTTAGGGGTCGCCACCAGTGGTGGGAAGAGTACTGAAAAATCATACTCAAGTAAAAGTACTATTACTTACCAAAAATGTAATGTGAGTGGAGTAAAAGTACCTGTCCTAAATACCACTCAAAGTACGAGTAAAAAGTAGCCCATTCAAAAGTACTCAAGAGTAGGGAGTAGTGAGTATACACTGTGACTTATTCCACCTTATACCCTGTGAAATAAATATGTAGCTTTATAACAGTGTTGTTCTCTTACATTCAAATTCATTGTATTCTGCAGTGTATTTAGTAGTGGTTTAAAGCCATTTCGATTTAAGTCATTATACATAGGCCTACAGTATAACCAGCAACAACCCGCTCCCTCTTCTCATCAATGACGGCGACTGACGAGATAGTCTTATTAAGCAGTCGTTGCTTGTGATGATTTTTGCGTCTTCTCGAACACGTCCATACTGCTGCATTAATAAAATGACCGTGTCTTCACTCCAAGCTGGTTGCTAATCGCTAACGCAAATTGTTTTTGGCGAATAATTTCGTTGCCTGAAACATTCGGTGCATCCCTAATTCACATTGGCTCATAAAACCTAACACAGTTTTATTTATGCCCCCACACTATATTTGTGACGTTTATTATACCATTTAACATAAATATTTAAGATATGATACTTAGCAAATATGAAATCTTACCTCGATGTGCTTTTTAAATTAGAGGAAGAACTCTTGAATGCTGATATTTCAACCGGTCTGGGCAAGCAAAGTAGGCATGACATAACAACACAATTGCCCTTCTTCGCCTTCATTGTAAAAAGCTCCTTCAGGTCTGCCAAGGATGCTGAAGTGCTGTATTTGAGTTACTGCATGTTGAAGCATCCATCACACTTCCTTCCTCTTCCTCCTCCATGATTAAACTAAATTGGCGCCAGGTGTTTTGAAGTCTGTCTGATGCAAGTTTTCTATGCGCGATTTGATTGGACGGAATCACTGGACTGATTATTCTCCTTAGCCAATCATCATTGACAGGAAAAAAAAAATAAACAATGTAGTGACTGCAGGTTGAGGGAAAATAGCGCAGTAAAAGTACAGATACAGCACTAAAAATGTACTCAAGTACAAGTAAAAGTACACTGTTTTTAAACTACTTAATAAAGTACAATTCCTGAGAAAAAATACTCAATTACAGTAATGAGAGTATTTGTAATTCGTTACTTTACACCACTGGTCGCCACTGAGTCATTTTTCGTATATTCTTTTCGGGGACTTTAAATACATAAATTTTTCGCTGGGCTTGAAGTCTGGGACCAATAAAAATGACTTTTAGTTGTTGGTTTACTGGGTCAAATTGAGGATCATTTTGCAGAAAAATTATACTAAAAAAAATATACCAAATTATCATAAAAATATAACTCGAGCAAAAACGTCAAGAAAAACACCTGTCTATTTTACATACATGTGTTTAGCTCATTTTGCCCAAGTTTGGTGTCTGTGGAATGAAGCAGCTATTTTCTGTGTTCTTTTAAAAGAGGTGTATTTTAAGTCGGTTCACATTTTCAATTCAAAATGGCCGCCTTCCGTGTGTGATAGGGTGTGGTCCCCATTGGCTTTTTTGTTCAAAAGCCCATGCTGGATGTGTGTACCAAGTTTCATTTGCCTACGACAAACTAAAATTTTCACTTCCCATTGATTTTTCCAAATATTTGGGACGTTGCTATGGCAACACATTTATAGATAGGGGGTGGTTGTCATTGGCTTTTATGCTCGTCATGACATAAGAGATGTGTGTACCAAATTTCATGTCTCTATGACAAACTAAATTCTTGGGTCCCATTATAAGTTTGTAGGGGCGCTGGAGGGCCATTTCTAAAGATAACCCTTTTATTTACATATCTTTGTGTTTAGGTCATGAATGTGCACAAAAGCCTTTTTGGGTCCAACTCGATCCGATAAGGCGATTGAGAGTGAAGAGACATTTAATTTTCACAAAATGGCCACCTCGTTACAGGCTTGCCACACCCATACCCGATAAGATATCATAAACAAAGTCACAACTTTGGTTGGCACACGTGTCTAGATTAAACTCACCAAATTTGGGGCCATTTAGATTAAAACACAATGATTTGCATCTTTTTCGCAAGGGTCACGATTTTAGTGGCTTTCACCACATGGCGGACTTCCTGTTAAGTTTAGGGTGTTGCTGTCATTGACTTTTCTGTTTGCCCTGAGATGTCCTATGGATGACCCAAGTTTCATTTTTCTACATTGGAAAAAAGTTACTTTCACTTTCCATAGGCCCAATGTATTTTGACTTTTGTAGGGTCGCCACTGAGTCATTTTTCATATTTTTTTCGTAATTCAAATACATAAATTGTTCGCGGCTTGAAGTCTGGGATCAATAAAAATGACTTTTAGTTGTTCGTTTACTGGGTTAAATTGAGGATCATTTTGCAGAAAAATTATAATAAATTAAAGATAGCGGCGATAAAGGCCCTCGCCTCTCTTGAGACTCGGGACACATGCACTCGGAGGAGTGCATTTCGTGCTTTAAAGCGTAAACTTCACGGTAAAAGGATTCTGAGGAGTTTTCTAAGACTCTAGCCGTGGCTCTGGAGGGGCCTTCTCTAAAGGAAGGATCCTGGCAATTGGGAAATGGCATTTATTTCCCAAAGGTTGCCTCTTCACAGACTCATTACGACCACAGCCACAAATGTATCAAAAACAAATTGAGAACTTTTTGCACACGTGTCTAGATGATACTCACCAAATTTGGAGCTGTTTAGATGAAAAGCCTTTAGACAGAAGGGGTGCGATTTTAGTGGCCATGCTTTCACCCCACATGGCGGACTTCCTGTTGAGTTTAGAGTGTGGCTGTCTTTGACTTTTCTGTTTGCCCTGAGGTGTCCTATGGATGTACCAAGTTTCATTTTTCTACGTTGGAAAAAAGTTACTTTCATTTTCCATAGGCCCAATGTATTTTGATTTTGTAGGGTCGCCACTGAGTCATTTTTCGATTTTTTTCGGGACTTCAAATACATAAATTTTTCGCTGGGCATGAAATCTGGGACCAATAAAAATGACTTTTAGTTGTACACTTACTGGGTTAAATTGAGGATCATTTTGCAGAAAAAATATGATAAAAAAATATATACCGAATTATAATAAAATAAAATATAACTCGAGCAAAAAAGTCTAGAAAAACACTTGTCTATTTTACATACATGTGTTTAGCTCATTTTGCCCAAGTTTGGTGTCTGTGGAATGAAGCAGCTATTGTCTATGTACTTTTAAAAAAGAGGTGTATTCTAAGTCGGACCAAATTTTCAATTCAAAATGGCCCTTCCGTGTGTGATAGGGTGTGGTCCCCATTGGCTTTTTTGTTCATAAGCCAATGCTGGATGTGTACCAAGTTTCATTTGCCTACGAAAAACTAAAATTTTCACTTCCCATTGACTTTTTCCAAATATTTGGGGCGTTGCTATGGCAACACATTTATAGATAGGGGGTGGTTGTCATTGGCTTTTATGCTCGTCATGACATAGGAGATGTGTGTACCAAATTTTATGTCTCTATAACAAACTAAATTCTTGGGTCCTATTATAAGTTTGTAGGGGCGCTGGAGAGCCATTTCTAAAGATAACCCTTTTATTTACATATTTTTGTGTTCATGTCATGAATGTGCACAAACGCCTTTGGGTCCAACTCGATCAGAGAAGGCGTTTGAGAGTTAAGAGACGTTTTATTTTCACAAAATGGCCACCTCGTTACAGGCTTGCCACACCCATACCCGATAAGATATCAACAACAAAGTTACAACTTTGGTTGGCACACGTGTCTAGATGATACTCACCAAATTTGGGGCCATTTAGATTAAAACACAAGGATTTGCATCTTTTGCGCATAAGTGCGATTTTAGTGGCCGTATGCTTTCACCCCACATGGCGGACTTCCTGTTGAGTTTAGGTGTGACTGTCATTGACTTTTCTGTTTGCCCTGAGGTGTCCTATGGATGTACCAAGTTTCATTTTTCTACGTTGGAAAAAAGTTACTTTCACTTTCCATAGGCCCAATGTATTTTGATTTTGTAGGGGTCGCCACTGAGTCATTTCTTGTATTTTTTTCACGACTTCAAAACATACCATTTTCACGAGCTTGAAGTCTGGGACCAATAAAAATGACTTTTACTTGTTGGTTTACTGGGTCAAATTGAGGATCATTTTGCAGAAAAATTATAATAAAAAAATATATACCGAATTATAATAAAATAAAATATAACTCGAGCAAAAAAGTTTAGAAAAACGCTTGTCTATTTTACATACATGTGTTTAGCTCATTTTGCCCAAGTTTGGTGTCTGTGGAATGAAGCAGCTATTGTCTGCGATTTTTAAAAAGAGGTGTATTTTAAGTCGGTTCACATTTTCAATTCAAAATGGCCGCCTTCCCGTGTGTGATAGGGTGTGGTCCCCATTGGCTTTTTTGTTCATAAGCCCATGCTGGATGTGTGTACCAAGTTTCATTTGCCTACGACAAAACTAAAATTTTCACTTCCCATTGACCTTTTTCCAAATATTTGGGACGTTGCTATGGCAACACTTTTATAGATAGGGGGTGGTTGTCATTGGCTTTTATGCTCGTCATGACATAAGAGATGTGTGTACCAAATTTCATGTCTCTATGACAAACTAAATTCTTGGGTCCCATTATAAGTTTGTAGGGGCGCTGGAGAGCCATTTCTAAAGATAACCCTTTTATTTACATATTTTTGTGTTCAGGTCATGAATGTGCACAAACGCCTTTGGGTCCAACTCGATCCGAGAAGGCGTTTGAGAGTTAAAGACGTTTATTTTCACAAAATGGCCACCTCGTTACAGGCTTGCCACACCCATACCGATAAGATATCAACAACAAAGTCACAACTTTGGTTGGCACACGTGTCTAGATGATACTCACCAAATTTGGGGCCATTTAGATTAAAACACAATGATTTGCATCTTTCTGCGCAAGTGCGATTTTAGTGGCATACGTTTCACCCCACATGGCGGACTTCCTGTTAAGTTTAGGTGTGACTGTCATTGACTTTTCTGTTTGCCTGAGGTGTCCTATGGATATACCAAGTTTCATTTTTCTACGTTGGAAAAAGTTACTTTCACTTTCCATAGGCCCAATGTAATTTGATTTTGTAGGGTCGCCACTGAGTCATTTTTCGTATTTTTTGGCGACTTCAAATACATCAATTTTTCGCCGGGCTTGAAGGCTGGGACCAATAAAAATGACTTTTCGTTCATGTTCACTGGGTCAAATTTAGGATCATAGGTGGAAAATAAAAATAAAAAATAAAATTAAAAAAAAAAAAAAAATCCGAGCAAAAACAATAGGCCCTCCCGGTCATCACCGGCTCGGGCCTAAATATATACCGAATTATAATAAAAAAATATATAACTCGAGCAAAAAAGTCTAGAAAAACACTTGTCTCTTTTACATACATGTGTTTAGCTCATTTTGCCCAAGTTTGGTGTCTGTGGAATGAAGCAGCTTTTTTCTGTGTACTTTTAAAAAAGAGGTGTATTTTAAGTAGGTTCACATTTTCAATTCAAAATGGCCGCCTTCCTGTGTGTGATAGGGTGTGGTCCCCATTGGCTTTTTTGTTCATAAGCCCATGGTGGATGTGTGTACCAAGTTTTATTTGCCTACAACAAACTAAAAATTTCACTTCCCATTGACTTTTTCACATTTTTGGGACGTTGCTATGGCAACACATTTATAGATAGGGGTGGTTGTCATTGGCTTTTATGCTCGTCATGACATAAGAGATGTGTGTACAAAATTTTATGTCTCTATGACAAACTAAATTCTTGGGTCCATTATAAGTTTGTAGGGGCGCTGGAGAGCCATTTCTAAAGATAACCCTTTTATTTACATATTTTTTTGTTCAGGTCATGAATGTGCACAAACGCCTTTTGGGTCCAACTCGATCCGAGAAGGCGTTTGAGAGTTAAGAGACGTTTTATTTTCACAAAAATGGCCACCTCGTTACAGGCTTGCCACACCCATACCCGATAAGATATCAACAACAAAGTCACAACTTTGGTTGGCACATGTGTCTAGATGATACTCACCAAATTTGGGGCCATTTAGATTAAAACACAATGATTTGCATCTTTCTGCGCAAGGGGTGCGATTTTAGTGGCGCGTTTCACCCCACATGGTGGACTTCCTGTTAAGTTCAGGGTGTGACTGTCATTGACTTTTCTGTTTGCCCTGAGGTGTCCTATGGATATACCAAGTTTCATTTTTCTACGTTGGAAAAAAGTTACTTTCACTTTCCATAGGCCCAATGTATTTTGATTTTGTAGGGTCGCCACTGAGTCATTTTTCGTATTTTTTCGCGACTTCAAATACATAAATTTTTCACGAGCTTGAAGTCTGGGACCAATAAAATGACTTTTCGTGCATGTTCACTGGGTCAAATTTAGGATCATAGGTCGACAAGAAAGATAAAAAAAAAAAAAAAAAAAAAAAAAAAAAATCCGAGCAAAACAATAGGCCCTCCCGGCCATCACCGGCTCGGGCCTAATAAAAGAATATTCGAATCTCAAAACTAAAAATCGAATGCCACCCCACCGAACGAATATTCGAATATTCGATTATTCTAGTACAGACCCTTACTACACAGGCCTCACTACGCAGGCCTCACTACGCAGGCCTCACTTCACAGGCCTCACTTCACAGGCCTCACTTCACAGGCCTCACTACACAGACCTCACTACACAGGCCTCACTTCACAGGCCTCACTACACAGACCTCACTACACAGGCCTCACTACACAGACCTCACTACACAGACACTTACTACACAGACCCTTACTACACAGGCCTCACTACACAGGCCTCACTACACAGACCCTTACTACACAGACCCTTACTACACAGACCTCACTACACAGACCTCACTACACAGACCTCACTACACAGGCCTCACTACACAGACCCTTACTACACAGACCTCACTACACAGGCCTCACTACACAGGCCTCACTACACAGGCCTCACTACACAGGCCTCACTACACAGGCCTCACTACACAGACCTCACTACACAGGCCTCACTACACAGGCCTCACTACACAGGCCTCACTACACAGGCCTCACTACACAGACCTCACTACACAGGCCTCACTACACAGGCCTCACTACACAGACCTCACTACACAGGACCCCAGGAAAATATAGTTGAATAGGTACAGTATTGTTTAAAATAATAGCAGTACAATGTGTGTAGGAGACAGAACAGGGGTGCAGGTGTGGGTGTTGGTTTGGTGCTGAGGGGGCGGAGCTCACGTGAGCGCATGCACGTGCACATAGGTGTGTAAAGGTGTGCACTTTCGAGAGGCTAGGTTGTGGAGAGTCAGGGACGGGTAGCCACAATTTTGTTGAATGCTAAAGCCTGTTCAAACGCTGGAGTTTATCTCATATAATATCTGTTTATGCATCTGGTTCAAGCCTCCTTTATCTGCGGAGCTGTAATTATCTCATGAACAATAAACCTACCAAACGCATGTTGGAGTTCAGCGTATTTGTTACTTATATTCTACAAGTGCGTCACAATCTTTGGCACGACCAGGACCCACCTCTGACCCTCACCACGGCTTCAAGGTTTACTTGGGAGGCCGCTACAATGTGACTAATTAGAATAATTTGTTTTCTGAGAATCTACTGGACCTACTGGGAACTTGTTTGCCATTTAGCAATAAAAATATACTAAAAAACTGTATTATTCTGGTTAGTCACATTGTACTGCTATTATTTTGAACAATACTGTATATTACAGCAGCTGTGACATTTTTGTTAAGAGGTGAATTTAAGTGGCATACCTGCAAGGTGAGCACACACAGCTGGAGCTTCTTGGACTTGGGCTCAGGTCCGGTGTGCATGTCCAGACTGGGCCCGTGAGGTTGTTGGCACAGGTCGGCTGATTAAAGAGGAGGTTTAAATGTTAATACAGTACTCCTTAAATCACATTGTGGTGTTGCTAAATGGGTCACAATAGGAAAAGTAAGTTTTGTAGGTCAGGAGACCGCAAACACTAATAGAAATAATAAACAATACGATGAAAAGCGATCTTGGACCAGGATGTCTGCTGGGTTAACTTGAGTCATGAAGTCATTTTGAAATCTAGGAATCATAATAAAAGGTTTAATTCTTGGTATCTAGGACTGACTTTTTAGTTTCACATAAAGCCACTTTATTCTTTGGGAATTAATCAAATCCCACTAACATTACAGACTGGACTATTGACAGTAGAGAAAGTACATTATTGAAATAAGCCACCAATACTTTTCTGTTTGGATGCCTTGGCGACATGCGTCGACACCACGCCCTTGATGCCCTTCTGGAGCAGAGTGGGAGACGCAGACACCAGACTGAGCTCCTCCCAGCTCTCAGCCATCTTCTGCTCCACCTTCTCCTCCTCCGCGGCCCGTCCTGCTCGCTCGATCAGCTGGACACGGGAGCACAGACAACACCAGGTTATGAGACATCTCACTATAACTGTACACATTTTATCTAATAAAAAGGAGCTACATAATACTATTGGCCAAAGTTGAGGCCAGGTCATCTTTAATAACTCGGAAACACTCTTTTATTAAAAGCAATATAACCTCTAGCCTTCGGGGGTCCAGTGGCTGCTCTTTGTTGTTCAAAGGTTCCATGTAGTGTTGTCACGATACTAAAATTCTGAGTTCGGTTTGATACCTGGCTTGAGTATCACAATACCGATACTAGAACAATACCTTAACATCAGCCTGAAACATAATCATAGGAAAAAATTGCTAATGTTCTCCCTTTGTCCAGCTCCTGCCAGGATTTTGAGCTCTGACTGTATAATTCTGTAATAAAAGCTTTTTACTTCAGTCATGGTTAGAATATATACTGTAAGTCTTATTCTCCAAAGGGAATGTGTGACTAATATTTCCCACACTCTGCTCTGGTCAATGTCTATAAGTGAGAGGCAAATACCAACGACATTCAGATTAAAAATCTTCTAAAATTTATAACATCTTAGTTTGTGACTACGCTGTTGCTCGTAAATTATGCGATCTAGCAGCGCCGCAGATATGTGCACAAGCCTAAAGATGCCCGTCACTGCCAGAGTCTCAGGACACACAGCACACCTGAGATAAATTATTTATCTGTAAAACAAACCAAGCCTCCTGTGTTGCATTACCTTGTTAAGAGAAGCATGTTTTCAATCACTCTCATCACTTTCAATTTGTTGAACTTCATTTACATTTGATTTTTTTCTGAAAAAAACCCATCCTGTATTTCATATAAAGTTTAGTTTGTCTGTAATGAGCCGCTCCTGAGGGTGAGCTGGGGTTCTGTCACAGTTCTGTCAAACTCAAATTCAGTCCTGGTTTGTAACTCTCCAGTGCTACAGCTCGTCTGCGCTCCTCCGCTCATTAGCTGCCAACTGACTCGCTCTCACAATCGTTATTACAATAATACAGACTTGTAACACCCTTTCGTCTCAAATATAAGCTACCAATCAATCAATACAAGACATGGTTTTTGACACAAACAGTGTCCTCAACAGAGACGTAAACAGGACACAGCTAAAGTCCAGCTTCCATCGCGCTCACTCCTTTCCCTCAGCTCCAGTGAGGCATGACCAAGCCTCTCTCATGGAACCCCTTAAATGTCCTCGAGTAAGGACGCCGCCTACAGCGATATACAGCTAAATACAGACATACAGGAATGTTTGATTAATATGTTCGTTTATGCTATCTGAAAACTATTGTTTTACTCTGGAGTAAAAGCCGGAAAGCCTGGATGTAACCATTTTATTGCCCTGTCGTAACGACAATCAGTGAATAGGGGACCAATGGACGGAAGTTGTCCATAGTTTATACTGTCATTGGGCATGACACAACAGAGACTACAAGTGAAGTAATATGGAATAGCAGCTGTTTGCTGTTTTTAAGGATTTTTAATCAAATACATTTTTAGAGCCCTCTCTCTGTTCAGGGTGAGCTAGCTGCAGTGCGCTACTCATTTAACACGGGACACATAGGTATTTGAATGAAGTATCGATACCTAAAAAAAACATGATATTGGATCGATTTAAGCACCATTGTATAACTTTAAAGTATCGATACACTGTTCAACACTAGTTTGATGAGTTTTAGTTTTGAAGATGTAGTGGTTGTTTAACCGTTATGAAACTAAACGTCTGCTCTTATTGGATCAAACTGTGGTGATCATTCCAATCACTGACCAGGTATTAATTTAAAGTACCTGCCCTCCCAAATTGTACTGTGGAGCAGAGTGAGTAACAGCCCTGAAGGGAACTGTCCCCAACACTGACCCGTTTCACTGCCAGTGTAGCGATCCCCAAAATGGCAGCCCCACCAACGCCTAGGACCAGGCGCGCATTAGACAGCAAGAAGTCTATCACCACGGCGATTCCATCCTCCCCTCGCCGCCGAGTGTTCTGGAAGTTCATCACTTCCTCTTTGTGGTCAGCCTGGAGGAGACACAGAAGAAATGCAATGACTGAGATTTGTTTTAACGCAGCCGTACATGTTCTATTCTACCAACTCCAGTCAGTGATAAAGAAGAAATGCAAGCCAGCCTCTTTCCTTGTGTCCTGTTCTGCTTGATTTGTTTTCAACTGAATAAGAACACAATGTCAGTCATGTGACGTACAACCTCTGTCTGCAAAACAGAAAACTGCAGCTACCTGTCTATGGCCTTCATTCAAAAGACATTTACATTTATTCATTTAGCTGACGCTTTTATCCAAAGCGACTTACACTGAGCTTCTAATTACCAGTGTTAGTCACTGGAGGCAAGGTGGGTTAAGTGTCTTGCCCAAGGACACAACGACAGTATGAACTGTGGGGAGAGTGGGAATCGAACCCCCTACCTTCCGGTTGAAGGGCGACCACTCTACCCACTGAGCTACTGCCGCCCCAAAAGACTGAATTAAACTTATTATAGGATGTTTTAGGACTGACAAACGTGCAAGAAAAGATATTAATTTGTGTTGTTTTGGACATACAATGTACCAGAGATTAGAAAATGTATTTTAATACAAAATTAAGAATGCACTGTTCATTTGTGTGTGCTGGGCTTGTAAGCAATGGATGGACAAAATGGATGGATGATAATTTTACTGCAAGATCATTTTAAAGTAAAGGTTATGATGCATGAGCTAATATATATTCAGCTCCACAAATATTGACACATCAACACAATTCTAATTTTTTGGTCTATACACCACCACAATGGATTTGAAATGAAATGAACAAGATGTGCTTTAACTGCAGACTTTTAGCTTTAATTTGAGGATATTTACATCTATATCAGGTGAATGAAGGAATTACAACAGTTTGTATTTGTGCCTCCCACTTTTTAAGGGACCAAAAATAATGGGACAGATTAACAATCATAAATCAAACTTTCACTTTTTAATACTTGGTTAAAAATCCTTTGCAGTCAATTACAGTCTGAAGTCTGGAACACATAGACATCACCAGACGCTGGGTTTCATCCCTGATCTTCCAGGCCTCTACTGCAACTGTCTTCAGTTCCTGCTTGTTCTTGGGGCATTTTCCCTTCAGTCTTGTCTTCAACAAGTGATTGACCATGTCCATCTGCACTGTGAAGCTCCGTCCAATGAGTTCTGAAGCATTTGGCTGAATATGAGCAGATAATATTGCCCGAAACACTTCAGAATTCCTCCTGCTGCTTTTGTCAGCAGTCACATCATCAATAAATACAAGAGAACCAGTTCCATTGGCAGACATACATGCCCACACCATGACACTACCACCATGCTCCATCATTGTTTGCATGTTATCCTCATTAAAAAAATAATGAAAACCTATAAATGTTTGGGTGGTTTTAGTTTCATTTGTGTCATTTTGACAAAGATCAGATCACATTTGATGGTGACTTTATGCAGAAATGTGAGAAATTTCAAAAGCTTCAGATACTTTTTTCATGCCACTGTACCTCCTGGAGACTGTTCTTGATCTGGACAACTGTTGTGAAGGGTGTTTTCTTCATCAGGGAAAGAATTCTTCGGTCATCCACCACAGTTGTTTTCTGTGGTCTTCCGGGTCTTTTGGTGTTGCTGAGCTCACCGGTGTGTTCTTTCTTTTTAAGGATGTTACAAACAGTTGATTTGGCCACACCTAAAGTTGTTGCTCTCTCTCTGATGGGTTTGTTTTTTCAGCCTAATGATGGCTTGCTTCACTGATAGTGACAGCTCTTTGGATCTCATATTGAGAGTTGACAGCAACAGTTTCCAAATGAAAATAGCACACTTGAAATGAACTCTGAACCTTTTATCTGCTCCTTGTAAAAGGGATAATGAAGGAATAACACACACCTGGCCATGGAACAGCTGAGCAGCCTATTGTCCCATTACTTTTGGTTCATTAAAAAGTGTGAGGCACATACACTCACCTAAAGGATTATTAGGAACACCATACTAATACTGTGTTTGACCCTTTCTCCTTCAGAACTGCCTTAATTCTATGTGGCATTGATTCAACAAGGTGCTGAAAGCATTCTTTAAAAATGTTGGTCCATATTGAGAGGATAACATCTTGCAGTTGATGGAGATTACACCACCACCAGCCTGCACAGTGGTAACAAGGCATGATGGATCCATGTTCTCATTCTGTTTACGCCACATTCTGACTCTACCATCTAAAAGTCTCAACAGAAATCGAGACTCATCAGACCAGGCAACATTTTTCCAGTCTTCAAATGTCCAATTTTGGTGAGCTTGTGCAAACTGTAGCCTCTTTTTCCTGTTTGTAGTGGAGATGAGTGGTACCTGGTGGGGTCTTCTGCTGTTGTAGCTCATCCTCCTCAAGGTTGTGCGTGTTGTGGCTTCACAAATGCTTTGCTGAATACCTCGGTTGTAACGAGTGGTTATTTCAGTCAAAGTTGCTCTTCTATCAGCTTGAATCAGTCGGCCCATTCTCCTCTGACCTCTAGCATCAACAAGGCATTTTCACCCACAGGACTGCTGCATACTGGATGTTTTTCCTTTTCACACCATTCTTTGTAAACCCTAGAAATGGTTGTGCGTGAAAAGCCCAGTAACAGAGCAGATTGTGAAATACTCAGACCGACCCATCTGGCACCAACAACCATGCCACGTTCAAAATAGCTTAAATCACCTTTCTTTCCCGTTCAGTTTGGAGTTCAGGAGATTGTCTTGACCAGGACCACACCCCTAAATGCACTGAAGCAACTGCCATGTGATTGGTTGATTAGATTCTTGCATTAATGACAATTTGAACAGGTGTTCTAATAATCCTTTAGGTGAGTGTATAAAAACTGTTGTAATTCCTACACTGTCCACCTGATGTGGATGTAAATACCCTCAAATTAAAGCTAAAAGTCTGCAGTTAAAGCACATCTTGTTCTTATTTCCTACTATGTAACAAAAATATGCGAGAATATGACTTCTGAATTCTGAAGATTGTGCATTAATCGTCTTGTATAAATCCATTATAATTAACTTTCCCTAAGCCACTTTTTCTTTGCCCGCTTCAGTGTCTGACACCTGAGATCTACTCCTCACCTCTGTCTCCTTCCCAATCGCTGGCGGACATAAGAACGCTCTATTTATAGACGCAGTGCGTGCACGAGCTACACACGGAGGTGTCGAAGTCTCGTTTGTAGCTCCTACCTCGTTCTTGTTTGACATCCTGCAGCACACGTATGTCACGTATGGCCCCGTAGTGTTCTTCTACATATATAATTGAACACCGCTTCAGAGACAGCAAGACCAATAAGACACGTTCACCTGTAAAAATGTATCCACGTGCTCGTTTCATGCCACTAAATGAACCCTATATTTGATTTGTATTTGTGATTAACCGAGAGCAATGTAAACAAGAGAAAAATTGTGAAATATAGACAGATAAATTCATATCCACAATGTTTAAGACAAGTGGAATAAAATAATTACCATTGTGTGACAGTAAACTTATTAAAATCCTGCATAATTATACCTGATATTTTCACTGCGCTATTACTGTTATATTTCCCATTAGTGTTGGCAATAAATACTCTGCAAAGCTCAGAAAAATATTAACCATTAGCGTCGCTACACGTTAGAACTTGCAAGTTACACTTTCCCAGAGGCTAATAGTTAGCTGCTAGCTGTCACTGTAATGCTACAAAGCTAGTCACGTAGCTACTACGCTAATTTCAATTCACGTTAGTCATTCTGCATTGGCGTGAAATAAATGACTTACCACTGAAATAAAAGATAGATATAAGACAGCAACACATTAGCGTTTGTTCCAAGGCAGTCGTCTCTATTCCTCAAAAACAACTAATGAAAAGATATTCAGCCATTGTTGTATTTGGGAACAGCGTAACCAGATGCTAACAGCTGCTCACCTCTTCTTCTTCGCTGAGTCTGGAATACAGCTAGAGCGCCCTCCAACGACGTGCTGCGCTCATATACTTTATTTCTCCAGGAACCTTCACCTAATTTTAATAACCAAAAAAGACTTCACCTAAATGTATTTACAATTTTATATTACTTTAAAGCGTTAGTTATAGTTACTGGTATGAGACAATTTTAGCTTTTTCATCAGTCAAATATTATACTTCAGACTCTTCAGTCAGATATTCTTAACAGATGGATTCTAGTTTTATCACAACAAATGCACCAGTTAAACAAGACTCACCCGGATGTCAGAATATCCAATAGCCAGGTTTTGGGTTTATTACAGAACAGCAACAAGTGCCTCATGCACAACTTAGTATGAAATAAAGCCTGAGATTCTACTTGACAAAAGTTCAGAAATCAGAACATAAGCCTCACCAATTTGTGCCTTAGCTGAAATCATAACACGGTGAGTAAAGGGCCCAGCAGGACCCAGCACAGAGAAGGGATGAGTCAACGGCAGCTGCAAAAAATAACTTCTGCATAAAAGGTTCAAAGACTATACAAGTATTTTACATTAGAACAAGTTCGACTAGTTTTTCGACAAGTCGACTAGCTTTCATACGTATAGGTTCATATGTACATCTTTGACTTTTCTGTTCAACAGATTACAAAAAACACATCGTTCAGCCATGCCTTTGGGAAATTAACTTTGAACAGAAAATAACCAATGGAGTATAACAGAATGTACAACTCAACACTGACGTGACTCTTCGATTATCTTACAATTTTGAATTCATAAAAGAGGGGAATATTTATATGTGTACATATGAGAGAGAGCGAGAGAGAGACATTCAATGGCGTCTGATTTTGACTTTGCGTCCCGAGCTCTCCCTGCGTTTGTCGGAGTCGTCGCTGTGCCTCCTGTAGTTCTCTGAGCTGTGACGGTGACTCAACTGCGACGGGCGTCTGTTCTCCTCTTTGTCCATCTCCAGGACACGGGGCCTGTCGGAAGGAACACAGTCTTATCAGAGAGTTTGGGAAAGTTACAATACATATATTTATCAAAGCTGGCTCAATAATAGGTAATGGTCTGGAGACATGAGTATGCTATAGAAGGAGTGCACAGCAAAGATCTCACACATGCACAACATCGAAGTGTGTTTGCTGCAGTCAGTCATTAACATTGCGAGAAGATTTACTTTTCACTATTCCTGTGTAGATGTGTACATTATGTATCTGCAGTGGGTTTACTTTCACTCATGAATGTGCTCATGAATGCACATGAACGTCCTCTCCTTAGTTGATAGTGTGTGTATGTAGCAGATCAGCCCTCGGAATTCCCCACGGATTAACTTTCCTGTCGTTACCATCACTGCCAGAGGCCTTCAGGGACAAGCTTGTATCTGAAGCCTGAAAGAAGACTTGGTTAACACTGTTTTCTTTCAGATAAAAGGACGGCCAAAGTGTTTTGTTAAGGACAAGAAATGTTATTAATGATTTTGCTTTTATAAGCAGTGGAACTTGGGTCCACCAGGCACCAGGTCAAAGGTGACTCAGGACCAGTACCACCCCCTGGCGCTATGTCTTTTTAACCATAAATTCTTGGAGATAAAGTTGTTGATTCAGCTTTAAACAGAACGTTCTTTAGCCTCCAACGGACATATGGAATGTCTTTGAAAATGGACTTCTACCATGGTGAAACACCACCCCCTGGTGGTCAAATGGACGAATGACCTCGACTTGATCGAAGAGACATTTCTGTATTAATTTTAATAAAAGACACTGTGTAATGCACTAACAATTATACTGTTCTTTTCCAGGACGCGGAGTTGTGACCAAATAACTCCTTACCCTTGTTTGCAGTTTCTGTTTTGGTTTTAATGAAATGTGATGAATGTTTCTACAATATACTGCATATTCATAATACTCTGCATTTTTCTGTACAATCCAACATGTGCAAATGTTTTGTGTGTTTTATAAAAATAAAAAAAAAACAAATACATCGCGAAACTAGAAATGTTTTAAGTAAACTTAGTTTAACTTCGTCCAAATGTTCCAAGGTTCCGCCCTTTCGCCGGAAAAGAGCATAGGACACGCCCCGGCCCAAAGTCGATAAAGCTGGCTGCTAGCCAAAAATCTCCCTCTTGCCCTTCCGCTTCTTGCGTCGCTTGCCTCTCACTGCCGCGGTCCACCGGAACCGCCCGGGAGGTTCTCCCCAAGAACCTCCCCAAAGCTTTGGGCCTCGGTGCGAGCCTAACTTGCTACACAAAGCTTTTCCTTCTTTCAAACAGCTGCTCAAAGTACTTCTGTTACCAGACGTAAGTCATTTTGTTTTTTATTTTTAAAGACCGGGCCTGCTAACGAGTTAGCTTGTCCGACAAGCACTTGCAGAAGCAAGTTGTAAAACCAGCAACGCAACAGCCGAGAACTCTTTCATGGACATTGCAATAACTTACACAAACTCAAACTTTTACACGGTACAACAGAGAAGATAAAGGCCTCGCTCGTTGGACAGTAACAAGACGCTTTGTTCCCTCCTCGGGCCCTGCAGGCCCCTCTGAAGGAGACGTGCACGTGACGGCATCCTTGGTGTGTTGAACGCTTTATCAGTAAGCGACGAACCTTCTGGAGAACATTCAGGACGCTCGGACCGCTGATAGCGACACCACCGAACCGGGCCAGAGTAAGTCCGCACGTGACACACAGCCTTAGCGTCTATAATCTGTCCAAACTCTAGCCCGAAGCCGCCATAACTCCTTTCAACCCGTTAAAAGTCCCTATGTTAAGTTTCCATAATCTAGATTAACCCGTCTAAACATTCCTGGTTTCACGATACTCTCTGAAAGCAGATGTTTATATCTGTGTTTATCCCTTGTTGTGTCAATCCTTTCCATGTTCCCATTATGTTATTCACCATTGTTCATTTGGTTAATTTTTAATAAAACCCCATAAAAGACATTAATGTTTCTCTGTTTATATTAAGAAATATTAAGAAATGTTTGAAAACCAGAAGAGTGGTGCCTCTTTCTAATCAGAAATTAATATAAATAAATTAATATTAATATCAAAGTTAAATATTAAAATTATTAAAATTAATCTGATATGTTTATGAACATAGTTCTACACTACAATGTATTATCTGCAATTGCCCTACATTACAAAACTAGTTGGATGGGATAGGTTTGAGTGGATCAGACCTAAATTTACAAAGAAAAAATGAATTTTAATAAACTTTTATTATTGTACAATTGAAAGTCTTCTTACCAGCTCAATGACTACACTGTGAGCACAATTATTAGGCAGTGATTATTTTGACCATAATCATTTTATCCATAATTTCCAACTCCAAGCTGTGAAGCAAAAATGGTCCAAAAAGAGATTTAACTGACTCTGAAAAGTCAAAAATTGTAAAAAGTCTTTCACAGCAGCACTCTTGAAATATCTCAGATATTGGGGCGTGTCACAGAACCATCAAACGTTTTGGAGCAAATAGTCGACAGGGTCGCAAGAAACGTGTCGAGAAGAAAAGACACAAATTAACACCAAAGATTTGCAAAGAATCAAACGTGAAGCTACCATTAACCCATTCTCCTCCAGTGTAGGGATGGGTATCGTTAAGGTTTTAACGGTATTACTACTCTTACCGATACTGCTTAACGGTCCGGTACTTTAACGGTATTCTTATCGGTACTTTGTGTTGTGTTGTGTGTGTATTTTTTTTAAGAACAAGTTGAGAACAGAATTAACATTTCCTTATTTTTTTTATTAATAAAACAATTATTTGTAGTGCAAGAAACAGCCATGTTTGAACAAATAGCTATTAAACACACACATATACACACACACATATATATATATATATATATATATATATATATAGTAAACTAACTTGAGTTTGTGCTGTGCATTTAAGTTAGCCAAATAAATGTTTACATTTACATACTGATTTTTCTTTATTTGGAATTTTAAAAACAAAAGAAATCAACAGAATTTCTACATAAAGTTAACAAACCAGGGAGATTTTACATTTATTTTAAATGACGTGAACAACATTGATTCAACATGATTTTAGCATACATACCAGACGTAGATGGGGCAACAACCAGAGACGAGCTAGCTAGGCAGTCAAAAACTTCTGCATATAATGCACTTTTGAAAGGTGCTTAGACAGATTGCTTGTGTTTCCGCCCTTACATACAAACATTTTATTGCACTTATGACAACGAGCGTTGTCTGCATTAACTCTAGAGAAGTGTAACCACACTTTGGAACGTTATGCTCTCTCCGCCATCGTCACTCTTTGTATTAAGCGGAGGTTTTCATACTGATGTGCGCATGCGTCGCGCTCGTTGTGTTGTGTGTGTGTGTGTGACAGAGCGCTGTGACAGACAGCCTCCGCGGCGCGCATGAGAGATCTCGCAGATCTCACAGACAAACGTCTTAATATGATCCACATTAGAAATGTTTGGTGAGATAAAATGTGCACGATAACATATTATTAAGCGAAAAATACATAGTACATTATTTTTTCTCCTCCAGTACGAAAGCAGAACCGATAGCGTCAGATCTTATTGATACTACGGTCTTTCATAATTTAGCCCCGGGGCTAGTTTAATACCGGGTTTCGGTACCCATCCCTACTCCAGTGCTGCCATATTCCACACCTGCAGCCTCCCTTTAGTGTCAAGAAGTACGAGGTGTTCAGTCTCAGAGACATGGCCAAGGTAAGACCCGACCACCTCTGAACAAGACACAGAAGTTCAAAGGTCAAGAATGGGTCAAGAAATATCTGAAGATTTTTCAAAGGTTTTGTAACTGACTCTTGTTGGACCAGATGGATGGACCCGTGGTTGGATCAGTAACAAACACAGAGCTCCACTTCGACTCAGACTCCAGCAGGTGGAGGTGTGGTACTGGTGTGGGCAGGTATTATTAAAGATGAGCTAGTTGGACCTTTTTGGGTTGTAGATATTCTCTTAAGAAAGACAAAAGTTCACTTTTCCTACTTAAATGTTCAGGTTTGAGGGTTTGTTAACATTTTGATTGACCAAGAGCACTGTAGTTGTACAAGAACAAAATGAATCTTCAAAAATACAACTTGTCTAATAATTGTGCACACAGTGTAGATGTTTTGGAAATGTAACTGCTAAAGAAAGTTGTGAACAATAGGCTGGGAGTTACCAGTTCTGAAGGACATCTAGAAGTCTACACTTCTGTATTGCTCTATTAAGAGCACCACACAAACAGGTTTCTTCCCCTGAGCTGCCATATTCACACCAGCACTTTATCTACTGACAGCTCTTTATATAGATTTTATGTTTTTAATACTGTTTTATTGAAATTGTTTATTAGAGTTTACACATTTTTATTCAACACTTTTGGTTTGTATGTTAAATGTTTGTGTTTCTTTGAGCTACGTACTCGCAATTCATTTCCAATGCACTTTTTTTAACCGCAAATGGAAAACAAACTGAACTGAGACCTGAGTGTTTTTAACAAACTGTGTTTTCGAGGGTCTAGAAAAGATTTGGTGAGGAAATACCTGTGAGCAGCATCAGGGTCTGCTTTGCGATGTGAGCGTTTGGCTTTGAGAGGAAGAGGTCTTTCCGGAGGAGAAGTGCTCTCCGAGTCCAGCCGAGGAGCGTCGGGTCTGGTCCTGGCAAACACACAAACAATTGCATTGTAGATATTTGTATGGTTTTCAAGATTGTGCTGGTTATTGATTGAAATCCTCACTTCCTAAGGATGATGACTGCTCGTCGCTCCTTGATGTCTTGAGGACGAATGCAGTGGGTGATGTCATCTGCAGCATAGCCACTGTGGAAAAAAGATTCTTTCAATAACAACCTTTTCTAAGATATGAAGTTTTGTTAAATTAGAGAAACAGGTCTCAATAAGAAGTGTTTCTGCTCCTAAAGAACCTAAACAAGTTATCCAACACTTGTACAGGGCTTCCACTCTCATCTGCAGATCATTTTTTAAGACCTAAAAAACGATATTCAGAGATTCAACTACCTCCTGAAGCCCGGCCCCGGGCCCTAAGGTGAGAGTGGTACAGTACAGATCCATACAACTACCTCCTGAAGCCCGGCCCCGGGCCCTAAGGTGAGAGTGGTACAGTACAGATCCATACAACTACCTCCTGAAGCCCGGTCCTGGGCAATATAAATTAAATCTTGATTTTAATTTTTTCACTTCTCAGATGATTTACGATTTTTTTTGGTCTCGCTTCTGACTTAAAAAGGTAATTCAAATGTTTTTTTTTGCCAACACAAATAAGTGCAAAGCAGCAGAGTGCATAACCCTCGGAGTGAAAATAAAAGCAGTTTAGATTAAACCCTCTCCATACACCATTTCTAATATAGTTAGCATTGCACGCAAAACCTTGTTAAAAGCCAACACTACGTCCTTTTTGATCAGTTTCCTAGCACTTCTCTAAACAAAAACCTTTCAGGAGGTAGTATGACTGCTTTCTCAGGAGATTAAATTAGTGTTTTTAGCACTCAACCCTTTTTCGAACAATGGAAACTGACTTGTACCGCTTCAGTTCAAACAAGGATTGTGTCATCCTCTCTTTTCCTGGCAACTATCTGCTGTACTGACTACATTGGAATGCTAAAGTTTGGGGACGCCTGATCAAAACTTCTCTTAATGTGAACACGTAAACTGGCAGGAGAAGTGTTTTCATGTACCTATTTCCTCATTGTAATGTAATTAAGAAATGGCAGTTAACAGGAAGACCTGGAAAATATTCGAGAACTGCTTTTAGGATTGCTAGAAAAGGAAGTCAGAACCCCGGTTTGACTCACAACAGACCTCCAGAAAGACATGGCAGACACTGGAATTGTGGAACACTGTTCAACTGTTCAGCGACAACTGCACAAATGTGGCTTTTGTTTTGTAAGAGTAATCACAAAAGAACATTTAAGCAAACCTGAGGCATTTTGAAAACAAGTCTTGTGGACTGTTGAGGTTAAAAAATAACTCTTTGGCCGCAATGAGCAAAGGTTATGTTTGGATAACAATGGTCACATGCAAGGGGGATGGCTCAATCATGCTTTGGGGTTGTATTGCAGCTAATGGCACAGGAAACATTTCACGAGTGGAGGGAAGAATGGATTCAATTAAATTCCAAGAAATTCCCGAAGAAAACATAACACCATCTGTAAACTACCCTGAAGTTGAAAAGAATAGAAAGTAGAAATGGCTTCTACAAATGGATAATGATCCTAAACACACCTCATAATCCACAATGGATTACCTCCAGAAGTGCAAGCTGAAGGTTTTGCCATGGCGCCCAGTCTCCTGATCATAACAACATTGAAAATGTGTGGCTAGACCTCAAAAGAGCAGTGCATGCAAGACAGCCCAGAAAACTCAGAACTGGAAGACTTTTGTAAGAATGGGCAAAAATCCCTCCAACAAGAACTGAAAGACTCTTGGCTGGAAAGTGTTTATAAGCTGTGGTACTGAGCAACAAGACTCACAGGTACTAACTCTGCATCGGGCCCAAACATTTGTTGTGGGAAAGTGTAAAAGATAAAATAACATTTTGTTTTAAAATAAAGTAAATGTGTCACCTGTTATGCCTTTTGGAGATTACTGTTCACAACAGGAAATTTGACCAGGGGTACCCAAACTTTAGCATGCAACTAATCTTTTGTGTTTAACAAAAAATATAATAGTTATATAAAGTTAATCTAATTATTGGAGCTGAAGATCCCTAAAGTTGGTGCTTCTGGGAGGCTTGTTTGGGCTGGAGCAGTCACCTGAGTACAGTGACACTGCCCCTCCTCACAGGCAGCACGAACACTGGCTCCGACACCCGGATGGGTTTGAACTGGAAGCGGCAGCCAAAGCATAGAGCGCTGTCGCTGAAGAAGGACACGGAGACAATGGGCCGTGCAAAGATGTGCAGGGGGTCGACGTGGGACACGATGCACCCCCCGGGCTGGTAATCGTTAATGACCGCGCTGTTGACGAAGCCCTCTGGGATCACTTCTTCAGACACCAGCCTCTTTATGACCAGTTCGTGCACCCAACCGGGGATCTCGTCCACCTGTCCTTTGCGGTAGAGCCTCTCCTGACCCGGGCCGCGCTTCTCCAGCTGCGCCCCGTACGTGTAGCCCTCTCCAAAGAAGTATTTGTTGCGTAGAGGAGCCCTGTCAACAGTGTGCTCGCGGTACAGTCCTGCCTCAGCCTTGGCCACCACCTCGTCGATCCTCTCCTCGATGAGCTTGCACTCCTCTGGGCTGAAGATGCTCTTCTGCTGGATGCTGCTCTTGACGCGGCGGGCCTCCTGCTCTCGGAGCTCGGCACTGTCATCACTGTGACCGTAGTCGTCGTCGTCGGAGTACTTGCGCTTGCCGGTGCTCCTGCTGCCGTTACTGGCCCCGTCTGCAGACTTGTTTTTGTAGTCGTCTCTGTGCGGGGTCATAGACTTGAGCTTCTCCCTAAGGTCGGAGTAGCCACTGGCTGCCATCTTGAGCCAAACGTTGGACGTCTGGCGGAGAGAACAGCAATTAGCAAAGCATTTGAATATCAACTGGCAATAAGTGGTTCATTCAGGTTTTTTTAATGAAGGCACATTAGTTTCCTTCACTGACAGGACATGGGATGTTCAGAGCGACGGACAGACCCAAGAAACCAAGCTCAAGTTCTGTATTATACCTCAAACCACTGATCTAATACATCTCTCTTATGAGGGTTGATTTTGGGAGACATTTTGGGGAACACTTGGAAAAACAGTACGTAAGCAGGTAGAAGGAAATTCTAAATCAAGATTTGGTATAAGCATCCTTTGCCTCAAAACAGCATCTGTTTTTCCAGTTACACTTTCAGTAAATATTGAGAGAACTGAGCAGTTTATTAAACCTTCTCTTCCGAGGAATCTCACACGACTCATGTGTTTGTAGTAAATTCAAGAGTGTCTGTTCTGTGCTGAAGTAACAGCCTCCAGTGCAGGTTGGTGTATATGTAGCCTTTGCAGTGTGGACACTAACACACCACCCACCTGTAGCGTAGACAGCAACTTCAGCATGGAATTAACACTTTAGAGTGCTTTTTACACTGTTCTCTATGTTCCTACAATCTTATTTAGATGTACACTAACTAACAACTTATATGGTCTGTTACACTTGATTGTGTGCCATTTAATGTCCATGCACTTTCCAAGACTCCCTGTTCTGTAAAAAACAAACAAAAATATGAATTTGTCTTCCGTTACATTTCTTTGCAGTTTGTAGTATTATCACGTATTCCCGTATCATTTACTTAAATTGCTGTATAACTTGGGCCTACTTATACAGCAATACCGTTATATTTTGGAATTTCCATTTATATTTCTCTATGGCCCTTGCGATTTGGTTATAGTTATGCAAATGTATTTTCTGGTAGATAAATCCATTTTCACTCCAGGTTCAGTGTTAAGTTGATAAAGTCAGGGCTAAGGGCACATTTGAGTCTCGAGCAGAGACTGACCTATCACTGCGGAGTCCAGCGGACTGTGGCTAACCTTAGCCCTGGTTAAATGGACAGTACGGCGCCGGTACAAAACAATCCGCTTTAATGAATAAATGTGCATCATGGAAAACGTACAACCTTGTGAATAAAGCGACGCACTCCCTCCGCAGCCCGTGGACACGCAAACCCAGAGTTCCTGCGATGCGCGGCTAGCAGTGCTCAGCTAACACTAGCATGGCTGTGCGTCGCCGCCTGGAAATGCCAACAAACCACGCAGCAGCATTTCACGTCACCAACAAATTCCACACCTTGCGCTTCCGAGAAGTTTCCGCTCAGGTTCAACTCATAGAAGCATTGTTATTTTCAATTTGAAGTCTTAATAATAACATACAATTTACACCTAACCTGTCTTCAAGAAAAAGGCTGTAAATAAACGCGTGTAAACTGCCAGGCATGTACGCATGCGCAGTGGTGGCTGGTTTGTTTGGGGGACGGATTGTCACGTGTCCACGTGTTTATTATAGGCGGACCTAATATGTCTCTGAGGCGGACAGTCCATGAACCCATTTTAGGAGCCTGGGACACTCTCCTGGACTAATTTTGGCAACTCTCATAAACCACCCCCATAAAGAATATTAAATTAAATAAGCAAACTAAAATATAACGTTGCCTCTTATAAAGTCTTTAGTTCTAAGTTTTACAGCCCAATCCAAAAGCAGTAGAAACTCCAACCAGGGGCAAAGCAGGGTACTAAAATCTACAGGGAGATTTCTCACACTAGTGGCCCACCACTCCTAGCCTGACCCCTATCTTCTATCTTCCTTCCAAACCGATGTCACAAAGACGCATCATAAATGGATCCACAGCTGAGAAATCTTCAGAGTTATTTGAACCTAGTGTTTTTGATGGCTGTAGTGAGCCTGAAACTTTTATGCAGTCTTTTAATAACCACTGTCTGTCTGTTTTAAACAAGGTTGCTCCGCTAAAAAGTAAACACACCTTCCCTAAAAATCCCTGGCCTTGGATAAATGAGGAAATCTTATCTTGCAGGAGAAACTGTCGTAAAATAGAACGTTTGTGGAAATGCACAAGTTTGGAAGTCCACAGACTGCACTTGAAGGACCTCATCGTGTCACTAAATGATAAAATAAAACAGGCCAGATCTGCCTATTTCTCTAATCTTGTTGTTCTGAATAAGAAAAATCCTAAAGTCCTGTTTGACACAATATCAAGAATTGTCTCTCCTTCAGCTCCTCATGTACCAGTCCACTCAAAGTCTGACTGCAACAGGTTTTTACATTCCTTTGTGAATAAGGTGCATGATATAAGAGCCTCTATAAACCCATCCTCTGTAAACACATCTTGGGGTTTATCTCCTCAGTGCTCTTGGTCCACCTTCTCACCTGTCACTGAAGAGGATATTAAGGGTCTACTAAAAAAGGTGAAACCATCATCGAGCCCTCTAGATGTAATGCCAACTTCGCTGCTTTTAAATGTATTTGATTTAGTTGGTCCATATGTTGTTAAACTGATCAACCTTTCTCTTTTAACTGGTTCTGTGCCCAGCTCTTTTAAACAAGCAGTCGTCAGCCCCATTCTGAAAAAGCCCAGTTTGGATTCTTTTGAACCAAACAACTACAGGCCAATCTCTAAATTGCCTTTTTTATCTAAAATCCTGGAGAGAGTGGTGGCGGAGCAGCTGACTGCGTTTCTTAATCAAAATAATTTTATAGATAAATTTCAGTCAGGCTTCCGAAAATGTCATTCAACTGAGACTGCCCTGCTGAAGATTTCAAGTGACATTATGATGGCGGCTGACTCTGGGCAGTACTCTGTCTTGATCCTACTGGATTTATCGTCTGCTTTTGATACTCTGGACCATGATGTATTGTTAAAGCGTCTGCAATATGAAACGGGTTTCTCTGGATCAATTCTAAAGTGGTTTTCTTCCTACCTGAGTGACAGATCTTTTTGTGTCTCTATTAACAATATTCTGTCTGAAATGACTCCTCTGTCATATGGAGTTCCTCAAGGCTCAGTGCTAGGTCCTCTTTTGTTTTTATTGTACATTCGCCCTCTTGGTGAAATAATTCATGGTTTTAAAAATGTGTCTTATCACTTTTATGCTGATGACATTCAGTTGTACTGTTCTTTTAAAGACTCGGAGTTTCATAAACTTACTGATTTGTTGGACTGCTTGTCTTGCATAAAGAACTGGTTAAACAATAACTACCTACAGCTGAATACAAAAAAGACTGAAACTTTAATCTTTGCACCAGATCAAAAAATACCTCAAATCAAACAACACCTTGGTTCCCTGGGTTCTTCCGTCCAGTCGAGCCTCAGAAACCTTGGTGTTCTGTTTGACCAATCGATGTCTCTGGACAGTCATTCTAGACAGTTGGTCAAAAACTGTTTTTATCATTTGAGAAATATTTCTAAATTGAGAGTGTTTTTGTCTAAAGCTGACTTGGAGATGATTATTCATGCTTTTATTTCTTCTCGTCTTGATTATTGTAATTCTCTTTTTACTTGTTTTAAGTCGGCTACAAATGGTGCAAAATGCTGCAGCCAGGCTTTTAACTGGAACCAACAGAAGGGCTCACATTTCCCTGGTTTTATCCTCATTACATTGGCTTCCAGTCAAATTCAGAATTGATTTTAAAATTTTAGTCTTGACTTTTAGAGCTCTGCATGGACAGGCCCCCCAGTACATCACTGACCTGCTGACCCCTTACTCCTCCTCCCGCGGTCTTCGGTCTTCTGGTCAAAACCTTCCAAACCCGTTTTAAGACCCGTTTTAAGACTCGGGGAGACCGGTCTTTCCAAGCAGTCGCCCCCAGACTCTGGAACGCCCTGCCCCTGTCACTGCGAGTGGACGCTTCTGTTTATTCTTTTAAAAAGCAGCTGAAGACACTTTTATTTAAACAAGCTTTTAGTTGATTGGCTTTTTATGTTTTTATGTTTTTAATATTTTGTGGTTTTAATTTTTATTCTCATAGTTTTATTGTTATTATTGTTCTTTTATTGCACTTTGTAAAGCACTTTGTGATTGATATCTGTGAAAGGTGCTATATAAATAAAATTTACTTACTTACTTACTTACTTACACACACTACACAAGATCACACGACAAAGAACTAATAAATGTGGATAATGTTTGTCTGGGGCACATACCCTAGCACAGGGGTTCCCAAACTTTTCCATGACAAGGCCCCCCAAATTCCACCAGGTTCTGGCCAAGGCCCCCCTTTTGCACGGTGTTATTGAACCCATCGACAAAACTACACCAAATGTAAATAAATAAATAAAACACCTAGCAAAGTGGGGGCCGCCAGGGGCGCTAGGTGCCGCAAGTTGGAAGAAAAAAGCAAAAAAAAAAAAAAAAATTATAAGTAAATATTTATATTATGACTATTTTTATGAAATAGCATTATAATAATTTGTTGATATCTCTAATGCAATTTCATAAAAATACTCATAATAATATAAATATTTACTTATAATTTTTTTTTTTTTTTTTTTTGCTTTTTTCTTCCAACTTGCTGCGGCCCCCCTGGCGCCCCCTGGCGGCCCCCCAGGGGGCACTTTGAAAACCACTGCCCTAGCATACAGATTTGGATAACATTCAAGTTAATAAGCAGCCTGGCCCCTAGATGGCAGTAGACAAAAACTACAATACTGGGGTGCAGTGGCTGGGTTAAGTGTTAAGTGGGTTAAGTGTCTTGCCCATGGACACAATGACAGTATGAACTGTGGGGAGAGCGGGAATCGAACCGCCTACCTTCCGGTTGAAGGACGACCGCTCTACCACTGAGCCCCCAAGTATGTGGGACAATATAGTAGAGGGGATCTGGGGGTCCTTCCCCAGAAAACTGATGTAATTCTCTGATTTCTGATGCATTTTAGATTTTTAGTTAGCCATGGTGTCAGAATATTACGAGTACAATTTTTTGATTTAACTGGCCCTAAAATCCCAGACTCTAAGGACTTAAAACAGAAAGAATCAAGGCCAAACATTGTTTATAAAACTATCCCTTTACTTTTTTTTTATTTGAGCAGTTTCAGCCAGCTGCATGTCTGTAGCATGTTTGCAGGCTGTGGGTCTATATGAGGTCATTAAAATAAGATGAAATAAAAATTCTGACTATGAAAACATAATATATTGTGTTTTAGCTTATTTTCTCCTGCTCATACTTTTGTTTGTTTTTTATTGTTGGTTAGTTTAATGAACATTTGTGTGAGTGTTTATTTTACAAATTGCTAGTCAAGCCTAATACTTAATAAGTATGAGTTTATATTTGACCAGCATAGGCTCTACCTCACCACTGGATCACATTTAGGGCTGCTAAACCCCTAAAAATGGGCTGGCCACTCCTATGGTATGGGGCCCCCCTAAATCGGGGCTATTGCCCTGAAAACCCATCACATTGATCCGCCTCTGTTTTGAGACAAACCCCCATCAACAGCTTTAGCCTCTTAGCAGGCCTATGGAATATTCATAGTTAAGGGCCCCTCTCTAAGGTCAGGACTTAAAAGTGAGATATATTTGCAATTAGTGATGTAACGATTCACTCAACTCACAATTTGATTAGATATTCTGATCTAACAATCAAATTTTCTTTTATAAAATGAGTTGCGACAATTTAGAAGTGAACAAGTGCCCTTTTATTATTTAAAAAATCAAGACTCCAGACTAACTTTTTTATCACCGTCCCAGTACAGCCCCAAAAGCCTGTTCCAAGAGTCCATAAGTAAATGTCAACTGTCCCCTTTATTTATTTAAAATATAGGCAAATGTTTGTCCATTTGTATGTTTTTAATTAAACGCAAACAAAATCAAATTCTACATGTGTTTACATACAATTTAATTTGCTCATAAGGCCTGGTACTTTGAATAAGTGGATTTTAACAAAGTTTACTTAAAATCTCCAATAAACCTGCCTCTGATGGATTTAGACCTGGTTAATTATTTTGTGTTGAATAAGTAGTTAGCTGAGACCTAAAACCACTTTAGATCAAACCCAATAATAAACACTGGCCCATGTGTTTTCCTAAAACAGTAAAACTTTATCAAAACAACTCTTATTTGTCTAACTATTATGCATTTTCACATTATTTATTAATAAAAGCAAGAATGCATTAACAGTAATAATTAATGTTGGGTCCAGAAGTACTTCACAAGGGACAGAATTTAGTCCACGAACCTTAAGTTGGAGACCCCTGCTCTTTACTCTCAGTGGCTGCAGCTGTGACTCACAGAAGGCAGCACATGACCCACCAGAACATTATAACATCTCTCTGACAAGGATGGCCCTCAAACAGATGAACACTTTAAGACGGGTCTGACTGTGTTATGAAATAATAACTTACGGCTCAGAGATGGTTCATACTCGGTATAGCAGCCTCTGTTTACTGTTGAGCCTCTTTGCTAACACAGATTACTGCTCACATTCTCTGTTCTCCACCGGTAACGGGACAGTTACGTGACTTTTTCTCTCCCTGACCTTTGGAGAGAGTAAAGCTCACCCTCAGACACAGGCTTTGTCCGAATCAACACACTAATCACTATATAGTGCGCTATATAGTGATTACGTAATTTTGTAGTGGTGTCTGAATGTCTAAAGACTGAAATGTAGTGCACTCAAAGTTTCCCCACAAAAAGGAGGAGATGACATCGGGCAATTAGGGAGGTAAAAGCAAGAACCTCCAACTGTGCTGATGAATACTGTGTTTATTCCTCAGTAAGGCCAAAGAAACATGGGGGGAAACACAGACTGAAGGCCCGTTCACATCGGGACGAATTTCGCGCGCGTTATTCGCCGACGTTTAACGCCTCGTGACTAAACAAAGGGCGCCAATGTGAGTGTGCACACCAACGCGAAAAACGCCACGCGTAAAAGTGTCATTTTTTAAAAAACGCCTCGGGTTCGTTTTTTTGGTTTGACGCGCCGCGTTAAAAACTATACGACCAATGAGATTGGCGCTTTTGCTCACGTGTCTGGAGCTTCTGAAGTTACAGTAAAACACAACTTGGGGGCGCTCAAACACAAAACAGTCTTGCCGAGCACACATACGTAACGGCGAAGAAGATATATGCCAAGTAGCGTCTACACTGCCGGGAAGAAATAAGACGAAGAAGATGCAAGGCAAGATGAATGTAGAGCTGCTGGTCTCGTTGGTGTCGGAACACAAAGAACTATATGACAAACGCGACAGCGATTACAAAAATCTTGATAAAAGAGAACTATTATGGAGTAGTATTGCACAGCAAATGGGTTATTTCTGTTTTAAATTAAGCGCCATCTAATGTCAGGGAATGAATTTACATGTTCACTCGGCTCATCGTCAGCAAAAATCGCTTGGGTGTGAAAAACGCTGGCGAATAACGCACGCCGATATTTGTCCCGGTGTGTACCGGCCTTGAGACATTGAATTAAAAACAGATACTTTGGCAGGACATTCATCTGAACCCCATTAGTTCTCCCTATCAGAGCGAGAGGAAGAGCACTCAACCTTTGAAAATCTGCATTGACCTCAATGAAGGCAGAAAAATTTGCAATTTAGAGGGACTTAAAAGTCCTGGCTACATTGACCCCCAAATACCAAAACCCAGAAAGGCTTAGTTTAAAAGGAATGTCAGACTGTGAGAGCTGTGTTACTAGTTTATTGATAGGGAAGCATTCACATTTTGGTATGTTAACCCTTAATGACTTTAAACTGAACACAACAGGTTTGAATGAAACAAGTGAGAGGCACAAGAGTCTGACTTTCTGTGGAAACATAATCCATCCTAATTTGTTATTAATAAACTGTCCATCCATCCATCTTCTACCGCTTATCCGGGGCCGGGTCGCGGGGGCAGCAGTCTAAGCAGAGACGCCCAGAGTCCCTCTCCCTAGACACTTCCTCCAGCTCTTCCGGGGGGATACCGAGGCGTTCCCAGTCCAGCCGAGAGACATAGTCCCTCCAGCGTGTCCTAGGTCTTCCCCGGGGTCTCCTCCTGGTGGGACATGCCCGGAACACCTCCCTAGGGAGGCGTCCAGGAGGCATCCGAAACAGATGCCCGAGCCACCTCAGCTAGCTCCTCTCGATGTGGAGGAGCAGCGGCTCTACTTTGAGCTCCCCCCGAGTGACCAAGCTCCTCACCTTATCTCTAAGGGAGCACCCCCCCACCCTGCGGAGAAAGCTCATTTCGGCCACTTGTATCCGGGATCTTGTTCTTTCGGTCATGACCCAAAGCTCATGTCCATAGGTGAGAGTAGGAACATAGATTGACCGGTAAATCGACCGCATCACTGCAGAAGCTGCACCGATCCGTCTGTCAATCTCATGTTCCCTCCTTCCCTCACTCGTGAACAAGACCCCAAGATACTTGAACTCCTCCACTTGAGGCAGGATCTCTCCACCAACCTGAAGGGGACAAGCCACCCTTTTCCGACTGAGAACCTGATCCTCATCCCAGCCACTTCACACTCGGCTGCAAACCGTCCCAGTGCAACTGAAGGTCCTGACTTGATGGAGCCAACAGGACAACATCATCTGCAAAAAGCAGAGACGAGATCCTGTGGTCCCCAAACCAGACTCTCTCCGACCCCTGGCTGCGCCTAGAAATCCTGTCCATAAAGATAATGAAGAGGACCGGTGACAAAGGGCAGCCCTGCCGGAGTCCAACATGCACCGGGAACAGATCTGACTTACTGCCGGCAATGCGAACCAAGCTCCTGCTCCGGTCGTTCAGGGACCGGACAGCCTTAGCAAAGGGACCCAGACCCCATACTCCCAGAGCAACCCCCACAGGGCGCCACGAGGGACACAGTCGAATGCCTTCTCAAGATCCACAAAACACATGTGGACTGGTTGGGCAAACTCCCATAAACCCTCCAGCCCCTGGAGAGCGTATAGAGCTGATCCAGTGTTCCACGACCGGGACGAAAACCGCATTGTTCCTCCTGAATCTGAGGTAATAAACTGTCACTAACATTAGCTTACCATAAGTCATACAGACTGACATATGAGAGCTGTCCTCTTGAGGCATAAAAGAGCAGCAATAATCCAGTCAGTTTTGGTTATTAAAAGGACAAGAGTTATTAAATAAAACAAATAGGCTTATTTATATTAATACTTATATTTTTAAAGTCTTGTAATTTAATAATAATAAGTCCATTATCAGCGGGGTTCAGCTGAGTTTTTTTATATGTACGCCAGAGTCACGTAACTAACGGCGACAGAAAAACATCCGTGTAGTGTCTGAAACGGTTCATTAATTGAGGGCACTATTTAGTCCTCTATATAGTGCAACACTATATAGTGATTGAGGGGTTAGGGACTAGGGTGTGCATTCGAACACAGCCACAGACTTGTTTTTGTTGCACGCTCATTAAGCCTCGCTCGTTAAGTCCACACACTGCCGACTCAGCCCAGGGGCCGGTCTGTGCAGCAGCAGTGGAGAGACACAGACGGTGAGCGAGTGAACGCCTTTTGCTAAAGTGGACTTATTTATGCTGCCACACCTCTGATTTGGGACGGAGTGACTCAGTGGTAGAGCAGTCGTCCTATAACCGGAAGGTTGGCGGTTCGATTCCCGCTCTGCCCTGTTCATACTTTTGTTGTGTCCTTGGGCAAGATACTTAACCCACCTTGCCTCCAGTGTCTGTAGCACTGGTGTATGAATGTGTGTGACTGTAGAGGTGTGTTTGGTGGAGGTAGAAGAAGGTTGAGCGTCGTTTGTATGGCAGCCCCCATCTCTGTCTGCCCCAGGTGTGAATGTGTGTGAATGGGGTGGAAGCATGATGTAAAGCGCTTTGGGTGCCCGAGAAGGGTGCAAAAAAGCGCTATATAAATGCATGCCATTTACCATTTACCATTTGAACTAAGATGAGACTTCCTCAATATCAAAATCCACACTCGTCGTTGCCATGCTAGAAACTGTTTGCAAGAACTTCTTGAAAGCAATTTTGCAGTAAACAGAGTGGGCCCGGTTGTTCAAAATCTGAATCACAATTCAATTAGCATCTCAACCGACTGGAAACGTCAGATATTTGAATCCATTTTTAACCAGCTCACAGTCGTTACATCCCTATCTACAATATTAGTGCTGTGTGTTTTTACTCATCACTAGAACAATAGAAGGAGCATGGTAGCTACTACGCTGCAAAGGGAAGAAAAACACCTGCACCTACTTGGTTTTGATATGGAGACCATTGTTTAAAACATTAATTCATGGTGAATATTTACGAATAAGCCCTGTGTTTATGAGCTCCATTTTTCACTCATCCACAAGAAAGAGATTGTAGACAACACACACAGACCTAAAACTGCAGTGAGTGTTCTCTGCTTCAGTACGGGGTACGGGGTTTGTTTTTATGGAAATGAGAGACAGACACGTTGTGCATGCCCTCTCTCCATTGCTTTATTCAAAGAAGAGAACAAAAAACTGCGCAAGTATTTTTTAACCTTCCACATATGCCCCCTCTAAACAGATGTTGGGGACAGCATCGTTCACATTACACGTTGCAGTCAGGCAGTGTTAGCTGTACCACTCTTATGCAATATAAACTGCAATAAAGTTGAACTAATTGACAGTTTACAGACTGTGAGTCTTTTGATACATTCTGTTTTGAGTGACGTGGGGCGGCAGTAGCTCAGTGGGTAGAGTGGTCGTCTTTCAACCGGAAGGTAGGTTCGATTCCCGCTCTCCCCACAGTTCATACTGTCGTTGTGTCCTTGGGCAAGACACTTAACCCACCTTGCCTCCAGTGACTGTAACACTGGTAATTACATTAGAACAATGTAAGTCACTTTGGATAAAAGCGTCAGCTAAATGAATAAATGTAAATGTAAATGAGTCAAAACTCAATATCATTTTCAGTATCCATTTCACTGTATGATCAAATTTAACCTGTGCAGAGGCGATTTCTTTAAGACTGCAAGGGAAGCTCGGCTTCCCTTATAATGTCACAAAATTAATGGTCAAATATGTGCTATTGTATTAACATTTTATTGACTAAAAATGTGTTAGAAAACGTTCATCTCAAAGACGAGTTCGTTCAGAATCAGTTACATATAGCAGGTCGGCTGACTCGATTTCCTTCTCATACATTCCCGCAGCGTCACAGTGCATTTCCCTATTGAAGCCCAGCGTCCATTGACTTCAATGGGGCTGCTTTGAACGGTTTTTTTCAGCGCTTCGAAACTAGACGGTCATTGGATAAACGCTGCGATTATGTCCCGCCCACGGACGCTCAGCGTCTCTGGGGGTGAATGGGGAGTGGGCTGGCCCGGACTCCGAGCTTCTGCGGGATGATTGGAGGGTCCTGTCGAAAGACTGCATCTCCTTTTGACTGACAGCGATTCTGTACTATAAGGAATCACTGAAGCTATTCGCGCTCAGTCCCATCGCGGATTTCTCAAGTTCAGTCGAAATAAAAACTGCTGCAACCTATTTCTTTGATATTTGCTTGGCGAAATTGCTTGATTTTCATCATACATTTCACACAATTATACACCACATTCCTTGTTTCAGTTTTACAGAGTTTAATATTATTTTTTAGATCGTTCATTCATTCATTCCTTCATTCATTCATTCATTCATTCATTCATTCATTCATTCATTCCTTCATTCATTCATATAACGTTAGTAGGCTAGGCTAGCGTCGTGGGTGAAACTGCGCATGATGGCAGACGGTGCTAATATTGTCGACCTGATTTTGGCGAAGCCATTTGAAAGTGTTCCTTACGAGGAAAACTTAGAATTAAACAGCAGGGCAGATCAACACCTAAGATTGATTTAGTGCAAAAGATAGGGAAAAATAACAGGTCTTTTCAGCTCTCCTGGTATGACAAAGTTAGCTGGCTGACTGGAAGTGCTGTGACATATAAAATGTACTGCTGGCCATGCCTCTTGATGAAACCATCTCACGGATGTGTTGTTTGGTCAAAGGTGGGGTTTGGAGATCTGTCTAACTTTGACAGGGCATATAAAAGACATGAAAAGAGCAATGAACATGTGAGTGCATGTGCAAGATTAAGTTGCATGGGCAGGATCAGGGTTGAGCATGCAATAAATGAAGGTGCTCGCATTCAAGTGGCTAAACATAATGAAATAGTCAAACAAAACAGGGCTTACCTAAACCGCCTTATTGATGTGACATCCTTGCTGGGCCGGCAGGAGCTGTCATTTAGGGGACATGATGAGAGTGAATCATCCAACAAGGGGAATTACAGGGAGTTCACAGAAACATTAGCTAAATATGACTCTGTCCTGTCCACACAATTCGAGTCCTCAACTGTGTTTTCTGGTATGTCCCATACTATTCAAAATGATTTGATCTCTGCTCTTGCAGCCACCGTTTCTGATCAGATCAGAGATGAAATTCAGGATGCTCCCTTTTTTGGATGGCAGGTGGATGAAACAACTGATATATCCTGCCGTGCCCAACTCTCTGTCATTGTTCGCTATGTGGATAGTGCAGGTAAAATTCAGGAGCGCTTTATTGTTTATTGTTTTTTGATAGTACCTATAGTACCCAATAGTACCTAGTCGTCATAGCGACGCCGCAAGAACCTGTCGTGACGTAATCTTCTACGCGACACACACCCGCTACTCACACACATAGAACTCGCTGGATCTTCTCTTCGGCAACCAAACAAAGAAAAGTCTGCACCTCCTCGTTTGACCACGGAGCATTTTTCCGAGTTGCCATAATACTAAAGTCTGGGACTGGGTAAATTATCACGCAATCTCTGGCCAAACTATTTAAAAATGGCGGGGTTATTCAGGATACTCCGTCTGGCGCGTGCAATGATGACGCAGTGAACAGTGACGATTCTCTCTGGCCAATCAGCAGTCTGTCGTGTGTTCACGTCACAATTTAGTATCGCCTCAGCCCGCTTAGAACCTCGCCGGAGGTGATACGAAAAAAAGTACCAGGAAGCAGGTACAGGTACAACTTTTACGCAGTGGAAAACCAAACAAAGGCGAGCCGAGTCGAGGCGAGTCGAGCTGGTACTGTGCAGTGGAAAAGCGCCATTTGATATTGTCCAGCAGAGGGCGATGGATGTTCTTTACTGCAGGAACAGAATTGAATCTCTTCTTGCATTTGTCAAAGAGAAGAGGTCAGAGGGGGCTTTCCAAGCCATTTATGCCAAAACAGCAGATCTCACATCAGACCCACGAGATGAGCCCATGAGAAAGCGCCGTCTGACCCAATTGCAGGATCCCCAAGTGCGATACAGAAATCTGTACATGGCCATCCTTGATAACATCTTGGAGCAGATTCCTTGACGTTTTTCAAATTTGGAAAGCATGCTCTTAGAATTAGTCAATCCAGGGACATTTGATGACATTAGACAGGTATTTCCAGAGGAGGCCTTCCAAAGTGTCCTGAAAAGTTATGGCCATCACTTTGATTCAGGAAGACTGAGGTCAGAACTTCAAGTCCTGTATTCAGATCAGGACTTGCAGGGTAACAGGGGAAAGCTGTGTGATTACTTGGTGTTCCTTAAAGACATGGAGTTGGACAGTGCAATGCCTCAGCTTTACAAACTGTTCTCATTAGTGGCAACAATTGGAGCTACATCTGCAGGTGTAGAAAGGAGCTTCTCCTGTTTAAAGCGACTCAAGTCCTACCCCCGAAACACAATGGGCCAAGGCCGTTTAAGCAGCCTAGCTCTGCTGGCCATTGAGAGGACACTGGTCAAGTCACTAAGACTCCTAGTTGGTACGACAGGGTCACAGACCCTTTTCTTGAAAAGGAACGTAGGGCAGAATTTACTTTTAAATAAATAGACAATTTTATGATGTAGGCCGAAAATGAGCTTCCCCTCTCTGACAGACCAGTGGCCGCCACTGAACCTGTGTATACTGCAATAAACACCGTCTATTCTAGTTTACCACAGTCTAAGTTCTGTGTGTGACTGCTGTAGCAGTATCATAAACCATAGGCAGGTCTTAGTTTCACAGTTTATTGAGTTTAATGTAAGTGCATTTACTTAACTTCAGGTAAGTACTGTGTCTATCTTCCCTTCCAGTAAACTAGTAGGGATGCACACTGTATAAGTATGTCATGTCAAGATGGTAAAGGGGCGGCAGTAGCTCAGTGGTAGAGCGGCCGTCCTTCAACCGGAAGGTAGTAGGATCGATTCCCGCTCGCCCCACAGTTCATACTGTCGTTGTGTCCTTGGGCAAGACACTTAACCCACCTTGCCTCCAGTGACTGTAACACTGACTGTAAGTCGCTTTGGATAAAAGCGTCTGCTAAATGAATAAATGTAAATGTAAATGTAAAGGTCCTTACATTGTAACAAGCTATAACAAGTCTATCATAAGTGAATACCTTTGGTCTCCTGTGTTCTCATCTTGGTCTCTGATTCTCTCCATTACCAGGATCACTGTAGGCAGGAGAGGAAGGTGGGTGTATTGAATGGAGTCTTACTTCCACATGTGTGTCCTCTACCTCTCTGGTGTTGCCCTCTGTTGGATGGCCATCATCCCCAGCTCCTGACTCGATCTCCAGCTGCTCATCTACCGCTTGGTTTTCATGAAGGGCTGTCTCTACGTTGCAGGCCTGTATCAATGTTCACTCAGTGAGCAAAATAAAATAAAAGCAGAGTACTTTGTGTAAACGTGTTAATCCCACCAGATTTGTTCGTTCTTTTCCCGTCCCACGTAGTCCTTGTCATGGCCAATGGCCCAGGAACCGGAAGACTCCAATGCAAACCCCACAGACACAGGCAAAGAGTAAAAATAACGTTTATTTGGTCCAGCAGGTACAAAAACAAAATACAAGAATCAGGGAAAAAAACCAAGGCGGGTCCGAGCAGATAATCCAGGAACAAAATACCAGAAAAAAACAGACTAGGAAAAATAATAGAACCTCCACAAAAACACAGACTAAGATAGATGAGACACAGGGAAAACACCAAACAGACTCACGGGTAGGGAGACGACGACCTGGCACAGAGCAGAGGAACAAACAGGTATAAATAGACAAAGACAACAAGGAACAGGTGAAACACATCAGGGCGGAGCATGCAATCACAAAGGAGGGAAAAAACACAAGGCAGGAAGTCAATAACCAAACACAGACAGGGTCAAGACATTTCAATATAAAACCAAACTCTAATACAAGCTAAACAAAATCAGATACACAACCAAACTGAAAATCAGACCATAAAGAAACCACTAATATACTTAAAAGAACCATAACATCAAACAAAACTGACAGACTACTAAAAACATGAATCCTGACAGTCCTTGTCTCCTCCTCCGATAGAGTGGCGCGGCGCACCAGGTTACATCATGACTCCAATAACTGTGCAGGTGTGTGTGGCTCACACCCGCTCCAAAACCTCTAGCTCCCGTCTCCAAAGTAGCCAGAGTACTCTGAGCGTTGCGGGCACTCAGAGTGCTATCTGGGGTCAGTCTCTCGTTGCCCAGTACGGTAACGATACACTGTAAGCTTGGGGTCCCGCATGGTCGGTGAAACGCAGCTAGACAGGCTAGTCACTTTTGCGAGGTTATTTTTCTTCAAGCTCCACTAACCTTTTCTTCCCTCTTTTGTCCGCCTGCTCCCCCACCTTCATTGGCTGTGACAGCTGACAGTTTTGCATTTTTCTTTGTAAAGAAAATGACCGCCATCAGCAGTCAGTTCTCTGCGCCACCACCTGTTGAACTCATCTACACCCCTGATATGTGTTTGCTCCTTTTTTTCTCCTCTAACTGAAGCAGATGTTTCCAAGGTCATTAGTTCTAACCACCCTACTACCTGCCCGCTGGATCCCAGCCCCACACATCTCCTTCAGGCCATCTCTCCATCTGTCGTGCCTGCTCTCACCCACATCATCAACTCATCTCTTTCCACTGGGTCCTTCCCCACAGCTTTCAAAGAGGCCCGCATCACACCACTACTGAAGAAACCCACTCTTAACCCTACACTACTAGAAAACTACAGACTGGTTTCCCTCCTTCCCTTCACTGCCAAAGCTCTGGAGCGAGTTGCGTTTACTCAGCTCTCATCCTTTCTCACACAGAACAACCTCCTGGACCAGAACCAGTCTGGGTTCAAGAGCGGACATTCCACTGAAACTGCACTGCTCTCAGTCATCAAAGCTCTGAGACTGGCAAAGGCAACATCCAAGTCATCTGTACTCATCTTACTGGATCTGTCTGCTGCTTTTGACACTGTTAATCATCACATCCTCCTGTCTTCTCTCAGGGCGATGGGTGTCTCTGGAATGGCGTTGCAATGGTTCAAGTCTTACCTCTCGGATAGGTCATTCAGAGTATCCTGGAGAAACGAGGTCTCTGAGTCCCAACATCTCAATACAGAGGTGCCACAGGGCTCAGTGCTTGGACTACCACTCTTTTCCATATACATGACATCCCTTGGCTCTGTCATCCAGAAGCATGGCTTTTCCTATCACTGCTGCAGATGACACTCAACTCCACCTGTCATTTCAACCTGACGATCCGACGGTCTCTGCTCGCGTCTCGGCATGTCTGAGTGACATCTCACTTTGGATGAAGGACCATCACCTGCAGCGGAACCTGGCAAAAACAGAACTGCTTGTGATTCCCGCCAAACCAGGGACCCACCACAACCTCTCCATTCAACTAGGCCCATCAACCATTACACCGTCCAGCACTGCCAGAAATCTGGGAGTGGTAATTAATGATCAACTAAACTTCACAAGTCATGTCGCCAGCACCACCCGGTCCTGTAGATTCATCCTCTACAACATTAGGAAAATTAGACCTTTCCTATCAGAGCACTCTACACAAATCCTAGTCCAGGCTCATGTCTTGTCCAAACTGGATTATTGCAATGCTCTACTGGCTGGACTCCCTGCTGCACAACCAAACCTCTGCAGCTGATCCAGAATGCAGCGGCAAGAGTGGTCTTTAATGAACCAAAGAGAGCACACGTTACACTGGCTCCTGTTGACGCCCGCATCAAGTTCAAAGCTATGCTCTTGGCCTACAAGACCACCACTGGCTCCGCCCCCTCATATCTTCACTCACTAATACAGACCTACGTTCCTACCAGATCCCTGCGCTCTGCAAATGAACAACGTCTGGTGGTACCATCCCAGAAAGGAAAAAAATCACTCTCACGTACCTTCTCTGGATCTGTTCCACATTGGTGGAATGATCTACTGCTGCTACAAGATCAGCAGATTCTGTAGCCATCTTTAAAAAAACGCCTGAAAACACATCTCTTCCGTCAACACCTGACTGACAAGCACTGAATTCTACTTCCTTTCTATTGATTCCTTCTCTAAAAAAAAAAATCTTTCCTATCCTTAGCTTTGTAAACTGTGCTGGGTTTAAACTGACTAGTTTCTAGTGCACTTATTCTTTTTGTTACCTTGTGTTGTTAAAATTGCTTCCATTGTTTTCCTCACTTGTAAGTCGCTTTGGATAAAAGCATCTGCTAAATGACTAAATGTCAATGTAACTTGTTATAAGCGTCAAAGGCACAGTCCACTTCATTTTCATCTTGGTTTGACTCTCCTTGGTTAATCACTACTGGATTGGTCTCAGTTTCACTTTCCTGACTGAACTCTGCTCCATCTTCTACGGGAGATTCCTCCTGTGCACTGTCCTCATCACTTTCTTTATCTTGAAAGTTCTTGATGATTTACCAGATCTTCTTTCGCCTCTTGAGATCTGAGTGCTTGTCTTAGACCTTCTTTAACTCTTTCTCGAGTGTAGTATAGACGCGGGGATTCATAGTAATCATAGTCTGAGGATGAGTCAGAATCTTGACACAGGAGGCTCAGCTGTAACTATTAAATGCTTTGAAGTCTTTGTGTTGGATTTCTGTCTGACAGGACAGTTCTTGTCTACATCCAGTAATGGCAATCGCACATGTTGTCCAATAGGAAGAATGTGGTCTCTGTGAATTGTTTTGACACCACCACTCCCATTTTCTTTTTTTGGCAGATAGACAGGGAGATTTGGCATATTCCCAATAACCTGATAGGGTATCAAACTCCATCTTGGTTCTAATTTGTGTTTTCCTTTGAGACCCCAGTTCTTCAGTAAGACTCTGTCTCCAACTTTCAAGGACTGAAATCCAACTCTTTTGTCATAAGCATATTTGTTCTTTTGGTGGCCTTTGTCTGCGGTTTCAGATGCCAACTTGTATGCTAGGTGGAGATCTAGTTTCAACTTTGACACATAACGTGAGTGACTGTGACTGAGTGACTGTGTACAGCTTTATCAGATGTGGTCCCAAAACACAGGTCCACCGGCTGCCTGGCTTCACGGCCAAACATGAGAAAATAGGGCGAGTAGCCAGTAGCATCACACCTTGTACTGTTGTAGGCGTGAACCAGGTATGGGACATGTTGGTTCCACAGACGTTTCTTTTCTATTTTTAGAGTGCCCAACATTGAAAAGAGTGTCCAATTGAACCTTTCAGGTTGTGGGTCTCCTTGCGGGTGATAAGGGGTTGTCCGCGATTTTCTTATACCCATCATCTTCTTTATCTGGGGGTAAAACTAGACAGCAGTCTAAAATTTGACAAACAAATAGATTCGGTGGTTAGGGCAAGCTTTTTTCAGCTTCACCTCCTTTCAAAGGTTAAACCGTTTTTAAGTCGTGCTGACCTGGAGAAAGCCATCCATGCTTTTATTAGCTCCCGCATAGACTACTGCAATGCACTCTGGGAGTTCACCAAACTGGACTTCACTGTTTGCAGCTTGTGCAAAACGCTGCTGCCCGACTGCTAACTAACAGTCGTAAACACGAGCACATAACACCTGTCCTGTACTCCCTGCACTGGCTCCTGTCCAGTTTAGAATTAATTTTAAAATCTTAATGTTTGTTTTTAATGCACTCACGGGCCTTGCACCTTCCTATTTGTGTGAGATTCTGACCCCTCACAAACCCAGCAGAGCTCTACGTTCTGCTGGACAACATCTGCTGAAGGTGCCCCGGTCCCGGTTCAAACAGTGGGCGATCGTTCTTTTGCAGTGGCCGGTCCTAAACTCTGGAACTCGTTGCCCATTGAGTTACGTTCCATCACTGACCGGCCTCGGTTTAAAGCCAAACTTAAAACCTATTTATTTAAAATGGCTTTTTGCACTTAATGGCTCTTTGACACTGCTCTGTTTTTATTGTGTAAATATGTTTTAAACCTTGTAAATATGTTTATTTTTTACTAATGTTGTTAAGCACCTTGGTTCAATCTGTGGTTGTTGGAAGGTGCTATATATATATAAATAAATATTGATTGATTGATTGATTGATTGATCTTGAGCAAGTCTTTGATCAGGTGACTTTCAAAGTCTCGTCCCTGGTCGGAATGAATACGAGCAGGGAGACCGTAGTGAATGAAAAATTTCTCTACTAAGGTCTTGGCCACCGTTTTAGATGTCTGGTTCTTGGTTGGGAAGGCTTGGGCATAGCGAGTAAAATGATCTGTGACCACCAAAACATTGCTCAAGCCTTTGGAATTGGTCTCCATAGAGAGAAAGTCAATGCATACAATATCCATAGGACCACTGCTCACAATCTGGTGAAGCGTAGCTGCTCTCTGGAAAGGAGTCTTACGCATTCGTCACAGTTCTTTATATGTTGCTCAGTGTCATGTGACATTTTTTGCCAGTTGAACCTCTTACGGAGTAAATCCAGGGTCCTCTCTGTACCAAGGTGCCTTGACTCATTGTGAACAGATCTTAACACAACGCCATGATACGATTTTGGCAGGACAAGCTGAGCAACAACATCACCGGATTGACGTTTGGTGATGCAATAGAGCAGTCCATCTTGTATGGTCAGTTTGTCTTTCTCACGTTTCATGTGAGACAGCTCAGGACTTGTGTCTGGTTCTGTTGGACAGCTTTAATGACTGGACTGATTAATGGATCCTCTCTCTAAGCTTGTACAAGGTCAGTGGTGGAGACGTGTTTCAACGACTGCATCTCCATTTTCAAGGGGAAAGCATAGATGTCTGGAATGCATTCAGGAGAAGCTCCCGTTTGGTCGATGCATCTTGTAGGACTGTTTGGTGTCTCAGACACATGAACTCTCTTGCAGATAGACTTGACAGCCGCTTCAGGTATTGTTGCCCATTCAGTGCTGTTGTCTGTATTCTCAATGTTTCTGGAAAGGATATCTGCATCAACATTGTGTTTGCCCGGCCTGTAGTGAACATACGTCGACAGCGCTGCCAGACACCGGTGCCCCACGGTGTTGAGCTTTGACGTAGGTCACCTACGTCAAACAATTTATTTATTAGTGAAAATGTATTGATTTAAATTTCACTAAGCAAGTTCATAAAGTTAAATAAACTACAACTGTGTAAGCCACAAGTTAAATATTTGTACTTTATAAAAAGGAAAAAACAGAAGAAAATATTACCAGAACCAGGGAAAAGAAAAAAAAAAATTATGTATTTTCTGTTACAGTTCTGACAAATGTCTGGAGACAGTGGATACAACACAACCACTGTTTGGGTTCATCGAGAATGTTCCCACAGTAACGCAAGATAACAGAGGATTCATATTACCCTCCCTTTCTTTGCTCACTCTCTGAAGCTAGAAATGTTTTTTTGTTTTTTTTAAGTGCTGGAGTTTTTGCTCCACTCTCTGGATCTTTTATCTTTTTAAATAAACCTTTTAACGTCGCAATAAATGCTTTGTTAGAAATGTCAGGGAAAGAAAAAGACACTGAACTGATATTTTAAACAGCTTATGATACTTAAAACTGACACTCTGTCAAGTCTATTGATACGAATATAGTCCACATTTGGGTTTTTTGATTCTATGGAAAACAAAATGTTCGGTAAACTACAGTATTTAAGGAAATGAATGGGATTAAATATTGTTTGAGATAACTTTGTTTCAAGAAATCAGGAAAACTGAAATGAAGGGAGTTGAAAATAAACAGCAACCAAGGGTTTATTAAAATGGCATTTTATAATCAAGGTACTATACCTGACCACTAAAATAGATTCAAGATGACAATATATATCGTATATATAGATGACAAGTGTCATCTATATATACGATTTATATTTACCTAATCTTTTACTTCTAGAACCCAATTTTGTCTAAGATGTAGAGGCTGTAAACTTTAATGTATGTTTTTCTGTCTGGGGACTGAAAACATATCATATGTTAAAAAAGTAAAAAAAAAAAAAAAAAAAAAAAAAAAAAGGTAAAAGTAAAAGCATCTGGACTCAGTTTTCAAAGTGAAGACGTTTCGTTCCTAATTCCAAGAGACTTTGTCACACACACATACATCACCCAGCACCCAGCAGGTCAGAGGTTTGCGTCCACCCTAGGAGGAGGGAGAAAAGACAAAAAAAAAACTATAATAGGTAGTGTCATGTTCCAAACTGTTCTGTTTATGTAATGTATTTAGGTTACTGTGTTTTATTGTGATGAGTCTTTTCCCTGGTCTGTCTGTCAGATTTACTTCCTGTCTTGTCTTTTCCCTCCGTTGTGATTACCTGCTCCGCCCTAATGTGTTCCACTTGTGCCTCATTGTGTTCCCTATAAATTCTGGGTGTTTTCCCTTGTCCTTTGCTGGATTGTTTCTTGAATGTACTTCAAGTCCCTGAGGGGTGTCCTCGAGTTTTGGGTCTCAAGTCTCAAGTAACGTCTGAACCCTTCATGTCTGAACCCTTCATGTCTGAACTCTGGAGGGAAGCTTATGTTTTGAGGAGTGCCTTTGTCGTGTAGCATTAAGTTTGTAGTGACTTTGCTGGTGATTTTTGAATCCAGTGTTTTTGTGTTTTGACCTTTACCTTGTTTTTACGATACGTTTTGGATTTGGCACTTCTGCTTTTTTGTGTTAATAAACCCTTTTTAAACTGTCCGCCTTAGTGGGGTCTGCATTGTTAGTCCTTCGTCCTGTTCCGAGTTGTGCCTTAAATCCGTGACAGGTAGATGTGATAATATGAGCGGTTTAGTGTGTATCTACAGCTACAACCAGTGTAAACGTGTACCTACAGCTACAACCAGTGTAAACGTGTACCTACAGCTACAACCAGTGTAAGCAGCTACAACCAGTGTAAACGTGTACCTACAGCTACAACCAGTGTAAACGTGTACCTACAGCTACAACCAGTGTAATTGTGTACCTACAGCTACAACCAGTGTAAACGTGTATCTACAGCTACAACCAGTGTAAACGTGTACCTACAGCTACAACCAGTGTAATTGTGTACCTACAGCTACAACCAGTGTAAACGTGTACCTACAGCTACGACCAGTGTAAACGTGTACCTACAGCTACAACCAGTGTAAACGTGTACCTACAGCTACAACCAGTGTAAACGTGTGCCTACAGCTACAACCAGTGTAAACATGTACCTACAGCTACGACCAGTGTAAACGTGTACCTACAGCTACAACCAGTGTAATTGTGTACCTACAGCTACAACCAGTGTAATTGTGTACCTACAGCTACAACCAGTGTAAACGTGTATCTACAGCTACAACCAGTGTAAACGTGTACCTACAGCTACAACCAGTGTAAACGCGTGTACCTACAGCTACAACCAGTGTAAACGTGCCTACAGCTACAACCAGTGTAAACGTGTACCTACAGCTACAACCAGTGTAAACGTGTACCTACAGCTACAACCAGTGTAGCGTGTGCCTACAGCTACAACCAGTGTAAACATGTACCTACAGCTACAACCAGTGTAAACATGTACCTACAGCTACAACCAGTGTAATTGTGTACCTACAGCTACAACCAGTGTAAACGTGTACCTACAGCTACAACCAGTGTAAACGTGTATCTACAGCTACAACCAGTGTAAACGTGTACCTACAGCTACAACCAGTGTAAACGTGTATCTACAGCTACAACCAGTGTAAACGTGTATCTACAGCTACAACCAGTGTAAACGTGTACCTACAGCTACGACCAGTGTAAACGTGTATCTACAGCTACGACCAGTGTAAACGTGTACCTACAGCTACGACCAGTGTAAACGTGTACCTACAGCTACGACCAGTGTAAACGTGTACCTACAGCTACAACCAGTGTAAACGTATACCTACAGCTACAACCAGTGTAAACGTGTATCTACAGCTACGACCAGTGTAAACATATTCCTATGATCAATCAGTCTCCATACGTTTGGTGAAATAAGTATGTTTTGAGTTTGCTTTTGAAAACTTCAACAGAGTCAGCTCGCCGCACTTCCACCGGGAGCCCATTCCATAAAAATGGGGCTCTATAAGAAAAGGCTCTGTAGCCAGCAGACTTCTTCTTTACTCGAGGAAGTTGAAGGAGGCCAGCGTCCTGAGAGCGAAGGGTACGAGCTGGAGTATACCGGGTGATGAGGTCAGATAGGTCAGAGGGCGCGCGTCCACAAAGGATTTTATATGTTAACAGGAGAACTTTGAAATCTGCTCTAACATGAGGAAGCCAAAGTAATGAAGCCAGGACCGGAGTAATGTGATCAAACTTCCTGGTCTTTGTTAAAAGTCTGGCTGCTGTATTTTGGACCATTTGTAGTCTGTGAGTACTTTTCCTCGGCAGTCCAGAGAATAACACATTGCAGTAGTCCAGCCTGGATGTGACAAATGCATGAATGAGAATTTCAGCATCAGCTAAAGAGAGGCAGGAGTGATTTTTTGAGATATTCTTCAACTGAAAAAAGCCCAGTTTAGTGACCTCACTGTTGTGCTGCTGCAGTGATAGTGTGGAGTCAAAAATGACACCAAGGTCCCACACAGTTTACTCCATAACTTCTGATGATTTGTCCCAATGGTGTAACATATAGTGAAAAAAGTATGGGACCAAGCACAGACCCCTGTGGCACACCGAATTTCACTGGTGCCGTGGAGGAGAAGGATTTATTAAAAAAGACAAAATGAGACCTATCACACAGATAGGATTTTAACCAAGCAAGAGCAGAGCCAGAGATGCCAAACACATTCTTTAGTCTGTTGATTAGCACTGCATGATCAATCGTATCAAATGCAGCGCTGAGATCTAGCAATAACAGTAGAGCCGATGAGTCCTCGTCAATCTGAAGGAGGAGATCGTTAGTCACTTTAACTAAAGCTGTTTCAGTGGAATAAGAGGCCCTAAATGCAGACAAACGGCTCGAGGAGGTCATTTTCCGATAGATATAGAGTAAGTTGTTTTAACACAACTTTTTCGAGGACTTTAGATAGAAAAGGTAAATTGGAGACAGGACGGAAATTATTTAGGCATCCAGGATCCAGAGTAGGTTTTTTGAGTAGGGGTTTGACCACAGCCTGTTTGAAGAGGGAAGGAACGGTGCCAGTAGACAGGGACAAGTTTATAATGTTTAACATAATTTGCCCTACATAGGGCCACAGTTCTTTAAGCTGTTTTGCTGGCAGGATATCCAGAAGGCACGTAGTTGCTTTACATGAAGAAACCACCTTTGTCAGCTCATCAAGGGATACAGGATCTAGGACTGAGAGACGAGAGGTCAGTGGATCCAAGTGAATGGGACCCGGAGCTGAGGAAGACAAAACCAAAATATTATCCCTGATATCTTTATGTTTAAAGAAATCTAAAAAGTCTTGTGCACTAAAGGGAGAGGAGTCTTCAGTTGCTTTTGGTTGGATTAGTTTAGCAACTGTCCCAAATAGAAACCTGGGGTTATGCCGGTTTTCTCTGATTAGAGATGAGAAATAGGCCGTCTTTGCAGTGGTGAGGGCGTGCTTATAGGTGTTTACACACAAACACCACTTTTGATCATTTAGATTAGAGAGGGTTGCATGGACCTCCTTTGTGTAGGCCTCTACTGAGTTTCCAGGTGGAGTTAAATTAGGAAGAACATCTGTCAGCCGTGTGGCAAACATTTCCATTGCAGCCGCGCTAAAATTCCGTGTAGACACTACGCAATTGTCGGAATTTGAGGGGAGTCTATAACTTATCTCAAATTCCACCAGTGAGTGATCTGAAACAGCAGATGAAAGAGAGGAGACGAAGAGATGGGAGACATCTATTCCCCGAGCCAAAACAAGATCCAGATAGTTTCCACTAATGTGTGTGGGCTCATGAACAAACTGGTTGAAAGACAGGGTTGTAAGCAGTGATTGAAATGCTCTGGCCAGAGGATCACACTCCTTATTTAGATGAATATTAAAGTCACCAACTAGAAGGATGTTATCAGCGTGGGTTATTAAGTCCGAGAGGAAAACTCCAAACTCATCCAAGAAAGAAGAGTAGGGACCCGGAGGGCGATAGACTACAGCTAAATAAAATGGCTTCCTTCCGTTAATTTGAGAAGGAATATGTTTGATGAGTAACACTTCGAATGAGTTAAATTTTGGCTGTGATGATGGACCTGTAAAGCAAAATGCAGCTTTATGAATGGCTGCAACACCACCACCCTGTTTCGACGTGCGACCTACCTGTGCATATGCATAATCAGGGGGAGAGGCTTCATTTAGTGGCAGAAAAACATTGGGCCTAAGCCAAGTTTCACAAAGACAAAGTAGAAGTAATAAGATCATTAATTAAGAGTGCTTTGGAGGATAGAGACCGCACATTCAGGAGACCAATCTTCTGTCTTGACGTAGCCTGAATTTGAGGGCTGGTCCAGTGGAGCGATAGTAACAGGAACAAGCTGTCGAGCTCTAACAGTTCTGCCGGGTTTAAAAGAATCCCTCTGAGTTATAATAACATGAGTGACTCTGACTCTGTGAGTTTTTTTAGATGTGTTTGAGGACTAAATAAATTTACCGTATCTAACAGATTTAGGCAGTAGACATCGGGATGACACGGCCTAACCAGACAACTAAAAGCTGCTACATTATCCAGTTCCACACCCGCACTATAATGACTAGCAGGTTCTCTAATTCCTGCGACCTGCTGAGATACCTTGTGTCAAATGCATTGAATGCACCTGTCTATATTACTAGACAAAATGGCAGCACCTTGTCCAGTAGGACGCAGGCCGTCTGCCCTCAGCAGGCCTGGGCGACCCCAGAAAGAAGACCAGTTATCCACGAAACCATAACCTTTCTGACTACAATGCCAAGGCCAGCCACCGGTTCATGGAAACTAATCTGCTATACTGTTCATCACTACCCCTTACGGGGAGGGGGCCAGAGACAATTAATCGATGCCGACTCATCTTGTTCCCTAGTTCAAAAGTCCTAGCTAGGCTATCTTTGGTTACCTCAGACTGCCTCATTCTCACATTATTGGTGCCGACATGAATAACTATCTGCTTGTATGTAGTGCGAGTATGTGTCCTGGGAAACTCTCCCTTCCTGTGTGATGTCAGCACCCTAAGGTTAGCCTCTATGTTGGAAGCCCTGGCCCCCGGTAAACAGTGGACAATGGCTGGCGTCTCAAGTCTAACATTGCGGGTAATGGAGTCCCCTATCACCAGAGTACGATGCTCGCTCCGGCTGGCCGGCGCAGAGGGAACAGGCCGGTGATCTGCGCGGACAAGCGGACTTGAAAGCGCCGAAAACCGGCTCGCGGTCAGAGGGGGTGACCGCGGACAGGAGCGGACAACCGGAGGCTTGCCCCTGCCTGCACCCCCGCGCCGACAGACCGGCACGAACGTAGGACTCTTTGCAACAGCTGCCGAAGCAACTGGGGCTATCGCTAGCAGGACTGCTATCAGACCTAAAGTAACCAAACCCTGTCTATGCTGATCTAGCTGCTCTAAACACGTCTCTTTAATAGAGACAATCTGTCTTGTAATACCGAACAAGAATGGCAAACCATTGCCACACGCAACAACAACACAGAAACGCTTAGCTAAGCTAGTGTACGTACAGCTAAGTCAAGCCAACTGTTCACAACTCACAATGATAAATTCTAACACACACACACACAGCAGTACAACCACAAGTTACAGGGAAAACTCAGAACACACAACAAGACTAACCACCAGTAAGAAAACAGTAACAAATGCAACAATCGAGGTATGCTAAGCGCTAACTCAAATGCTAAAAACCCGCTAGCATGTTAGCTAGTCCAAACAGAAGTGCCCTGTTCACAAAACGACAGCAACTCTAGTAATAAACTCTAGCAGAAATATAATCAGTATAACAATGAATGAGGTGTGGTGCACAGTTAAAGTGTTGACAATGTTTAAGAAAAAATAAATACGTAACTTTTGGACAATGCCAGGAGAGATTCGTCACTGGGATGCGTCCTTCGTCCAAGGCTTCTACTTCCTGGGTTCTGATTTTGACCCACGTGTCATCAACATATCTGAACCAAGAGACCAGAGCTCTGTTCTCCACTTCCTCCATGAACAGGTGAGCCACAGTCGGGGAGACAGGTGATCCCATGGCACAGCCTTGTTTTTGTAGAAGTTACCTCTGAACTGGAAATAAGTAGTGTTTAAACATACCTGCAGTAAACTGCAAATATGGTCCGGGGTGAGGTTTGTCCTGTCCTGTAAAGAAATGTCCTGTAGTAGTCTCTTCCTTACCACCACGAGTGCTTCATTGGTGGGTGGTGCAGATAAAGAGGGATGTGACATCAAAGAGACAATTGTCTCATCTGCGTCTAGTTGTAGATGTTTGATTTTGTTAAATACTGTGAGTTGATGATATGGTGTTGTGAGTGCCCTACCAATGGAGACAAAATGGTGGCCAGGTGTGTTGCTACATTGTAGACAAAGAAAATAACCCTTTTTATCGGATGGATTACAATCAGAACTCACAGGGGTGCCGGCAGCACCAAGAAGGGAGAAAAAGTTGCAGAAGGTGTCACTTTCTCTCAGGAGAAGTATCCCAACGTGGCGCACATTGGAGGACACAGACCATTTCTTGTGGACATGCCACAGAAAACTACGCACCAGGATTGTTAAGGTTGAAGAGTTCAGGGCTGAGCTGAAACATATTAAAAACACATGAGTTTTGTTCATATGACTTGTGAAGTTTAGCTGATCATCAATTACCACTCCCAGATTTCTGGCAGTGCTGGACGGTGTAATGGTTGATGGGCCTAGTTGAATGGAGAGGTTATGGCAGGTCCCTGGTTTGGCTGGAATCACAAGCAGTTCTGTTTTTGCAAGGTTCAGCTGCAGGTGATGGTCCTTCATCCAAAGTGAGATGTCACTCAGACATGCCGAGACGCGAGCAGAGACCGTCGGATCGTCAGGTTGAAATGACAGACAGAATGACAGATCTCAGTTTGACCAACTTACGACAAATACTAAAAGCC